>OX451736.1:489082091-489594874 GCA_948472305.1 Vicia faba
TATATATATATATATATGATATATATATATATATATATATAAAAGTATATATATATATATATATATATATATATATATATATTATATATATATATATATATATATTATATATATATATATATATATATATATTATATATATATATATATATTATATATATATATATATATATATATATATATATATATATATATATATATATATATATATTGTTTTGGTTAAATATTATATTTAGAATCTATGGTTAAATAATTTTGAAAAACATTATTAAAATATGGTAGATACATTGTATACAAAAAAGTTTAATTAGAGTAGATATATGATGTTAACGACAAAAATTTAAAAATTTGTCGATAGATCAATCCTCCTTTTATTTAATAAAATTAAACATGAACAATGTGCGACATTGAAATATTATAAATTCTATCGTAGTTAGATGTATGATAGAATGTTTTCTGGAAGAAGTGAACTTAAACCATATTTTAAGGAAGGAGTTGCTGTGTTTCTCTCATATGCGTTAGCTCAAGAATGTTGTCGATACGAAGGAGGGGTAAGGTGTCTGTGTTTAAAGTGTGGTTGCAGAAATATAATTAGTGATCCTAGTGAAGTGAAACATCACTTGGAGATAGTGGGTTTTAGGCCAAACTATTAGGTTTGAACATCTAATGGGAAAAAATGTCAGAGATGAATAGAGAGGTTTCTAGCAGTCAAACACGTATTGGACCAGATATAAATAGAGAAGCTCCAGGTAGTCCATCGCATATGCAATGCAGGAAAAAATTAATTTAGTTGAGGATATGATCATTGACGCATTAGGGGTGAATGTGGCTTATGATGAACCTCAAGACTTTGATGTAGAAGAGCTCCTGAATGAGAAGCGCAAAAGGTTTTATCAGTTGTTGAAAGAAATAAATATTCCATTGAGCTTGGATTCTTCTTCATTCTAGGAAATCAGAAGCTTTTGATAATCTTCAACTTGTTTTTGAACCTTCTTTTAAGCTCAAACAAGAGTCTTCCTCTGGGTTTCGAAAGCAGCTTCTAGCCTGTCATCAGTTCGGACTCTTTTCCTAGCTTCAACATTGGTGGAGGTACTTGTTGCTTCGTCACTTCTCTTGAGTTTGCGAACCAATTCTTGATTTTCAGTCATGAGATGATACAGTTCCATGTCTTTTGCCTCCAAGTCAAGACAAATATTATAGTTCTGCTTCTCTAGTTGGTTATAAAGCTCTTTAGGTACATCCTTCTGCAATTTGGTGGGCTGCGAATAAAGAGAATCTTTCTTCGGAAAAGGTAGAAGAAGATTCTCAACTCTCTTAATAACCCATTCAACATATGGCTTGCAAGTTACCAACTCCTTCTTTTCGAAAGGAATTTGGCCCTCTTTGACAACTTTTTTCCAGGAGGCTTCTACCGTTTTCAACATCTCAAGGTCTTCACCTTTCTTGCAATAAACGGTGGTCCAGATGGGACGTGCATCATACTCCCTAGTCAAAGTGCATGCATGGAATCAGGAAAAGTCAGCCAAGGCAGCGCCTGTTGGGCATTTGAATTGCCATTCTCACCTCCAAGTTGGGCCTAGAACCCCCCTGAGTTTTGTTTCTATTTCATTCTTTTCTTATTTTATTTGATTATTTAATCACTAACCAATTAAAACTTTTTCTCATTAAAATTAAAAACCAAAAATATTTTCTTTATTAAAATTAATTTTCAGTATTTTTTTTTTGTTAAATAAATTAATTTAATTAATTTAGTTTAATTAGGAAATAACTTTAATATCTTTTGCAATAATTAAAATTAATTTAGACAATTAGGTTTTATTAACATTAATCAAATTTATCTTTATTTCTTTAAATACCAAAACCCCAAAAATATTTTTATTAATTAATTAATTAATTTATTAATTTAATGCTTAATTTAGTTTAATTTCTCCATTAATTCAAAATAAACCAAAAATATCTTTTTCTTTAATAAACAAAAGGGTCAAAACCCTAGAATGCGCCCGATTTAATTTTCTCGCACGCGATCTATTTTGTTTCAATATTGTATCTGTTTCCCGGAATGTAATAGTTTAATATGACTTTAATTGTTTTACCGCTTTATTTATTTTCCGCATTTTAATTTCAAGGGTTGTTTTTGGCGATGTAAATACCCGACGCCTTGTAATAGTTAGTTTAATTTCCGCAATTTAATTTCCGCAACTTATAAACTGTTAGATGTTTAATAATAGGGAATGCATGACAAGATCGAATACTTAACCTAAAATCAACATAGATAACCATTGACATGTACAAAGATAAAATAACTGAAAAACAACACACTCGCACATGCGCACTCTTAGGGTACACCTCACTTGGTTGCCTTCGAACATGGTCATTGAGTATAGGAAGTTTTAGAGGTCGCCCTCTTGTCCAAAGATCATAGTTGCCTCGAAACGGTTGCCTCAGAAAAATGATCTAAGACATTAGGGTTACCGCTAAGGCGTCCTAACATTGCTTTAGTGACCGCACGTCCCTTAATCGAATTGACCCTTCAAACTCCAACGACGATGCTACCTACTCATCAATAGTGGGATAGAATTGTCTAAAGGACATTAGCACAAATTGATTCCTTTTTCGAGTAGGTAGATGGTTCTTAAGTACTTGCTCTTTCAAAACAAAACAAATTTTCGCACTTACACTCCTTTTCAAACAAAAACTTCTTTCAAACCCACAAACACAAAGAAAAGCAAATTTTGAAAACACTTTGAGCAAGTACATAAGAGCCCGTGGATAACCACGGATAGAAAGGGTGCTAACACCTTCCCTTTCTATAATCTACCCCCCAGACCCGAGAAACATCTCGAAAAAGGAATTTTTTTATGCTTTTTCCCTTTCCTTGTTGGATAAAATAAAAGACGGTGACGACTCTTGCTTACCGCGACATTTTGCAAAAACAAATGCAAAACGCGAACCAGCATTCCAAAAACAGTCAGTTCTCTCCCACCGTATCACAGAACTGGCGACTCTGTTGGGGAATATTAATAAGTGGGGTGTACCTTAGGATTAGATCATTGTGTTTTCAATTGTTTGCTTTGCATGCTTTATATTTGTGGGCTTGTATCGGAGTTACTATAGATCCTAACCCGGATCTGGGGATACCCTTTAGATAAGTAGCAATAAACTGTGAGGGAACTGTACGGCATAGACCGATATGGTTGAAGAAGTAGCTACATTGGTGTGGCACTTTAGTCTATACCGATATCCCTTGTGTTGAAACGGGGAGAATATGGGTCTTCTAAGGGGTCGTCAAGCACCAACTGACCTTAGAACCTTTAAATTGACCAACTTGGCCATAGAACAGTAGCAGTATGCTACACTCATTGAGACTAAACTCTCGCGATGATTCCGACCGCAAGAAAAGGTTGCTAAACTGGAATTAGGACCGATTGAGGGTAGTCAGTGATATTGAGATCCTCTAGAACCTGGTTACTATTTTTAGGACAGGTTTAAACCAACTGAACTGAAAGAGGGTAGTACCTAAGCTCCTTGCCAGCCTAAAATCTAAGGGCTCTCTTTGTGATTTGTGGATACTTGTGATGTGCTTACTATCATGACATCATGACATCATAACATTGCATACATCTTGCATTGGACTAACCTATTTAAAAGACAAGAGGGATTCATCTTTGTTCTGTTTTGTAGGTCATCATGATGCCCATGCGTAGGAATACCATCCGGATCAACTTTGTCCAGGTTCCCACCATGCTTAAAGAATTGGTTGCAAAGATGCCCGATACTACTTCCTTCATCAGAAGACATGGTTATCTTCTCAATTTGGTCACTTCCAAATTGGACGAGCAGATGATGAGTGTCCTAGTCCAGTTCTATGATCCGCTATACCATTGCTTTACTTTCCAGGACTACCAGTTGGTTCCCACCCTAGAAGAATTCTCTGAGTTGCTCGGTATCTCTATTCTGGAGCAGACCCCGTTTACTGGTTGGGAAAAGATCCTTAGGCCGAAAGAGATTGCTAGAGCCCTTCATATGACCAAGGATGAGGTAATGGCTAATTGGGAGACTAGAAGTGGAGCAAAGGGCTTTTTGACTAAGTTCTTGGTTGGTAAGGCTAATTATTTCTGGGATAGTCTAGACTTCAAGGCATTCGAGGATATTCTGGCTCTTCTGATATACGGCTTGGTATTGTTTCTGAACTCTGACTCCTTTGTTGATGTGAATGCGGTAAAAATCTTCATCTCTCGTAATCCTGTACCCACTCTCTTGGGTGACATTCTTCATCAGCTTTATGCTCGTACCACCCAAAAGCGGGGAACCTTGATGTGCTGTGCTCCATTATTGGCGAGGTGGTTTATTTTGCACCTCCCCAAATCAGTGCTGAAGAACAAAGAAGGCATGGGCTGGGCTTATAGGGTTATGTCTCTCTCGCATAATGACATTATCTGGACTATAAAGGGTATGGATGAGGTGGTTATCATTGATCGATACGGGGAATACCCTAATGTTCCACTAATAGGAATCAATGGAGGAATTTCTTACAACCCGTGCTTGGCCTTACGTCAGTTTGGGAGAGCCAGAAGAGAAGGACCTCATGAGCTGCTAATGCCTAGTATCATCTTTGATTTTCAAGGGGATAACGACGAGCAACGCCACAGATTCATAAGGGCTTGGGATAGAGTTCACATATCTGATCCACATGAGCTGGGTCCAAAGACTTCTCTTCCAATGGAGCCATATCTCAGATGGGTTCGTATCCGTGCCCAAAAGCTGGGTATGCCGTATGAAGCAGTCTTGCCTATGATTGTTGAAGTTGCTAATGAAGAAGGGGTTCTTCCGACCATCCTCCATCCTCATATGCCCACTGACATCGGGGCACTGAAAAGGTCTTGGATGCAGCTGAGAGAAGAGCGGGACGCTTACCGAGAAAAGTTTAACGAGCAAGAGCAGAAGATCCAGAAGTTGACTAGACAGCTGGAGAACGAGCGGATTCTCAATGACTATGTCCCTACCGACAAGAAGAGACCATGGGAGCACTGATTGTCCTTTGATTATTTCCTTTCCAGTTTTATTTACTTTTCAGTATTTCCTTTCTTGTAACGCCTTAAGGGCCTCAGTTGAACAATTTGGATTTCAAAGTTTATCTAATAAAGTGTGTTTCATTTCTTGTTTACAAATTTGAATCTCCCGATTGTATTTGAAATCATATCATGCACATTTCATCCCATGCATTTCATAACAGGTACCCATTACAGGTCTCTTATCTTCTTCGCTGTTTATTTCAGCCCTCATCATGTCTGCTGAACCTTCAACTGAGCAAGCAATCAAGGCCCTACAGGCCCAGAATGCCCAATTCCAAGAGCTGTTCATGAATCTAGCTAAGGGTCAGCAAGATCTGAAGACCCTGATTCTGAAAGAGAAGAAGAAGAAGAAGAGGACAATCCTGTTTAACACATGTCACAGGTTTGGAAACAGGCTAAGGGATGAAGTTGATTTGACCACCTCATCTGGAGGGAAAGATAGTCAGGAGGAAAGGAGGGCTCCTAGCCCCGTGGTCTCAGACAATGAGACAGACTTCGACGAAGACCAGTATCCTCCGGCCGAGGATAGATACAAACAGTTGGAAGACCGGTTGAGTGCTATGGAAGTTCAGAAAGTGCCTGGTCTGGACTTTGGTGATCTAGGTCTATCATCTGGGGTGGTGATTCCCCACAAATTCAAAGCACCAGCCTTTGCTAAGTATGACGGAGTTTATTGTCCGAAGCTGCACCTCCGGTCATATGTAAGGAAGATTCAACCGTACACCGCTGATAAGAACCTATGGATCCACTTATTTCAATACAGTCTCTCAGGGACCCAGCTTGAATGGTTTTACCAGTTGGACGGAGCCAGTATCCGCAGTTGGGAAGATTTGGCTACTGCTTTCTACAAGCAGTACCAATATAATTCCGACCTCGCTCCCACGCGTACCCAACTCCAGGGTATGTCAATGGGAACGAGTGAAGGTTTCAAAGATTATGCTCAGAAGTGGAGGGACCTCGCCGGAAGAGTGCAACCACGCTTGGCTGATCGGGAGCTTGTGGATATGTTTCTGGGGACCCTGTCTGGTCCATTCTTCAACCATCTGATTGGAAGCTCTTCGTCTGGGTTTACAGAGCTTATTATGACTGGTGAAAGGATTGAGGCTGGGATTAAGGCTGGTAAGATACAAAAGTGTGCTTCTTTAAGCACCAAGAAAAAACCTTTTAAGAAAGAGTCCAGTGCTGTCTACAGTTCGAAAAACCAGAATAGACCTGAACGCCGCCAAGCTGTTAATGCGGTTGTTATTTCAAGACCTGTTGGTGCTCCTCAGCACAATAATCAACAAAAGGACGAGAAACTGCGAAGGCAATTCACCCGTCTCAACATGACTTTATCTCAAATTCTGCCACAGTTGTTGAAAACCAATCTAGTGATTCCAAGGGAGGCCCCGAAGAATCCTAACACTACATCACCAAAGTATAACCCTAATGCCCGCTGTGCTTTTCACTCTGATATCCCGGGGCATAATACAGATGATTGTTGGTCTTTGAAGAACAAAATACAGGACTTAATTGATGCAAAGGAGATTGAGTTCGAGGCGCCCAGAAGACCTAATGTTGTGACTGCTCCTATGCCCAAGCATGGAGTGAATGCTATAGATGAAGACTCGTTTGTGGTTTCTGTGAATGAAATTGTTACCCCTTTGATGACTGTGAAGAAGAACCTTTTGCTAGCCGGTTTATTTCTGGGTTGTGACAAAGGTTGCCGTATGTGTTCTGTTCTACCAACCGGCTGCCATCTTTTGAAATCAGGTGTCCAACGCCTGATGGATAGTAAAGAAATTCTGTTTGAAAAGACTGTTGCTCCCTTAGTTCATACTGAAGAAGTTGCCATCATCAACATTTTCGACAATTCTTCCAAGGCTCCCTCGAGGAAGCTTGTTAGAATTACATCTGTTCCAAGAACCGCACCGTTGATCATCACTGTCCCTGGGCCTATCCCCTACACCTCTGATAAAGCTATCCTTTGGAATTACGGGGCCGCTGTTTATTTTCATGGAGTTAAACAAGAGTTGGATGCTGATATTGACGTTAGCAATATTGTTGGACCTGCTAAAGTCACCCGCAGCGGAAGGCTTTTCTCACCCGATATTTCTCCACCAACTGCCCGAAAACCTGTTGTTATTACACCTGCCAGTGTACCTGCTGATATTCATGTTCAAGTTCCTATTCTTACCCCTGTCGCCGAGTCCTCTGACACTCGGGGCAAGGGAATCACCAGTGAGCCTGCCCAGACGGAGGCACCGAAGATGATTACTGTTGAAGCTTCTAGACAAGAGATGGAAGAGATTCTGAAAATCATCAAAAAGAGTGACTACAATGTAGTCGAGCAGCTGGGGCAAACCCTGTCCAAGATTTCTATGTTGTCTCTGTTGCTATGCTCAGAAGCCCATGCCAAGGCTCTGATTACCTTCTTGAAGACTGCCCACGTACCACAAGAGACATCAGCTGGCCAGTTTAAAGATTGTGTGGCCAATCTAACTGCTGATAATGGGTTGGGTTTCTCTGACGCCGACTTGACCGCTAAGGGGAAGAATCACAATGATGCCCTGCATGTCTCCATTGAATGCAGGGGCACTACTCTCGCTCATGTGTTAGTAGATACTGGTTCCTCATTGAACGTCTTGCCTAAGAAAGCTCTAGACCGGTTAGACTGTGAAGGGTTGGAGTTGAAGCCAAGCAACATTGTTGTTAGGGCCATTGATGGGTCTAAAAGAATGGTGCACGAAGAAGTTGATATTCCGATTAAGGTTGGTTCTCAGGTTTTCAACTCTACATTCTATGTGATGGATATTCGGCCATCTTATTCTTGTTTGCTGGGTCGCCCATGGATCCACAAAGTTGGGGCTATAACCTCAAAGCTCCACCAGAAGCTGAAGTACCCAGTGAAAGGGAAGATTGTGACAGTACAAGGAGAGGAAGAGTATATGGTGAGCCACCTCAACTCTTTCCAATATGTAGAAATGGATGGGGAGTTCATCGAAACCCCATTTCAACACTTTGAAGAGGTTCCCCAGACGCTGGCATCGACTGAGACTGTTGTTGAAGATCCTCCTATGAAGATGGCTTCCTTTAGGGATGCCCGGGCTGTTGTCGAGAAAGGTGGGTGTGTAAATTGGGGCCGGCTCCCTGATTTTACACAGAAGACTAACAAGTTTGGTTTGGGTTTCACTGCAGAAGCTCAAAAGGCTGTTCGGAATGCACGGATCGGAAGACCTCCCGTGTTCATCAGCAACTCGGGAGTGAATGCCATTGAAGACGATGTGGAAGAGTCTGAGTTCGACAACTGGATATACCCTACGACCAATGGTGGACCAAGCAACTGGACAGCAAAGGACTTCATCCCTATTTCTTTTGTTACCCAGTAATGAAACTTTTTGTTTTGAATATGTAACAAACATTGTTTTAAACTCTATGGCCCGGTGTCTTACCCGGGGCACCGTGGCTTCATTTGTGAGGGCTTTATGTGTGTCATTTTCATATATCATTAATAAAAGAATTGGACGTTCTTGCATTTCAAATTTTGCGCTCCTTGTTTTTATTTTATTATATATTGCAAAACAACTATTTTACACACACTCACGTATACAGGTCTACATCCACTCTGGATCCTACTGGTAACGACTCTGCTACTGCCGGTTATGACTTCAAAAATCCGATCAACTTAGCCGAAGACGAAGGTGAGGATTATTGCAAAGTGCCTGGTGAACTTGCAAGACTTCTACTTCAGGAAGAGAGGGCTATACAGCCGCACGAAGAGCCGGTGGAATCAGTGAATCTGGGTATTGAGATAGACAAGAAGGAAATCAAGATCGGTGCAAATCTGGAGCTTAGTGTGAAGCAACGTTTGATTCAGATGCTGCGTGACTACGTTGAGATCTTTGCCTGGTCTTACGAAGATATGCCTGGGTTGGATACCGATATTATGGTTCATCGCCTACCTACCAAGGAAGACTGTCCTCCCGTGAAACAGAAGGTCCGCCGAATGCGCCCAGAGATGTCTGAGAAAATCAAGGCTGAAGTTATGAAACAGTTTGACGCCGGTTTTTTAGCAGTTACCTCATACCCACAGTGGGTGGCCAACGTAGTTCCTGTACCGAAGAAGGATTGTAAGGTTCGAATGTGTGTTGACTACAGGGATCTGAACAGGGCGATCCCCAAGGATGACTTCCCTCTGCCTCATATCGACGTTCTGGTTGACAACATCGCTCAACACAAGGTATTCTCCTTTATGGACGGTTTCTCCGGTTATAATAAGATTAAAATGGCTCCCGAAGACATGGAGAAGACAACCTTTGTTACTCAGTGGGGTACCTTTTGCTACAAGGTCATGCCGTTTGGATTAAAGAATGCTGGAGCAACGTATCAGTGTGCCATGGTTGCTCTGTTTCATGACATGATCCATCACGAGATTGAGGTATACGTCGACGACATGATTGCAAGATCCCAGACAGAGGAGGAACACCTTGACCATCTGCAGAAGCTGTTTGACAGGTTAAAGTTGTACAAGCTGAGGTTAAACCCGAACAAGTGCACCTTCGGGGTGAGGTCTGGTAAGCTACTGGGTTTCATCGTAAGCGATAAAGGTATTCAAGTGGATCCTGCAAAGGTGAACGCTATACGGGAAATGCCAGCTCCCAGAACAGAGAAAGAAGTCAGAGGCTTTTTGGGACGACTGAACTATATTGCCCGATTCATCTCGCACTTGACTGCTACTTGTGAGCCAATCTTCAAGCTGCTGAAGAAATATCAAGTAGTACGTTGGAACGATGAATGCCAGTCCGCTTTCGAAAGGATCAAAGAGTATCTCCAAGATCCACCTATTCTGATGCCACCAGTTGAGGGGAGACCCTTGATCTTATACTTGACAGTACTTGACAACTCAATGGGGTGTGTGCTGGGCCAACATGACGAGTCTGGCCGAAAAGAGCATGCTATTTATTACCTTAGCAAAAAGTTTACCGACTGTGAGACCCGATACTTATTGCTCGAGAAAACTTGCTGCGCGTTGGCATGGGCTGCTCTCCGGCTGAGACAGTATATGTTGACTCACACTACTTTATTGATATCGAAGATGGATCCAATCAAGTATATCTTCGAAAAGCCTGCCTTGTCCGGAAGAATAGCGAGATGGCAGATGATCTTGACTGAGTATAACATCCAGTACACGACCCAAAAGGAAATTAAGGGAAGTGTGTTGGCAGACCATTTGGCACATCAAGCAGTGGATGATTACCAGTCTATGAACTTTGAATTCCCGGACGAGAATATCATGTTGGTAACTGATTGTGAGACACCTGGACCGGATGAAGGACCTGAGGAAGGATCCCGATGGTCTATGTACTTTGATGGAGCTTCAAACGCTTTGGGTAATGGCATTGGTGTCGTGATCATATCTCCTAAAGGCTCTCATACTCCGTTCACCGCCCGACTATGTTTCAACTGCACCAACAATATGGCGGAGTATGAAGCGTGCATCATGGGTCTTCGAGCAGCAATTGACCTAAGAATTAAGTTTCTAAGTGTCTTCGGAGATTCCGCTCTCGTGATCAGTCAGATCAAAGGCGAGTGGGATACGAAACACCCAAATCTTATTCTTTACAAGGAGTATGTATTGACGTTGCTTCCCCATTTTGAGGAGATAACCTTTGAGCACTTCCCTAGAGAGGAGAATCAGTTGGCGGACGCGCTAGCTACGATGTATTCTATGTTCAAGGTCAATTGGGACAACGAGGCTCCCCAGATCATTATTGAAAGATTGGACGAACCTACACATTGCTGTGATATTGAGACTGAAGAGGTAACAGAAAAGCCCTGGTTTCATGAGGTGAAAAGGTATCTTGAAGCTCAGGAGTACCCCAAGGGTGCATCTGTTAATGACAAGAAGTTTCTGAGGAGGTTCGCGGCAAAGTTCTTCATCAGCAATGGCATTCTTTACAAGCGTAACCATGATTCAACCTTACTGCATTGTGTGGATAAGAATGAAGCAGAAAGGATCATGGCGGAGTTACACGAAGGTACCTTCGGAACCCATTCTAGTGGGCATACCATGGCAAAGAAGATCCTTCGGGCAGGATATTATTGGTCCAAAATGGAAGCTGACTGTTATCAGCATTCTCGGACATGTCACAAATGCCAAGTCTATGCTGATAAAGTACACATACCTCCAGTACCTCTAAACGTCTTGACGGCACCTTGGCCTTTTGCAATATGGGGCATTGATATGATCGGCGAGATCAGACCTACGACATCTAACAGACATCGTTTCATCCTGGTAGCTATTGATTACTTTACGAAGTGGGTTGAAGCAGCTTCCTTTTCTACCGTAACCAAGAACGTCGTGGCACGGTTTATTCGGCACAATCTGATCTATCGATACGGTGTACTAGAGAGGATCATTACGGACAATGGTACCAATCTTAACAACAAGATGATCACTGAGATCTGCAAGCAATTCAAGATACAGCATCACAACTCTTCTCCCTACCGGCCGAAGATGAATGGGGCTGTAGAAGCGGCTAATAAGAACATTAAGAAGATTGTGCAGAAGATGACAGTGACCTACAAAGACTGGCACGAGATGTTACCATTCGCTCTTCATGGGTACCGTACCTCAGCTCGAACGTCAACAGGGGCAACACCCTATTCCTTGGTATATGGCATGGAGGCAGTCTTGCCCATTGAAGTTCAGATACCCTCTCTTCGGATCATGAAGGATGCAGGTTTGAGTGAAGATGACTGGATTCAGACCCGACTTGATCAGCTGAACCTAATCGACGAAAAGAGTCTCACTGCTATTTCTCATGGTCAGATGTACCAAAAACGGATGATCAAGGCATTTAACAAGAAAGTCAGACGACAAGAGTATCAAGTGGGGGATCTGGTGATCAAGCGCATTATTCTACCTCAAGGTGATCCCAGGGGAAATGGACCCCTACTTACAAAGGGCCATTTGTGGTTAAGAACATTTTCTCAGGAGGGGCTATGATTCTAACCACCATGGATGGTGACGACCTTCCTAACCCCGTCAACGCAGACATAGTGAAAAGATACTACGCATAAACAAAGACCCGCTAGGTTGAATGGACTAGGAAAAAATAAGGGCTTCCCGGTGAACCAAAAGGGTTCGGGCAAAAATAAGGGATGAAAATGAAAAAATCTGTACACCCGGCAAGTCGAAAACCTGAAAAGGCGGCTTGGGCAAAAAAGGGTATCCCGGTGGACTGAAAACCCGAAAGGGCGGTCCAGGCAAAAGTTAGGGATCAAAGTGTAACGCTATGTCTCATTGGATCACCTTGCATCCAGACTTCGATATCAACTATTAAGCTCGGACGGTACTAATCAATCTGATTCACCTTCAACCAGTAGCAAAGTGATGAGATGCTCGAAGACATAAAGGCAATAGCGGAGTTGGAACCCAGTGGGATTATTCACATAGCTGTTTTGTTTTCTTTTCACAAATTGTGTAAATTCTATTATTCAGCGGTGTTCTCTTACTAGGACGTCAGCCTCTTGTACAAAAAACGCCTATTTACAAGCCAAGCTTCAAAATCAATACAATTCATTTTCAAAGAAATTTCAAACTTTTTTTCCTTTATCTGTTTAGTTTTTTGCAAAGAACGTCCAATGTTCATTTTTGATATATGCATTTGACATTAATTGCTGCTCATGAATATTTACATGCGAAACAAAAGACGATTACGGGTAACATCAGAAACAGGGGCAATAAGAATTGTCCGAACTGTATAGTTGCTTTGTCCACCAGGTACAGGGTAAATTCAGCTGAAGAATATGGTTAAGATACCTTCACTCCCCGCAGAGTAAGACCGTAATGGTAGCTCTCTCCCAGTTGAGACTTGCAACTATGAATGAATCAACAATGCTCTCCCCAAGCAGAGTTGATCTACCATCAACACTAAAAAGGCTTGATATCCCCGACAGTCTTAATATTCCCTAGTGGAGTATAAGAATGTTCCCCGGCAGAATACAAGATACCCCCCAGTGGAGTCAATATTTCCCCAGCACGGTCTGAAAAAGCTTCCCCAACAGAGTTGAATCATCATCCCCAGTAGACTCTGGAAGTTTATCCCCAGCAGAGTACAAAAATAAATCTCCCCAGCCGAGTTCAAAGGATCATTCCCAGCAGAATTCAGAGGGTTATCCCCACAAAAGTCTAACAGGGTTATCCCCAGCAAGTCACAACTGAAAGATCATCCCCAGTGAAGTTCTTTTCTTTCACAAGCAGGAATTCAATCCTCAACAGATTCAATATCACCAGCAACGATAATTCATCCCGACGGAATTTATCAGTGGAATCCTCAACAGAGTATCTCTTCCCCACAGAGTAATCTCTTCATCAGTTTATTCCCCAACGGATCTATCTTCTCCTTCAGGTTTATTCTCGCAATCACCTTCGTTCACCATCCCTAGCGGAAGCGAAGAATTCAACTCTTATTCTCCAGCAGCTATCCGAGATTTATTTTCCCCAGCTAAAACATTACATTTCCATACATCATGATACATGCATATACACATCATACCATACAATCTCATTTATGTTGAGAACATCATTGCTTGATCCATATCATGCATTGCATATGACTGACCTTTACCTTTCAGGAAAGATCCAATTAAGTTCTCAGCTATGTCAAAGACCTTCTCTGGTTCAGTTAGATCGCCGATAAGATCTCCCTGATTCGTATTCCAGTTGAAGTTATTCCAAGACTCTTGTCTGGTCTAGTCAAATCGATTCGAAGATTTTTCTGATGCCGATCCAGTCAAAGTTTATCCAAGAACTCCTCTGGTTCAGTTAGATCACCGATAAGATCTCCCTGATTCGTATTCCAATTGAAGTTATTCCAAGACTCTTGTCTGCTCCAATTAAATCGATTCGAAGATTTTTCTGATGCCGATCCAGTCAAAGTTAATCCAAGACCTCCTCTGGTTCAGTCAGATCGTCGATAAGATCTCCCTGATTCGTATTCCAGTTGAAGTTATTCCAAGACTCTTGTCTGGTCCAGTTAAATCGATTCGATGATTTTTCTGATGCCGATCCAGTCAAAGTTAATCCAAGACCTCCTCTGGTTCAGTTAGATCGCCGATAAGATCTCCCTGATTCGTATTCCAGTTGAAGTTATTCCAAGACTCTTGTCTGGTTCAGTTAAATCGATTCAAAGATTTTTCTGATGCCGATCCAGTCAAAGTTAATCCAAGACCTCCTCTGGTTCAGTCAGATCGCTGATAAGATCTCCCTGATTCGTATTCTAGTTGAAGTTATTCCAAGACTCTTGTCTGGTCCAGTTAAATCAATTCGAAGATTTTTCTGATGCCGATCCAGTTAAAGTTTATTCAAGACCTCCTCTGGTTCAGTTAGATCGCCGATAAGATCTCCCTGATTCGTATTCCAGTTGAAGTTATTCCAAGATTCTTGTCTGGTCCAGTTAAATTGATTCGAAGATTTTTCTGATGCCAATCCAGTCAAAGTTAATCCAAGACCTCCTCTGGTTTAGTCAGATCGTCGATAAGATCTCCCTGATTCATATTCCAGTTGAAGTTATTCCAAGACTCTTGTCTGGTCCAGTTAAATCGATTCGAAGATTTTTCTGATGCCGATCCAGTCAAAGTTAATCCAAGACCTCCTCTGGATCAGTCAGATCACCGATAAGATCTCCCTAATTCATATTCCAGTTGAAGTTATTCCAAGACTTTCGTCTGGTCCAGTTAAATCGATTCGAAGATTTTTCTGATGCCGATCCAGTCAAAGTTAATCCAAGACCTCCTCTGGTTCAGTCAGATCGCCGATAAGATCTCCCTGATTCGTATTCCAGTTGAAGTTATTCCAAGACTTTCGTCTGGTCCAGTTAAATCGATTCGAAGATTTTTCTGATGCCGATCCAGTCAAAGTTAATCCAAGACCTCCTCTGGTTCAGTCAGATCGCCGATAAGATCTCCCTGATTCATATTCTAGTCGAAGTTCATACCACCTATCAACAGTCTCTAAATGGCATCTGTAAGTCCATTCCCGACATCACAATGCTGACACAACTTCACGCGTGTGCAAATTTCTGGGCACTCTAGTGTTCAATTATCTTGCACCTTCGGATCCCGAAAGGCCCGAAAGCCAATCTATATCCTCAGGTTTAAGAAAATTGAACAGGGGAAGCTGTTGTACCCCAAATTTTGCCCTCTCATATTTCCCAAGACATGGCAAGAAAAATCTCCAAGTGACTCAAGATTGCTCAAGAGTTGGACTGTCAAGCTACCTCCTAAGGCAGTCAACCTCAAATTAGGGTTTTGTGTTGCATCAAGGTCCTTGCATCCAAATGACCTCAAGGGCTCCCCAATGTCCTAGTATTTTCTCAAGGTCATCCATGCCAAATTTCAAGCCTTGCAGAGGAAGTTTGCTCAGTCAATTGCTCAAAGGGTCCAAAAATCGACTGTGCTAGGACAAAAGTCAACTGTGACCTATAAACAGTCAAACTTCAATATTTTTTGTCAACATTCTCATTTTGAAGGATATTTCATAATTTGATCAAGGGTTGATCATGATTCATCAAGGATTGCTCAAAATTCATCAAGATTCAAAAGTTGCTAAATTAGGGTTTTGTAGGAAAAGTCAACTCAACTTTGACCAAGCATAACTTTCTCATAATTTATGATAAATGACCCATCCAAAGCTCATTTTAAATATTATTAAATTTACTACAATCCATATTCATACTCCAAGATCAAGAAATGTACTCACAAAAAGTTACAAATTTGGACATTATAGGTCATTTTTGAAAGTCAACAAAAACACCTTTTTTGCCAAAGATTATAACTTGAGCATGGAATATAAAAATGAGATTATACCAAAAGGGTTGGTTAGAGGACACCTCAAGCTTTATAAAAAGTCAAAGAACACTTCCAAAATGTCAAAATTGAAGAAGTTATGCATTGTTGAAGTTGGGCATTTTTGCAAAATTGCCAAAAGTCAACTATCCCCAAAACTTCAAATTTTGTCAAATGGGCCCATTCTTTTCCACTTGATTTGATCTTGTCACACTACACACGTGTCCTAGATTCAGCCTTGAGATCATATTTCTTTTTTATTATTTTATTTGATTTTTTATTGAATTATTTCATTTTTAATCAAATTAAATTAAGTAAAATCCAAATATTGATTACTTAGGATCTTTTTGATTGTTATAGGTCTTAATTATCATGATGGTCAACATCAAATTCGTATCTCACCATATCATGAAAAAAAAGATGGATTTTGGACAAAATTGGAAAGTTATCAATGGAGGATCAAATCAAATCTCCAAGCATTGATGCACAAAGATTCAAGACCCAATTGTTGACCTAATACAATGCAGCATACATATACAATGCAAAGCACACGGATTCAGAGGTGGGAGGCTGCAAGAACACCAAAAGCAAAACTTGAAAAATTGGCAAAAAGTTTGAAACTGAAATCGTGCATAGAGGCAAATTCAGGGACAAATCTCAACACCACTCCTTTGCTGGGCAATAACTGAGTCAGAAGCAATCAAAAGCACGCTCTCATACCCTCTCAACCGCGTTGTAAGTCTCTCAAAAAACCGCCCTATATTCAAAATCGTATCCTCATGTTCTTGCATTTTTTTGACAATTTATTGGCATATTCATGATGCTTGTTCAATTTACAAGCTTTCTGCATTATTTGATTGCATTAATATGGCCTGTAACCCCCTAGCCGAATCTAGGGTTCTTGGATTGTTTTTTTGGGGTTTTCTTGTACAGGCGAAATCAAGGTCCAAGAATGGTATAGGTTTACTCAGGATGCCCAGACGATTACAACCATGGTCTTGGGGTTCGTTTTCATGGCCTAGGTTTGATTTTTGGAATGTCATATGAATTTAGCTGCGGATATAAATCCGCAGGTAAATAACCAGGGTGAACGAAGAAGACGATGACGCGTCTCCCTCTGGTTGGATGGTTCAAATATAGCGTGATTTTATTTTTTTCTGATCCATTAATTTGTTTTTGTTTTATTATTATTAGTTTCCAATACTATAACAAATGAAACGCGCTGGTTGAGTGGTAGAGGTGTTGTTCAGTGACTCACAGGACCTGGGTTCAAATACCAGGTCCTCCATATTGCTTTGTATTATTTTTCAACAGTCATTCCAATACAACTCCAAGCGCGCAGCCTACTATGGTCCCTCACTCAATGGCTTGCCAGATGGCCCCAGGCCAGATCTGGTGGTCCAGATGGGACGTGCATCATACTCCCTAGTCAAAGTGCATGCATGGAATCAGGAAAAGTCAGCCAAGGCCAGCGCCTGTTGGGCCTTTGAATTTTCATTCTCACCTCCAATTTGGGCCCAGAACCCCCCTGAGTTTTGTTTTCTATTTCATTCTTTTCTTATTTTATTTAATTGTTTTTTGTTTGATTATTTAATCACTAACCAATTAAAACTTTTTCTCATTAAAATTAAAAACGAAAAATATTTTCTTTATTAAAATTAATTTTCAGTATTTTATTTTTGTTAAATAAATTAATTTAATTAATTTAGTTTAATTAGGAAATAACTTTAATATCTTTTGCAATAATTAAAATTAATTTAGACAATTAGGTTTTATTAACATTAATCAAATTTATCTTTATTTCTTTAAATACCAAAAACCCAAATTTTTTTTTATTAATTAATTAATTAATTTATTAATTTAATGCTTAATTTAGTTTAATTTCTCCATTAATTCAAAATAAACCAAAAAAATATTTTTCTTTAATAAACAAAAGGGTCAAAACCCTAGAATGCGCTCGATTTAATTTTCTCGCACGGGATCTATTTTGTTTCAATATTGTATTTGTTTCCCGGAATGTAATAGTTTAATAGGACTTTAATTGTTTTACTGCTTTATTTATTTTCCGCATTTTAATTTCAAGGGTTGTTTTTGGCGATGTAAATACCCGACGCCTTGTAATAGTTAGTTTAATTTCCGCATTTTAATTTCCGCAACTTATAAACTGTTAGATGTTTAATAATAGGGAATGCATGACAAGATCGAATACTTAACCTAAAATCAACATAGATAACCATTGACATGTACAAAGACAAAATAACTGAAAAACAACACACTCGCACATGCGCACTCTTAGGATACACCTCACTTGGTTGCCTTCGAACGTGGTCATTGAGTATAGGAAGTTTTAGAGGTTGCCCTTTTGTCCAAAGATCATAGTTGCCTCGAAACGGTTGCCTCGGAAAAATGATCTAAGACATTAGGGTTACCGCTAAGGCGTCCTAACATTGCTTTAGTGACCGCACGTCCCTTAATCGAATTGACCCTTAAAACTCCAACGACGATTCTACCTACTCATCAATAGTGGGATAGCATTGTCTAAAGGACATTAGCACAAATTGATTCCTTTTTTGAGTAGGTAGATGGTTCTTAAGTACTTGCTCTTTCAAAATAAAACAAATTTTCACACTTACACTCCTTTTCAAACAAAAACTTCTTTCAAACCCACAAACACAAAGAAAAGCAAATTTTGAAAACACTTTGAGCAAGTACCTAAGAGCCCGTGGATAACCACAGATAGAAAGGGTGCTAACACCTTCCCTTTCTATAATCTACCCCCTGGACCCGAGAAACATCTCGAAAAAGGAATTTTTCTGTGCTTTTTTCCTTTCCTTGTTGGATAAAATAAAAGACGGTGGCGACTCTTGCTTACCGCGACATTTTACGAAAACAAACGCAAAACGCGAACCAACATTCCAAAAATAGTCAGTTCTCTCCCACCGTATCACAATTTCAAATGAAAGTGTTGGTGGGAAAATGTTTTGTTGTGAGCAAGCGAGCAACTAGGAGCGAATCTACCTACTCAAAAGGTCTTAGATGTTCTTTTCCTCTTCCTTTAGACGTTTCTATCTTACCATTGTTTTGGTAAGAAGCCCCATCGTTGGATGTTTGAGGGACGAGTGTGGGACATTTGTGTAGTCATAGAAGGCAACCTATGGGACGTTTTAGAAATGTCGTTTAAGGACTAGATCATTCATCGAAGGCAATATCGAGGGTCATCGAGGGTCATCGAGGGACTATGATCTTTTATCGAGGGTCTTTTGCTAAAACGCCCATGTTCGAGGGACATGACTATTTTTTGATAAGCAACAAAATGGGATTACCCTAAGGGTGCATGTGTACAAGTGTGTTTGATTGCATGCATTTAGTCTTGCTTTTTAGGTTGTCTATTTGTCAATTTCATGTCTTGCCATACACACCCTAATTACTAGCATTTACATTCGAAAGCGATAAATTGCAGAAATGTAAAGTCCTACGCTATTACAATATTTTAGGGATGGGGGTACATATTTACAAATGGGGGTTGCAAATAAAATTAAATCCTAAGTTACTATTACAACCATATTGAAATGTACAAAATAAGAAAGAAAAAAAGGACTTGTTTAGAAAATGTTTTTGTCTTAATGAAAAAAAGAAATTAATTAATTAATGAAAGAAAATATTTTTATGTCTTTTTATGTTAATATTAAAAATGACGAAAAGGGAAATAAATGAAAAATAGAAACCACGTGCTACTGCAAGAAAAACAACAAGGATCAGAAGTTCTGAAGCCAGACGCATGATGGCTCAGAAAGGAATGTCAGTGGAATAAGAAGTTCTGGATTGGTACACTCTGAGGTCCTGCAAGACACGTTAGAGGGAAAACACAGAAGTTCTGGATTGCTATGTGCTGAAATTCTGAATGTTAGAACAGTGAGAAAACCTTAGAAACTCTGTGCGTGTCAAAACAGTGAAGAGAACTCAGAGGTTCAATTTGTGCTAAGACAGTGGGTGAATATCAGCAGTTCGAAGCGTTATCAGCATGTAAGAATCAGAAGTTCAGTTTGTGTTAACAGTGAGAAAAATCATAGAAGTTCTATATGTTAAAATAGTGAGGAGAACTCAGAAGTTCTGTGTTGTGCTAAAACTGTGAGTGAACATCAGAAGTTCAATGTGTTTAAACAATGAGGAGAACTCATAAGTTGTGTTGTGCTAAAGCTGTGAGTGAACATCAGAAGTTCTATGCCATATTTCAACTCTTAATCAGCACATCAACAATTTATTCAGTTCTTAATAAACAACAAATCAGAAGGATAATAACACAACCGTTTATAGAAGTTCTAATCCTAAATCTGAGTCTAGCCCTAATCAAGAAGTTCTGATCCATAATTTTTCTACTTAAGCAATGATATGTACAACATTAATACTATGATATTTACATATTAGTGATGTTCTGAATGAAAAAAATGCAAAGTCAGAAAGACTTACCTTGAATCTAGAGTGTGGGCTTGGAGCTTTGAGCTGCTGCCTTCAGATGTTCTGGTGTCAGCGAGAGTAACGGAACAGTGGTTATGTTCTTTGATCCAAAAGGAAGAACAAAGGTTTTGTTTTCTGTTTGGGAAATCTGGATTTTTTATGAAGGTTTCACAACTTCCTTTTCTCTCTTTTGGCCAATCTCTCTCCAAAAGCCAGTAGATTTTTGTAGTTTGTGTTTGCAGTTTTTTTTTACTCTTGGAATTTTTGCAGGGGTTCAAGGCTTTTCTTTCTCAAATTTCCGACCTCTTTATAGTTGCCAATGGAGTTCAATTTATAGGCAAAGATCTTGTAGTTTGGAGAAATCAAAAGTATAGCCATCATATGCTAGGCGCTGACTTGTTCTTGAAGCAAGTTCAAACAAGTATGGTTCAAGGCAGAAAGTAAGGTGGTTAACAACTTTTAGCCATGCCTAAGCTAGATTTGTCAGCCAAAATTAAGGAAAAGCAAAAGCAACAGATGGGCCTAACACCCTTTTGCATAAAAGTTTACTTTCCCAAGACAGTAGAGGTACACGTGGGGGAAATCCTTTGGATAAAGACTCAAAAGTGGTTGTGAGCATTAAATGATGATGAGATTTATCAAATCAGAAACCCTGCCATGTGAAACTCTGCATCATTGCTTAATTATGGATCAGAAGTTCAGCTTCAGCATAACATCCAACCTCTGATCTTTGTATCTCCTTGCTCCAGTCATGTTCTGAAGGAGCTTTCAGACTTTCTATGAAGCTTGCAACATGCTTCTTAACCTTCTCGGAATTATCCTGGAAAACTCTTACTGAACCTTTGTGAAAACTTGCCCATAAGTTCTGACCAAACTCTGTCTTGAAAGTGTCCAGAATTTGTTGAGTGTTTCAGTTTCAAGGACGTGTCTTTGGACATTTATAACTTGAAATTTCAGCATTTCCAAGAGAAGTTCTGTTCTGCAATGTTTCAGATCTTGTTGAAATATATAACTATTGAATCATAAGTTCTTCCAGAATCATCTTGCATCATGGTGAACATCTGGCCAGAAGTTCTGAGCTTGTCATATTTTCTTAAACACTTAGAAAAAATTCTAAGTATTTAGAATTTTGACTTCTCCAAAGTAGTTTTGACTTTTGAATTTATTGATGAAACAAACTTCATATTTCAACATGTCTTGATGAAATATGATTCTTGAAATTTGATTTTGATCCAAAAGTCAAAGTTTGACTTTTCAGTGTGTAAATGACCATTTTGCCCTTGCGAGTGATTTTCTTGGAAAATTGTAATTCAAGACTTGAAACTTGATAGAAGCAAGCCTGAGGGTCCAGGGTGATATTTTGAGAAATTTCTTGAGAAATGAGAGGACAAATTTTGGGGTACAACAGTTGCCCCTGTTCAATCTTCTTAAACCTGGAGAGGTAGATTGGCGGATCTGCCATTCGTGACTTGAAGGTGGAAGATGATTGAACACTAGAGTGCCCAGAAATTTTCACTCGATGATGTTGTGGTTGATTGTACAGGGAATGGGATTAAAGATTCCATTTGGAGAAATAATGGACAGTTGTTGGAGATAGGCTTATAGATGCCATCCAGAGGTGATTGTATATGGATTGTATTTGAGTGACAAAATAACATCCGAATCTGGATCGTATCTTGACTGTATTTGAATGAGTGACAAAATGACATCTGAATCTGGATTGTATCTAAACTGTATCTGAAAGTTGAATCTGAATGAGTATCAAAATGGCATCTGCGTCTGGAGCGTATCTGAACTGTATTTGAAAGCTGTCTTTGAATGAGTATCAGGATGGCATCCTTATCTGGCGCGTATCTGTATTATATCTGAAAGTTGAATCTGAATGAGTATCAAAATGGAATCCGTGTCTGAAGCGTATCTGAACTGTGTCTGAAAGATGTCTTTGAATGAGTGTTGAAGGAATCTTTGACGATTACTACTCCAAAAAAATGATGAAGGAATCTTAGACGATTACTACCTCAGCAGGATGATGAAGGAATCTGGGACGATTACTACCTTAACAGGATGATGAAGGAATATTGGACGATTATTACCTCAGCAGGATGATGAAGTAATCTTGGACGATTAATACCTCAGTAGGATGATGAAGGAATCTAGGACGATTACTACCTCAGTAGGATGATAAAGGAATCTTGGACGATTACTTCCTATGCAGGATGATGAAGGAATCTGGGAAGATTACTACCTCAGCAGGATGATGAAGGAATCTTGGACGATTACTGCCTCAGCAGGATGATGAAGGAATCTTGGACGATTACTACCTCAGCAGGATGATGAAGGAATCTGGGACGATTACTACCTCAGCAGGATGATGAAGGAATCTTGGACGATTACTACCTCAGCAGGATGATGAAGGAATCTTGGACGATTACTACCTCAACAGGATGATGAAGGAATATTGGACGATTACTACCTCAGTAGAATGATGAAGGAATCTGGGACGATTACTACCTCAACAGGATGATAAAGGAATCTTGGACGATTACTACCTCAGCAGGATGATGAAGGAATCTGGGAAGATTACTACCTCAGCAGGATGATGAAGGAATCTTGGATGATTACTACCTCAGCAGGATGATGAAGGAATCTTGGACGATTACTACCTCAGCAGGATGATGAAGGAATCTAGGACGATTACTACCTCAACAGGATGATGAAGGAATCTTGGACGATTACTACCTCAGCAGGATGATGAAGGAATCTTAGACGATTATTACGTCAGTAGGATGATGAAGGAATCTTGGATGATTATAACCTCAGCAGAATGATGAAGGAATCTTGGATGATTACTACCTCAACAAAATGATGAAGTAATCTTGGATGATTACTACCACACCAGGATGATGAAGGAATCTTGGACGATTACTATCCCAGCAGAATGATGAAGGAATCTTGGACGATTACTACCTCAACATAATGATGAAGGAATCTTGGACGATTACTACCTCAGTAGAATGATGAAGGAATCTTGGACGATTACTACCTCAGCAGAATGATGAAGGAATCTTGGACGATTACTACCTCAGCAGAATGATGAAGGAATCTTGGATGATTACTACCTCAGCAGAATGATGAAGGAATCTTGGAAGATTACTACCTTAGTAGAATGATGAAGGAATCTTGGATGATTACTACCTCAACAGGATGATGAAGGAATCTTGGACGATTACTACCTCAGCAGAATGATGAAGGAATCTTGGATGATTACTACCTCAGCAGAATGATGAAGGAATCTTGGACGATTACTACCTCAGCAGAATGATGAAGGAATCTTGAGACGACTACTACCTCAGCAGGATGATGAATTAATCTTGGACGATTACTACCTCAACAGAAAATGAAGGAATCTTGGACGATTTCTACTCCAAAAGATGATGAACTTTATCTGTTGATTGATCTTTCCTGAAAAGGTAAAGAGTTAGTTGCATGTAATGTCATGATGTATGTATTGCGTAATGATATTCTCAAAATAAATGAGATTTATGTTATATGTATTTTGTATGCATGTGCTATGAATGTTGTTGAAATGTAATTTTGTCTTGGAGAATAAATCCTTGACAAGTGTTAGGGAGTTATTAAATCCCAGATTGCTGTTGAAGAGTAGGCGTGTCTTCAAACTTTGCTTAGAATGTTTCTACTGAGGATTCCTGTTTTATTGTTTGAGGAGAACTCCGCTGGGGAATGTTAAAAGCTCTATATAGATTGTTGATTTCTGCTTGGGGAAAAGAGTTCAGGAGTCTTAGTCGTCCTTTGCTCTAATGGGGAGTCGAAGTTGAATTGATATCTGGTCGGGTCTAGGTTTCACAATAACTTGCTGGGGATTGTAGAGTAGTATATTGGGGAAGAGGAGTTGTGGTCCTTTGATTTGTAGTGGTCAGAGAGGCCAACTCAAGCTGGGGAATCATGTCGTTTGTTAGGGAAATAAACCCTGTTGCTTAGTCTGTTGGAGAGGCGGCGACTTCACTGGTAGAAATCCTCGAGGATTCTTGAAGTCGATTCAGTTGGGAAAAAGTTTTCAGAGATTGAAACTCTGGCTGGGAGTCATCCTATGAGAAGGATTTTGGGGAGATTTTTCACTACCCCTAGTAGCGAGTGTTTGTGGCACTGCCAGGAAATGTTTGACTGTACGTAACCCTTTATCGGGATTCACGTTCAATACCCCAAGTGATTCAGATGGAGACCTTCCCCTGGTATATTCAGCATTTCTTTGAGAGATTCTTTGAATCTTGACTTGACTGCCCCAGATGTGTTGGATAAAGGTCATTCCGTGCCCCTTAATTATGAGAGTTTTCTCATTAGAAGCGTCTTTCCATTTGAAGTGATTCTGTTTGAGAGAGATTATTATTTGTTGGATATTTGTTGTGTGAATTTCTCCATTGTCAAATAAATAGCCATATGCAAACAATGATATTCAAATAATGCAAAGTTTATGCTTGTCTTAAAATTTTTGAAAATGCATTTTAGCGAGTAAAGAAATTTTGTAAGAAAAATTCAACTCAGGATTTAGAGTAAAGCTCTATAGGAGTCATGATACCTTTTGTAACAATATGCTTTCTAACTAACCCATGCTTCAATTAGGAATTTTAAAGGGTTGTAACGTGGCTTGGTTCACGATTTAAGAAACAAAGGATAAAGGCTCAAAGTGTATTTGTACCCACCCGTTCTTCATGATGTTCTTCAGTCCTAAGCTCAGTTAGTTGTGCGTTTGAACTCCAATTGAGTCTGAAATGAAATTTTGGTGATGGTTCAGACAAATTAAGTTTGTCGGAAGGCAGTCATTTTTGCAATATTTTTTTCATGTTGTTGAGGATTTGTAGTGACCTCTTTCTTTTGATTCGTTATCCCTAATTTTTGCCTGACTATTCCTGTTTTGAGATTACAGTCAGCGGGATGCCCCAGTTTTTCTTAAGTCTCCTTTGTAGGTTTTGACTTAGTGGGATTTTCTCTTTGAGAGGCAATGACTACCTATGCAATAGGGAACCATCACTGTCTTTTGATTCCAGAGGAATATTTTTGATGTCATTCATTGTATTACGAGATGAGAGTTTGCGGCTAAACACGCGCTTGAATCAACTGAGAGACTACCCTGCCCCAGGTTTTGATTAAAGGTTTAAATTTGTGTAAGAAAGAAAACTTCGGCTTCTTTGGCTCAAAGGGGTTGACTCGGGATTATCTTCCTTATAACTCCAGTGTTTAGGATTTGAAGGAATGCCTGTACATCATCAGCAAGGTCTGTTCAAAAGCACACTGTATGAGATTATGGCATTATTTTCGTCATCCTCCCTCTAAAGGCTTGTAAATTTTAGCAAGACTTGAATGTCATAAAGTGAGTAAAAAGCATAGTTTAAATGTAATGAAAATGAGTGGATCAAATCAAGACAAACATATGCAATGCATTAATGAAACAAAGTTTGACATTAATAGATAATTGTTTGAATAACGAAAGGAATTACAACTTGAAAATTCAAATGAAACAAAAGCCTCTTTGTTTGAATTTTTCACTTCAGCTGGCGAGCCTTTGAGGGACGGCAGAAGAACTCAGTCTGGCCATCTTGTGTAAACTCCAACATTCCTCTGTCAATCAAGTCTTGGTTCTTATTTTTCAAAGCCCAACAGTCATTCGTATCATGCCCAGGATTACTGGAGTGGTATGCATATAATGCATTGGGATGATAGTTAGGAGCAGAGGTATTGGGATTCCGAGGAGGATCCCTTAATGTGACTAAATTCAAGTTTAGCAGGTGCTGTAAGACTTACGATATAGGCATGTCGAGTTTGGTAAATTTCCTAACAGCTGGGACCTGTTTACTTTGGTTACCTTGTCCATGTTGACGAGGTGGTTGCTGGGTTTGTGACGTGGAAGCAAATTGGGGAGGTCTTATCTCCCTTAAACCGACTTCTCGTCTCATGGGAGGCTGAATGATGACTTGATCCCCAATCTTAGATGTTTTCCCCATTTGGTTACATCCATCCCGACGAAGCTTGTTGATGAGGACTCTCAGCTCTTCCCGTCCTTAAGCCAGGTTTTGGATAAGAGCCATCTGGCACACCAGTTGTCCCATCATTTGGACTTTCATTGTTGCCATTTCAATTTGTAGCCTTTCCAACTGATCATCCTTGGTGCCCCCTGGAGTCCCCATGACCATGCCCCTTGTGAGGAGAGCTTTCACCTCTTCTTGCCCCTTGGACAGATTCAAGAACATCTCTTGAAGTTGAGCATTTTGAATGCTCTTAATGGTCTGTTCTAGGGCCATCTCTACTGAAATAAACAGTATGAAGATAAGGAAACCCGTGTAGGAGAAAACCGGTCATGATATGATACATGATATGTGGATGCATGTTTTCAAGGATCTCGCGGGGTAAACACAAGAAAAAGTTAGAGATTGAACTTTGATCGACATCTTTGATTGGAGAATTTTGTATCGATGGATGTCCTTCCACGAGAATTTAGCTCACCATGCCAAGTGGGTTGTAGCCATTGACTCAAATTTTTGTACTTGATCTTTGACGACGTTTGGTTAGATGAAAATCAATCCTCTCGCCCCTTGGTAGACGTCTGGTTCAACGTGACCCTGTATCATAAGCCCTTGAGATCCTTGAAATGCTATGATTCAATGTTATTGAAAAATGCTATGGTATGATTTCATGATGTTATGTACAAGTTTGCAAAGTAAGCAAGTTTTATATACAAATAATCATATTCACGCAAAGCAGACAAGTCCTTAGGTTTAAGCTTGTATGGAGTTTGTAGGTAAGTACCCTCTTGAAGTTTAGTTGGCTCAACCTGTCCTAGTTAATAGTAACCGGATTCTAAGAGATCTCAATATCACCGATCTTTCTCCCAGCTTCGTTCAATAGGCGATTGACTCGCAATCAAACAAAGCTCAAGAGTCCAACCTCAATGAGTTTAGCATCGAGTATCTGTCGACCATGGGAATACACCAAGGCCGGCCACCTCGCTACGTCCTACTAGCAAAGTTGTGCAATCTAAAGGTTCTAAGGTCAGTTGATGCTTTATGACACCACGCGGAGGCCCCGTACTCTCCTCAATCAAGGGTTACCGGTACCAACCAAAGTGCCACATCAACGTAGCTACTACTTCAACCATGTCGGTATACCCCACACAGTTCCCTCACAGTTTATTGCTACTTACCTAAAAGGTGTCCCCAAATCCGGGTGTAGGATTTTTAACAGTAACCCAAACAAGGACCCATAATGTAAAGCAAACAAATCAAACAATGTAAGCAAGTAAATGTGATCTAACCCTAAGGTAGCCCCACTTTTAGAATTTCCCCAGCAGAGTCGCCAGTTCTGTGATACAGTGGGAGAACTGACTTGGGTGTTTTTCGTTTGTATTTGCAAATGTTGCGGTTTAGCAAGAGTCACCACCGAATTTTCTTTTATCCAAAAGGAAAGGTGAAAAAGCACAGGAAAAACCTTTAGAGATGTTTTCTTAAGTTCGGGGGGTAGATTATGAAAAGGGAAGGTATTAACACCCTTTTCATCCATGGTTTTCCATGGGCTCTTAGTTACTTGCTAGATCACTTGCTTTTGTTTTGAAATGTGCTTTGTGATGTGGGTTTTGAAAGTATTTTGAAAATGTGACTTTGTAATGATTCTCGTCTCTATAAGAATGCGTACAAAGTGTTGTTTCGAAAATAGTTCAAAAAGATGTTTGTGAGATGTGTTTTTTGAAAGTGATTTTTGAAAAGGGTTTTCTTTGTAATGGCTCTCGTTTCTATAAGAATGCGTACAAAGTGTTGTCTTTTGAAAATATTTCAAATGAAAGTGTTGGTGGGAAAATGTTTGGTTGTGATCAAGCGAGCAACTAGGAGCGAATCTACCTACTCAAAAGGTCTTAGATGTTCTTTTCCTCTTCCTTTAGACGTTGCTATCTTACAATTGTTTTGGTAAGAAGCCCCATCGTTGGATGTTTGAGGGACGAGTGTGGGACATTTGTATAGTCATAGAAGGCAACCTATGGGACATTTTAGCAATGTTGTTTAGAGACTAGATCGTTCATCAAAGGAAACATCGAGGGTCATCGAGGGACTACGATCTTTTATCGATGGTCTTTTTCTAAAACACCCATGTTCGAGGGACATGACTATTTTTCGATAAGCAACAAAGTGAGATTATCCTAAGGGTGCATGTGTGCAAGTGTGTTTGATTGCATGCATTTAGTCTTGCTTTTTACGTTGTCTATTTGTCAATTTCATGTCTTGCCATACACACCCTAATTACTAGCATTTACATTCGAAAGCGATAAATTGCAGAAATGTAAAGTCCTACGCTATTACAATATTTTAGGGACGGGGGTACATATTTACAAATGGGGGTTGCAAATAAAATTAAATCCTAAGTTACTATTACAACCATATTGAAATGTACAAATTAAGAAAGAAAAAAAGGACTTGTTTAGAAAATGTTTTTGTCTTAATGAAAAAAAGAAATAAATTAATTAATGAAAGAAAATATTTTTATGTCTTTTTATGTTAATATTAAAAATGACAAAAAGGGAAATAAATAAAAAATAGAAACAGTGTGCTGCTGCAAGAAAAACAACAAGGATCAGAAGTTCTGAAGCCAGACGCGTGATGACTCAGAAAGGAACATCAGTGGAATCAGAAGTTCTAGATTGGTACACCCTGAGGTCCTGCAAGACACGTTAGAGGGAAAACACAGAAGTTCTGGATTGCTATGTGTTGAACTTCTGAATGTTAGAACAGTGATAAAACCTTAGAAACTCTGCGTGTCAAAACAGTGAAGAGAACTCAGAGGTTCAGTTTGTGCTAAGACAGTGAGTGAATATCAGCAGTTCGATGCATTATCAGCATGTAAGAATTAGAAGTTCAGTTTGTGTTAACAATGAGAAAAATCATAGAAGTTTTGTATGTTAAAACAGTGAGGAGAACTCAGAAGTTCTGTGTTGTGCTAAAACTGTGAGTGAACATCAGAAGTTCAGTGTGTTTAAACAGTGAGGAGAACTTAGAAGTTCTGTGTTGTGCTAAAGCTGTGAGTGAACATCAGAAGTTCTATGCCATATTTCAACTCTTAATCATCCCATCAACAATTTATTCAGTTCTTAATAAACAGCAAATCAAAAGGATAATAGCACAACAGTTTATAGAAGTTATAATCCTAAATCTGAGTCTAGCCCTAATCAAGAAGTTTTGATCCACAGTTTTTCTACTTAAGCAATGATATGTTCAACATTAATACTATGATATTTACATATTAATGATGTTCTGAATGAAAAAAAATGCAAAGTCAGAAAGACTTACCTTGAATCCAGAGTGTGGGCTTGGAGCTTTGAGCTGCTGCATTCAGATGTTCTGGTGTCAGCGAGAGTAACTGAACAGTGGTTAAGTTCTTTGATCCAAAAGGAAGAACAAAGGTTTTTTTTTCTATTTTAGAAATCTGGATTTTTTATGAAGGTTTCACAACTTCCTTTTCTCTCTTTTGGCCAATCTCTTTCCAAAAGCCAGCAGGTTTTTGTAGTTTGTGTTTGCAGTTTTTTTTTTACTCTTAGAATTTTTGCAGGGGTTCAAGGCTTTTCTTTCTCAAATTTCCGACCTCTTTATAGTTGCCAATGGAGTTCAATTTATAGGCAAAGATCTTGTAGCTTGGAGAAATCAAAAGTATAGCCATCATATGCTAGGCGCTGACTTGTTCTTGAAGCAAGTTCAAACAAGTATGGTTCAAGGCACAAAGTAAGGTTGTTAACAGCTTTTAGCCGTGCCTAAGCTGGATTTGTCAGCCAAAATTAAGGAAAAGCAAAAGTAACAGATGAACCTAGCACCCTTTTGCATAAAAGTTTACTTTCCCAAGACAGTAGAGGTACACGTGGGGGAAATCCTTTGGATAAAGACTCAAAAGTGGTTGTGAGCATTAAATGAGCATTAAATGATGATGAGATTTATCAAATCAGAAACCGTGCCATGTGAAACTCTGCATCATTGCTTAATTCTGGATCAGAAGTTCAGCTTCAGCGTAACATCCAACCTCTGGTCTTTGTATCTCCTTGCTCCAGTCATGTTCTGAAGGAACTCTCAGACTTTCTAGGAAGCTTACAGCATGCTTCTTAACCTTTTTTGAATTACCCTGGAAAACTCTGACTGAACCTTTGTGAAAACTTGCCCAGAAGTTCTGACCAAACTATGTCTTGAAAGTGTCCAGAATTTGCTGAGTGTTTCGGTTTCAAGGACGTGTCTTTGGACATTTATAACTTGAAATTTCAGCATTTCCAGGAGAAGTTCTATTCTGCAATGTTTCAGATCTTGTTGAAATCTATAACTATTGAATCAGAAGTTCTTCCAGAATTAGCTTGCATCATGGTGAACATCTGGCTAGAAGTTCTGAGCTTGTCATAATTTCTTAAACACTTAGAAAAAATTCTAAGTATTTAGAATTTTGACTTCTCCAAAGTAGTTTTGACTTTTGAATTTCTTGATAAAACAAACTTCATATTTCAACATGTCTTGATGAAATCTGATTCTTGAAATTTGATTTTGATCCAAAAGTCAAAGTTTGACTTTTCAGTGTGTAAATGACCATTTTTCCGTTGTGAGTGATTTTCTTGGAAAATTGTAATTCAAGAGTTGAAACTTGATAGAAGCAAGCCTGAGGGTCCAGGGTGATCTTTTGAGAAATTTCTTGAGAAATGAGAGGGAATATTTTGGGGTACAACAGTTCATTATATTAATAATTGAGTCTTCCAGCACAGATGGCAAAGAGCAGGGCGTGCATTGCAAACGTCATGGGTTCGATCCCAGGCGTACGTATTTTACATTTTCTCAATATTGGCCACAGGATCTAGCACGTAATGTCCAAAATGGGAGTATCATGCAACTCAGGATCTGACCATCAGATTCATCTCTATCCAAGATCCAACATACAGTAGGTGTAGTGCATAATGGGCATCCCAGATCTAGTGACACTGGATCAAACGCCAGCCTTGGGCCAGCTATTCTGGGCCTGGAGAATTTCAGCCATACACCCCCCAAAATTACTTCTTATACCAGACCCATTTTATTTCTTTTTAATTGCTTTATTTAATTTTTAGTTTTAATTATTTTACAAACTCATTGTTTTTTTTAATTAAATAAAAAAATCACAAAAATCACAAAAATCACAAAAACATTAGAATTAGTTTTTTTCCATAAAATATTTAATTTCATTAATTAATTAGGTTAATTAGGATAACTTAAATTTTTTTTTCATAATTAAAATTAATTAGAAATTAGGTTAATTTGCAAAATTAATTACTTTCTAAAAAAAAATCCAAAAAAATATTTTTTTCTTTATACACTAAATTAAATATCTTTGAACTTAATTGTCAATTCCACATATTTAATTTTGTCGCGCGCATTTATTTATTCATTTTTCCAATTAATGTAATTGCTCCGAGTTTGTAATAGCTTTTAACTTAGGTTTATTATTGCTTTTATTTACTGTTTTCCCCAAGTTTTGATTATGTAATCCCCCTCCCCAAGGCCTTGTAATAGCTAGGTTTAAATTTCTCGCACTTTTCTTTTCCGTCATTATAAACTGTTAGATGATTGATAATAGGATTGTATGTAAAAGATCAATAATTTAAAATAGTAGAAAACCCTAAATGTGCAAAGATTAAATAAACTGAAAATAAACACTTGCACATGCTCACTCCTAGGGTTTGCCCCACTTCGTTTGCCTTCGGTAAATGGTCATGAAGTATAGGGAGTTTTAGTGGTTGCCCTCTAGTCCCAAAAGATAAAAAATGACCCATTCGAATGTTGCCTCAGAATGATCTTTAGGACTCTAGGGTAACTACTAAGGTTTCCTAACCATTGCTTTAGTGATCGTAATTGTCCCTTTCGATTGTCCCTCAAACTCCAACGATGGAGCTACGTACTCCTTAGTAGTAGGATAGCGCCGTTTAAAGGAAATAAGAAAAACGAACAATCTTTTTCGAGTAGGTAGAAACTCTTAAGTATTTGCTCAAAACAATCAACTTTTCACACTTACAAACACTTTTCAAACAAAGTTTTCAAAAACACTTTATCACACCCTTGAGGACTGATACAAGGCTTACCATAAAGTGAAACGCCGTACTAAGGCAAATTCCAAAACTTTTTCAAGCACACAAATACACAAAAGTAATTTAAGAATGAGCAAGTACCTAAGAGCCCATGGAAAACCATGGATAGAAAGGGTGATAACACCTTCCTTTTCTATAATCTACCCCCCATACTCAGAAACATCTCGAAAAATGTTTTTCTGTTCTTTTTCCCTTTTCCTTTGTTGGATGAAATAAAAGACAGTGGCGACTCTTGCTTACCGTATATTTACGAACAAAAAACACAAAACCAATAGTAACAAAAACAGTCAGTTCTGCCACCGTATCACAGAACTGGCGACTCTGCTGGGGACTATATAAATAGTGGGGTTTACCTTAGGATCTAGGTTATTTTTAAATTGCTTTCTTGTTTGTTTTGCCTGCTTTATCTTTAAAGGTTTTTGCTTGGGTATTGTTGAAGATCCTACACCCGGATCTGGGGACACTTTTTTAGGTAAACAACAATAGATCGTGGAGACTGTACGACATAGACCGATATGGTTTATGCGATGGCCGTGTTGGTGTGACACTTTGGTTGGTACCGATATCCTTCATGTTGAAGTGAGGAGAATACGGGGCCGCCGCGTGGTGTCGTGAAGCACTAACGAACCTTAGAACCTTAGTTGAACAAACTTAGCCATTAGAAAGTAGTGAGATAGCCGACCTCAGTATAAAGCTGAGGATTGGTTGATACTAGATGCTACACTCATTGAGATCAAACTTTCGGGATATTTCGGCCGCAAGAAAAGATTGCCTGAGCTGAAACAATGCCCGATAAAGGATGATCAGTGATATTGAGAATCCTTAGAACCTGGTTACTTTTCTAAGACAGGTTTGAAACCAACTAAACTTCAAGAGGGTACTTACCTTTAACCTCATGCAATACTTTGAACCTAAGGTCTATTATGTGCTTTGCTTGTGTGTGACTTACTCTGTTTGAATATAACATCATGCATCATAACATATCATCCATTCTTATTACACTAACCATTTCAAGGACCAAGGGAATTTATCTTTGTTCTGTTTTGCAGATCATGGCTTCCGCTCGTAGAAACACTATCCGAATTAGCTTTGTGAGAATACCTCTCCAACTCAAGGAGATAGTATCGAGGGTTCCTGAAACTTCTTCGTTCACTAAGAGACATGGTTGACTTCTTAACCTGGTTACTTCGAGCTTTGATGAAAATATGATGGGTGTACTCTTTCAGTTCTTTGATCCCAAGCACCACTACTTCACCTTTCCAGACTATCAGTTGGTGCCTACCATGGAAGAGTTCTCCCAGTTATTGGATCTACCTATTCTTGACCAGATGCCTTTCACATGTTTAGAAGAGGTTCCTAATCCAGAAGTCATTGCCTCAACTTTGCATCTGAAACGGTTTTCTAGCCAAGGGTTTTCTAGCCAAGTTCCTAATAGAGAAGGCCCAACTGTTTTGGGATGATTTGGACTTTCAGGCTTTTGAGGAGGTTTTGGCTCTTCTAATTTATGGGTTAGTACTGTTCCCTAATCCAAACTTACTCATAGATGTGAATGCTATCAAGATCTTCCTTTCCTGCAACCCTGTGCCTACTTTTCTTGGAGATGTCTTGCATGCTCTCCACACTCGTACCATGAAGAGAAGAGGGGTTCTTATGTGCTGCATGCCATTACTGTCGAGGTGGTTTATTTCTTACCTCCCTAAGTCAGTGCTGAAGAATGAAGAAGGTTTGGGTTGGTCGTAAAGGATAATCTCACTTTCTCACCCGGATATTCTCTGGTATTCCCGATCTATGGGAGATATTTCTATTATTGACCGCTGCGGGGAGTTCCTTATTGTCCCACTACTTGGCATTAGGGGAGGCATAACTTACAATCCTTGTTTGGATCTGCGACAATTTGGTTACGCTCGAAGGGATGGTCCTCATGAGATGCTTATCCAGGGCATTGTGTTTAACTATGAGGATGATGTTCAAGGGTATCGTCAGAGGTTCATACGAGCCTGGGGCATGGTAAACAGATCTGACGTCAAGACTTTGGGGCCGAAGAATTCCATTCCTATGGAACCTTATCTCCAATGGGTACGAGCTCATGCTCAGAAACTTATGATGCCATACATAGCTGTCTTACCAGTGATTGTGGAGCCCATTACTGAAGGGGATACTCCCTACACGGTTCTTCATCCTGATATGCCCACCGATCTTGAAGAATTACAAAGGTCATGGATTTAGTTGAAGAAGGAGCGGGATAATTATAGGGACCAGTTCTATGCCCAGGAAAAGAAAGTTTTAGAGCTCACAAAGCAACTTCATGAGGAAAGAAGCCTCAATGTCTATCTCGGCACGAAGAGGAAGCATCCGTGGGAAACTTAATTTTGTTTTAGTTTTTAGAATTTTCAATTGAAACTCCTAAAAGGCAATTGTACTTTGAATTCTACTAATAAAATCTTTGTTTCATTTTGGTTCGCAAATTTAAATTTCCCAAAATCCTTGAAATCATTGCATACACATATCATCCATGACATTGCATAAATAGGTTTCATAACAGGTTTATCATCTTCTCCACTGTTTATTTCAGCAATAATGACTTCTGAACAAAGTATCAAGGATCTCCAGGCACAAAATTCCCAATTTCAGCAAATGTTCGTAGCTTTGGCTAAAGGGAAGGAAGATCTGAAGGCCCTTATTCTGAAAGATAGAAAGAAGAAGACAAAGAAGACCGCCAGTGTCCTGAATCTAGGCAGAAGATTAAGGGGACCGTTGAAGCAACCAGTTGATATGACCTCCTCATCCAAAGAAGGGGAGAACCAAGAGGGTGAAACAAGGGAAGAAGACCCTAGCCCAAGGGTTTCTGAGGATGAATCTGATTACAATGATGAACAGTATCCTCCCGCTGAGGATATATACAAACAATTAGAGGATCGTCTGAGCGCAATGGAGATCCAAAGAGTACTAGGGCTGGATTTTGAAGAGCTAGGTTTGGTATCTAGGGCTGTCATCCCACCGAAGTTCAAGGCACCAGTATTTGCAAAGTATGATGGGGTTTCTTGTCCCAAACTTCATCTCCGCTCTTACGTGAGGAAGATTCAGCCTCACACTGCTGATAGGAATTTGTGGGTCCATTTCTTTCAAGACAGTCTGTCCGGGACTCAACTTAAGTGGTTCTATCAGCTAGAGGGAATCAATGTCCGCAACTGGGAAGATCTGGCCGCTGCTTTTTATAAGCAGTATCAATATAACTCTGACCTTGCTCCTACCCGTACTCAACTCCAGAGTATGTCTATGGGTGCAAGCCAAGGTTTTAAGGACTACGCGCAAAAGTGGAGAGATTTGGCAGGGAGAGTCCAACCCCCTTTGTCTGATAGGGAGTTGGTGGAAACGTTTCTTGGTACGCTATCTGGTCCATTCTTCAATCACTTGATTGGTAGCTCCTCAACTGGTTTTACTGAGCTGATATTGACTGGAGAAAGGGTAGAAGCTGGGATCCGAAGTGGCAAGATCCAGAAAGACACCTCTTTAAGTACAGTGAAAAAACCATTCGCGGGTAAGAAGGAAGTCAATGCTATTTATAATCCAAGAAGTCAGAATAGAACCGAGCACCATCCAGGGGTAGGGGCTGTCATGTTCTCTAAGTCTGAACCTACCCAACAAAGGAAAAATCAACCGAGGACAGAAAGGCTAGTGAGACAGTATACCCGGATAAACATGACTCTGTCTCAAATCTTGCCATAGTTATTGAAGACCAATCTGGTAACCCTGCGGGAGGCTCCCAAGAATCCCAACACCATATCTCCTCTTTACAATCCAAACGCTCGGTTTTCTTACCACTCTGAAAGTCTAGGCTATGATACCAACAACTGTTGGGCTTTGAAGAACAAGGTGCATGATCTGATCGAGACAAAGGAGATTGAATTCGATCCCCCTGAGACTCCCAATGTCATAACTGCACCCATGCCCAAACATGGCTCGGGAATCAATGCTATTGAGGCTGTCTCCACCATGGAAGATGCCGATGATGAGGATTCTGATATTGAGAGCTGGATCTACCCTACTACCAATGGTGGACCTAGTAACTGGACGGCCAAAGATTTTGTGCCGATTACTTTTGTTCAATAGTAATTGTCTTACTTGTTTTTCGAATTTGTAATAAACAATATAAACTCTATGGCCTTGTGTCTTAACCGAGGCACAAAGGGTTATTTGTGAGGATTATTATATGTCATTATCATTTGTCATCAATAAAACATTGGATGTTCTTGCATACAAATTTTGCGCTCTCTGTTTTTCTTTTCTGCTTTTCACTTTATCAATACAGCTATGCTCTTACACACACTCATATATCAAACTGCAGATCCATATCCACTCTGGATCCCATTGATAACAGTTTTGCTATTGCCAGTTATAACTTCTAAATTCTGATCAACCAAGCCGAGGACGAAGGCGAGGAAGATTGTAAGGTACCTGGAGAACTTGCTAGACTATTACAACAGGAAGAGAGGGCTATACAGCCTCATGAAGAGCCAGTGGAGACAATAAACTTGGGCATAGAGGTGGACAGAAAATAAGTCAAGATCGGTGCAAATCTAGGGATTAATGTCAAACAGCGGTTGATACAGATGTTGCATGATTATGTTGAGATCTTCTCCTGGTCATATAAAGACATGCCGGGACTAGACACAAATATAGTGGTTCATCGTCTACCGACTAAAGAAGATTGCCCTTCGGTAAAGCAAAAGGTTCACCGTATGCGCCCTGAAATGTCAGAGAAGATCAAAGCAGAGGTTATGAAACAGCTCAATGCTGGGTTCTTAGCTGTCACCTCCTATCCGCGGTGGGTTGCTAATGTAGTTCCGGTACCTATGAAAGACGGTAAGATACATATGTGTGTGGACTAGAGAGACCTGAACAGGGAAAGCCCCAAGGATTACTTCCCGCTTTCCTACATTGATGTTCTAGTTGACAACACCGCACAACACAAGATATTTTACTTCATGGATGGTTTCTCTGGCTACAACCAGATCAAGATGGCACCCGAAGACATGGAGAAGACAACCTTTGTCACAGAGTGGGGCACTTTCTGTTACAAGGTGATGCCTTCTGGGTTGAAGAATGCTGGGGCAACTTATCAGCAAGCCATGGTAGCTTTGTTCCATGATATGATTCACCATGAGATAGAGGTTTATGTTGATGACATGATAGCCAGGTCTCAAACCGAGGAAGAACACCTTGATCATCTACAAAAGCTGTTTGACAGGTGAAGGCCATACAAGAGATGCTGACTCCCCGTACTGAGAAGGAAGTTAGTGGTTTCTTGGGACGCCTAAATTATATTTCCAGGTACATGTCACATATGACTGCTACTTGTGAGCCAATCTTCAAACTGATGAAGAAAGATCAAGTAGTAAAATGGAATGACGAATGCCAGACTGCCTTCGAAATAATCAAGGAATATCTTCAAGAACCACAAATTCTGATGCCTCCAATTGAAGGAAGACCTTTGATAAAGTACTTAACAGTATTAGACAATTCAATGGGGTGTGTGCTTGGGCAACATGACGAATCTGGTCGAAAAGAGCACGCAATATACTACCTTAGCAAAAACTTTACCGACTGTGAAATAAGACACTCACTACTCGAGAAAACTTGTTGCGCTTTGGCAAGGGCTGCTTGCCGACTGAGACAGTATATGTTGACCCACACTACTTTGTTGATATCTAAGATGGATCCAATCAAGTACATCTTCGAGAAGCCCGCTCTCTCTGGAAGAATAGCAAGATGGCAGATGATCTTAACCGAATACGATATCTAATACACGACCCAGAAAGAAATCAAGGGGAGTGTATTAGCTGATCATTTGGCTCATCAGACTGTGGATGACTACCAGTCCATGAATTTTGAGTTCTCGGACTAGAATATTATGCTAGTGACTGACTATGAAGAACCTGGACCGGACGAAGGACCTGAAGAAGCATCCCGATGGACTATGGTTTTTGACGGAGCTTCGAACACACTCGGTAATGGCAATGGTGCTGTAATCATATCCCCTGAGGGCTGTCATACTCCTTTCACTGCTCGACTATGCTTCAACTGTACCAACAACATGGTGGAGTATGAAGCATGCATCATGGGACTCAAAGCTGCTATCAACCTGAGGATCAAGTTCTTAAACGTTTTAGGGGATTCATCCTTGGTGATAAGTCAGATCAACAAAGAGTGGGAGACGAAGCATCCGAATCTCATCCCATACAAAGAGTACGTGCTGACATTGCTTCCACACTTTGAGGAGGTAACCTTTGAACATTTCCCACGAGAGGAGAATCAGTTAGCAGACGTGCTAGCTATCATGTCATCTATGTTCAAGGTCAGGTGGGACAACGAAGCTCGCCGAATCACTATCGAGAGGTTGGATGAACCAGCGTACTGCTGTGAGATTGATACTGAAGAGGTAGCGGAAAAACCTTAGTTTCGCGAAGTAAAAAGGTATCTCGAGGCTCAAGAGTATCTCGAAGGGGAATCTGTCAATGATAAAAGTTTCTGAGAAGGTTTACCACAAAATTCTTCCTCAGTAACGAAATCCTCTACAAGCGCAACCATGACTCTACTTTACTGCGGTGTGTAGATAAGAGCGAAACGGAAAGTATTATGACAGATCTACACGAAGGTACCTTAGGAACCCATTCAAGTGGACATACCATGGCTAAAAAGATCCTAAGGCCAGGATATTATTGGTCCACTATGGAAGCAGATTGTTATCAGTACTCCCGAACTTGTCATAAATGCCTGATCTATGCTGATAAGATGCATGTGCCTCCGGTTCCTTTGAATGTCTTGGCGGCTCCTTGGCCCTTTGCAATGTGGGGCATTGACATGATCAGAGAGATTAGACCTACCGCTTCCGATGGGCATCGCTTCATCCTGGTGGCCATTGATTACTTCACGAAGTGGGTTGAAGCTGCCTCCTTTGCTACCATTGCCAAGAATGTTGTGACGCGGTTTATAAGCATAACCTGATCTGTTGGTACGGTGTGCCAGAGAGAATCATCACTGACAATGGTAAGAATCTCAATAACACAATAATCACCAAACTGTGTAAGCAATTCAAGATACAACACCATAATTCTTCCCCTACCGGCCGAAGATGAATGGCACTGTCGAAGCTGCCAACAAGAACATCAAGAAGATTATACAGAACATGACGGTAACATACAAAGATTGGCATGAGATGTTATCATTTGCCCTTCATGGGTCTCGCACTTCAGCACGTACGTCAATGGGGGAAATACCCTACTCTCTGGTATACGGCATGGAAGTTGTCCTACCTATTAAGGTCCAGATCCATTCTCTGAGGATCATGAAGGATATAGGTTTGAACGAAGACGACTGCATCCAGACTCGACTTGATCAACTGAATCTGATCGATGAGAAGAGACTTACTGCTGCCTGTCATGGCCAAATGTATAAAAAACGGATGATCAAGGCTTTCAACAAAAAAGTCAGACGCCAAGCATATCAAGTCGGGGATCTAGTGATCAAGCGCATCATGCTTCCGCAAGGTGATCCTAGGGGCAAATGGACTCCCACATACGAAGGGCCATTTATGATCAAAAACATTTTTTCGGGTGGAGCCATGATTCTGACCACCATGGACGGTGACGACCTTCCTCACCCTGTCAATGCGGATATAGTGAAAAGATACTACGCATGATTAAAGACCCTCTAGGTTGAATGGCCTAGGAAAAAATAAGGGCTTCCCGACGAACCAAAAGGGTTCAGGAAAAAATTAAGGATGAAAACAAAAAAATTTGTACACCCGGCAAGTCGAAAACCTGAAAAGGCGTCTTTGGGTAAAAAAGGGTATCCCAGTGGACTGAAAACCCGAAAGGGCGGTCCAGGCAAAAGTTAGGGATGTAAAGCGTATCACTATGTCCCATTGGATCACCTTGCAACCAGACCTCAATATCAACTATCAAGCTCGAACGACACCAATCAGTCTAGTCAGCTTCAGACAAGCAGCAAAGTGATGAGACGCTCGAAGACATAGCGGCAATAGAAGAATTGAAACTCAATGAGATTATTACACATAGTTGTTTTCTTCTCTTTGTACATAATATTGTATAGCTTTCATTTTCACGGCGGCATTCTCTTACTAGAGCGTCAGCTTCCTTGTAGAAAAACGGCTGTTATAGGCCAACTTCAGAAATTAATACAAGTCATTTTTACAAAACCATTTGTTTTTCTTTTTATGCCTTGTCTTGCAAAAAAGTCCAATGATTTATTCTTGACATATGCATTTGAATATAATTGTTATTCACAAATATTCGCATAAGAAACGGAAAGACATTTGCTTATAACTTAAGAAACCGGGGCAAAAACTAAAAAAACATGTCGAGCCCGACAGTTACTCCTTCCAGCAGGTACAGGGGCAGGGATAGTTTTGAAAAAAAAGTCACCACTACGTGAAACCCCATGATGTCTACACTCCCTAAAGAGTAGAGGCAACCAAAGCTTTAACACCGACTTCCCCAAATAGGAGTTACTTTCCCCTGCAAAGTTTCTTCAAAGAGCCGACGTCTATATTCCCCAGCTGAATTTTTATCGCAAGCGGTTCATAAAGTTATCTCTAAAGCAGAGTTTATTTCTATGAATACAAAAGCTCAATCCCCAACAGAGTTTATTCCTCCAGCTACGAAAGTTCACCCCCCAGGCGGAGTTTATTTCTCTGAATCAGAAAAATCTTCCAGCAAAGCATCTCCTTTCTCAAACAGAGTTATTCCCTCGCAGAGTTATTCTCAAGCAGAGTCTCTCCTTGGAAGAATATTCACAAATAGAAAGGAGTAAATCCACGGCATAGTCATCTCGACTCACCATCCCCAATGGAAGTAGAAGAACCACTTTTTCTATAACAGTCAGGAATTCAATTTCCATTACTCTCTAGCAGCAGTCAGGGATTTATTTTCCCAGACTCAGATATGTCACAATAGCATTTCATGTTCATACATCATGACGTGCGTATACATATTGCATACAACATAATCTCATTTATTTTGAGAACATCATCGCACAATGCATTCCATGCATCACATATAATTAATCATGTATCTTTTCAGGAAAGATGGTTATCATCAACAATTCCAACAGTTCAAGATTAAATTCGTGAAGCTATACACGTCATATCTGCAGACAACTAATGGAAAACCAGTTCCCGAAAACAAACGGGACAACTAATCTACGTGATCAAATAAAGAAGCCATACTACCCAGGCTTTTATGTCGAAGTAACCATACTACCCAGGTTCCTTCTTGCAGCCCTACTACCCAGGCTTTATTCTGAAGTAGCCCTACTATCCAGGGTTTCATTTCGAAGTAACCCTACTATCCAGGTTCCTTCTCACAGTCCTACTATCCAGACATTCATTTCAAAGTAACCCTACTACCCAGGTTTCTTCTCACAGCCCTACCGCCCAGGCTTTCATTTTGAAGTAACCCTACTATCTAGGTTCCTTCTCATAGCCCTACTACCCAGGCTTTATTTCGAAGTAACCCTACTACCCAGGTTCCTTCTCATAGCCCTACTATCTCAGCTTTCATTTTGAAGTAACCCTACTATCCAAGTTCCTTCCCATAGCCCTACTATCCAGGATTTCATTTCGAAGTAACCCTACTACCCAAGTTCCTTCTCAACAACCTTACTACCCAGGCTTCATTCCGAAGTAACCCTACTACCCAGGTTCCTTCTCATAGCCATACTATCCAGGCTCTTATTTCGAAGTAACCCTACTATCCCAGTTCCTTCTTATAGCCCTACTATCCAGACTCTCATTTTGAAGTAACCCTACTATCCTGGTTCCTTCTCACAACCCTACTATCCAGGCTTTCATTTCGAAGTAACCCTACTACCCAGGTTCCTTCTCATAGCCCTACTATCCAGGCTCCTTTTCATGAATTACTTGACGTAGTTTTGCATGGAATTATCCCGAGAAAGCCCCATACAAGTTCCTTCTCTTTTATCTCTGGATAATAATTTATACACTGTAAAACCTAGACCCGACCAGACACGGCCGATTTCGCATTTCCCCAGTAAGTCACTGTGAGTCTGGAATACGACCAAATAACAGTCAGCCTTATCATCCTCAACCAGCCGCTGTGAATCATGGACTTGACCAGATAACAACGCACTTTTGTCTCATCAATCAAGAGTTATTTCCCCAGTAGAGTAATGGACAACCGAAGCTCCTAGACTCTATTTCCCAGGACATAAATCAATATTCCCCGACGAAGTCCTCCTCAACAGTAGGTACAGGAATTCTCACAAGGGAATATCTTATGCAACAGATATATTTTCTGGACGACATCTTTAAGCCCATCTCTGACGATTCTCCATCGCCTTCCAAATGGCATATGTAAGCCCATTCCCGATATTATCGATCGACATTCACTTCATGCAAGTGCAAATTTCTGGGCACTCTAGTGTTCAATCATCTTCCACCTTCAGACCCCGAAAGGCAGACCAACCAATCTCCATCCTCAGGTTTAAGAAGATTGAACAGGGGCAAATGTTGTACCCCAAAATTTTCCCTCCCATTTTCACACAAAACATACTCCTAGAGGTCCTCAATTGCTCAAGTGGACTAAGGATTGACCAGACAAATCCTCCTCCTAAGACAATGAGCCTCAAGCTAGGGTTTCACTACTCATCAAGATGTTTGAGTTACAAGGGTCCTAAATGGTTTCAATTGCCCTAATATGTCCTAAATATCATCCATGTCAAGTTTCATGCCTTGCACAAGAAGTTTGTTCAGTCAACTGCTCAAATGCCTGAAAATCAACTATACTAGGTCAAAAGTCAATTGTGATCCACATACAGTCAAACTCCAAGATTTTTGGTTAACATCAACATTTTGAAGTAATATCCATCATTTGATCAAGGGTTTATCATGATTCCTCAAGGAAAACTCCTAATTCATCAAAACTCAAAAGTTGCTAAATTAGGGTTTCTATAGGAAAAGTCAACCAAACTTTGACCAGGCATAACTTCCTCATACTTTATCAGAAATTCCTAATCCAAGGCTAATTTTGAATAGAATCCAATTCCCTACAATTCATATTCATCCCTCAAGTTCAAGAAATGCACTCATGAAAAGATATAAATTCAGACATTATAGGTCATTTCAAAAGTCAACAAAAACACCTTTTGGGTCAAAGCTCCTTACATGAACATGGAAGATCAAATTGAGATGAAACCAAAAGGGTTGTTTATAGGACATCCTAAGATTTCACAAAAGTCCAAGAGCACCCTCTTAGGGTCAAAATTAAGATAGATATGCATTGTCAAAGTTGGCCATTTTTGGAAATTTGCACAAAGTCAACACTGCCCAAAATTGCATTTTTTCCACATGGGCCCATCTTTTCAAGATTGAATCTCAGTCCTAGCATGGTCCACGACCTATGGGACCCTCCATTCCTTATTCATTTATTTATTTAATTTATTTTGATTTTATTTATTTAAAGTTCAAATAAAATCAAATAAAATCAAAATAAATCAAATCAATGGAATGAGATTTGTTTTGCATTGAATTGTAGATCATGCAAGCTGTCTATAGCCAAGACAAAATCGTGCAAGCTCCAAAACAAGAGAAAATATTCAAATTTGGAAAGATTGTAATCAAAATTCAAGACCATTGTATCTTTGATTCTTTCCAATTATATTGCCCTAATTTGATTTAGTACATATACACAATGCATTGCAACCCTAGAGAGAGAGATAAAGATTTCATGCGCAACCTGCCTCCCTAAGAGAAAGAACAAAGTATCAATTTTTGTCAAAAAAGTGCAGATCGTATTCCTTTCCACAGGCCATTTCAAGCCATTCCAAGAATCAAATCACATCCCTGGGCATCATCTGAAGCAATTGCAAGCATTATCAAAGCCTGAAGCATCAAGAATCAAGCGTAAGAACAGTCACAGTTTGCACATCCTCTCAATTTCGATTTCTTTGATTCTGGCATCATAAACATATTTGATTATATATCTATGCTTATTATCATGTTTGCAACTTGCTGGAATACTTTAATTGGAGTTTGAGTGCAGGTACAGGCATCTCCCATGGCTAGGGTTCCGAAGCTCCAATTTGGGGAACCCTAGTTAGAGGAAAAATTGGGCCAAATTAAGGGTGCCATCACGTTCATGGATTAGTTTCAAGTGGAACCATGCCCTTGGTTGGGATTTATGTTTCTTGTATTGCATTTTTTATTTTTACAGGTTTGTAGCCACGCACAAGAACTGTCACTATAGCCTATAGTGACGAATCTGTCTGTAGGTAAAAGCCTAGTTTCTAAAACAACAGTTCTGGGAAGAAGACAATTAGGTGGCAGAATCCTATTGGGAGATTTGAATCACACGCGTTTTTTGGGGCATACTGCTTTGTTTGACTTATATTTTTATTTGTTCATTATATTAACAATTGAGTCTTCCAGCACAAATGGCAAAGGGCAGGGCGTGCATTACAAACGTACTGGGTTCGATCCCAGGCGTACGCATTTTACATTTTCTCAATATTGGCCACAGGATCTAGCACGCAGTGTCCAAAAGGGGAGTATCATGCAACTAAGGATCTGACCATCAGATTCATCTCTATCCAAGATCCAACGTTCAGTAGGTGCAGTGCTTAGTGGGAATCCCAGATCTAGTGACACTGGATCAAACGCCATCCTTGGGCCAACTATTCTGGGCCTGGAGAATTTCAGCCATACGCCCCCCAAAATTAATTCTCATACCAGGCCCATTTTATTTCTTTTTAATTGCTTTATTTAATTTTTAGTTTTAATTATTTTACAAAATCATTATTTTTTTAATTAAATCAAAAAAATCACAAAAATCACAAAAACATTAGAATTAGGTTTTTTCCATAAAATATTTAATTTCATTAATTAATTAGGATAACTTAAATTCTTTTTTTTCATAATTAAAATTAATTAGAAATTAGGTTAATTTCCAAAATTAATTACTTTCTAAAAAAAATCCAAAAAAATATATATATTTCTTTATTCACTAAATTAAATATCTTTGAATTTAATTGTCAATTCCCCATATTTAATTTTGTCGCGCGCATTTATTTATTCATTTTTCCAATTAATGTAATTGCTCCGAGTTTGTAATAGCTTTTAACTTAGGTTTATTATTGCTTTTATTTACTGTTTTCCCCAAGTTTTGATTATGTAATCCCCCTCCCCAAGGCCTTGTAATAGCTAGGTTTAAATTTCTCGCACTTTTCTTTTCCATCATTATAAACTGTTAGATGATTGATAATAGGATTGTATGTAAAAGATCAATAATTTAAAATAGTAGAAAACCCTAAATGTGCAAATATTAAATAAACTGAAAATAAACACTTGCACATGCTCACTCCTAGGGTTTGCCCCACTTCGTTTGCCTTCGGTAAATGGTCATGAAGTATAGGGAGTTTTAGTGGTTGCCCTCTAGTCCCAAAAGATAAAAAATGACCCATTCGAATGTTGCCTCAGAATGATCTTTAGGACTCTAGGGTAACTACTAAGGTTTCCTAACCATTTCTTTAGTGATCGTAATTGTCCCTTTCGATTATCCCTCAAACTCCAACGATGAAGCTACCTACTCCTTAATAGTTGGATAGCATTGTCTAAAGGAAATAAGAAAAACGAACAGTCTTTTTCGAGTAGGTAGAAACTCTTAAGTATTTGCTAAAAACAATCAACTTTTCACACTTACAAACACTTTTCAAACAAAGTTTTCAAAAACACTTTATCACACCCTTGAGGACTGATACAAGGGTTACCATAAAGTGAAACGCCGCACTAAGGCAAATTCCAAAAATTTTTCAAACACACAAACACACAAAAGAAATTTAAGAATGATCAAGTACCTAAGAGCCCATGGAAAACCATGGATAGAAAGTGTGCTAACACGTTCCCTTTCTATAATCTACCCCCCGTACTCAGAAACATCTCGAAAAAGGTTTTTTCTGTTCTTTTCCCTTTTCCTTTGTTGGATGAAATAAAAGACGGTGGCGACTCTTGCTTACCGTATATTTGCAAACAAAAAACGCAAAACCAGTAGTAACAAAAACAGTCAATTCTGCCACCGTATCACAGTTTGACAGTTATCCCAACTCTTGGTGTCCTTGGTGAATGCAGATTAGGGTAATAAACCTTCTACTGATAGACAAGTGACGAGATGATGAGACGTATTCGTACGCTTTAATCCCTAACTTTTGCCAGGACTGTCCTTTCAGATTTTCAGTCCATTGGGATACCCTTTTTTGCCCAAGCTGCCTTTCTAGGTTTTCGACTTGTCGGGTGTATAGATTTTTCATATGTACATCCCTAATTTTTGCACGAACCCTTTTGGTTTTCCGGGATGCCCTTATTTTTTCCTAGGCCACTCAACCTAGCGGGTCTTTATTCATGCGTAGTATTTTTTGACTATGTCCATGTTCACCGGGTATGGGGAATTGTGACTGTCCGTAGTAGTAAGTGTTTCCACACTGGCAGAAGATGTTTGTTTGATCGTACAAGATTCTTTGCTGGAATTCATGTCCAATGCCCCAAGTGATTCAGATGGAGATCTGCCACTGGCCTTTTTGAGAGATTCCTTGAACCTTGCCTTGACTGTCCCAGATCAGCGGGACACCATGCTATGCCCCTTGATTATGAAAGCCCTTTTACTGGAATGTCCTTCCATCTGAGGTGATTTTGTCCATTGAGAGGATTTCTATTCATCGAATATCCGTCGTGCAAATTTCTCTGCCGTTGAAACAAATAGTCATATGCAAACAATGGTATTTAAAGAATGCAAAGCTTATGCCTGTATTGAAGTTTGGAAATTCATTTTTTAGTAAAACAAACAAATTTTGTAAAAGTGTGATATCAGCTCAGGATTTATAACGAACCCTACAGGAGTCAAGATACCTTTTGTAACAGTATGCTTTCAAACTAACCCACGCTTCATCTAGGACATTTAAGGGTTGTAATGTGGCCTGGTTCACGGTTTTAAGAAACAAAGGATAAAGGCTCAAAATTTATTTGTACCCAACCCGTTCTTCATGATGTTCTTCATTCCTACGCTCAGTCAATTGTGCATTTTGAATCCCGATCGGGTCTGGAATGTTGGCCCTGATATTCTGGTGATGGTTCAGAAATTGAACGTTTGTTTGAGAAGGCAGTCATTTTTGTGACCTTTTATTTTTGTTGAGGATTTGTAGGACCTATTTCTTTTTTGATTTTTCTATCCCTGTCTTTTTCATGAACTATTTCTTTTGTGATTACAGCCAGCAGGATGCCCCAGTTTTTTTCTTAAGCCTCCTTCATAGGTTTTGACTTAATGGGCTTTTATTTTGAGAGATAATGACTGCCTGTTCTTAATGATTATGTGGAACCATCACCATCTTTTGGAGATCATCTTCTACACTATTTTTCGTGTATGAAGGGAAAGCTTGCGACTGAATGCACATCTGAATTAACTGATAAAACTACATTGCCCCAGGTTATGATTAAGGGTTTTAATTTGTGTGAAAAGAAAACTCCTACTTCTTAGGCTCAAAGGGGTTGACTAGGGATTATCTTCCTTATAACTCCACTATTTAGGATTTGAAACAACGCCTGTACATCGTCAGCGGGGTCTGTTCAAAAGCATACTGTAGATATTATGGTATCATTCTCGTCATCCTCCTTCTAAAGGCTTATAGCTTTTAATCAAGAGTTGAATATCACAAAAACAAAGTAAGAAAGCAGTTTAAGCATAATGAAAACAAATTAATTCAATACAAACATGTGCAATACACTAATGAAATAATAAAGTTTGACATGATAATACTTGTTTGAACAAACAAAGAAAATATAACTTAAGAATTCAAATGAACAAAAATGCTCTCAATCTTGGCCATGATTTGGCATGGGAGCAGTGATCACATTGGGAGTCTCAGGAGGGTCAAACTCAATCTCCTTGGCGTCAATCATATTTTGAATCTTGTATTTCAGTGCCCAATAATCGTTAGTATTGTGCCCAGGACTGCCATAATGATATGCATACCTTGCATCAGGATTGTAGTTAGGAGAAGAAGTCTTAGGGTTTGGATGAGGTCCTATCAATGTAATCAAATTGATCCTCAACATATGTTGTAATGCTTGAGACAGAGGCATGTTGATCTTGGTAAACTGTCTCTTAGGCCCGTCCTGCCTTCGCTGATTACCCCATTGTTACGATCGTTGCACGCGTGCCGAATTAGAGACCAGCACTACCCCTACAGGTTGGTGGTAGTCTACCTTATTACGACCCTTATTGCCATACACAACATTGGCTTCCCTCTTACCAGCAAATGGCTTCTTCTCAGCATTAGAAGATGCAACATCGGGATCTTCCCACTCTTGATAACACTTTCGATCCTTTCTCCAGTCAGAACCATCTCTGTGAAACCGGATGAGGAAATCCTAATAAGAAGATTAAAGAACGGGCCTGTCAGAGTGCCCATGAACATGTCTACCATTTCTCGATCATTCAGAGGAGGCTGTACCCTGCCAGCTAGATCCCTCCATTTTTGGGCATATTCCTTGAAGCCTTCACTAGAACCTATAGACATGCATTGAAGTTGTGTACGAGTTGGAGCGATGTCAGCATTGTATTGGTACTGCTTGTAGAAAGAGGCAACCAAGTCTTCCCAGGTATGGATGTTGGTTCCTTCCAAATGATAGAACCAATCCAGTTGAGTGCCAGCCAAACTTTCTTGGAAGAAATGGATCCATAACTTCCGGTCAGTAGTGTGAGGATGGATCCTTTTGACGTATGATCTCAAGTGAAGTTTAGGACAAGAGACCTCGTCATATTTGGAGAATGTGGGAACCTTGAACTTTGGTGGGACGACCACTCCAGGAACCAGCCCTAACTCTTCAAAGTCCAAGCTAGGTACCTGCTGAATTTCCATAGCATTGAGACGATCCTCCAGCTATTTGTATTTATCGTCAGCAAGATGATATTGTTCCTCAGAGTAATCAGCTTCTTCTTCATCATCCTCGGGGTTGTTGACTTCTTCATGATTATCCCCTTCATTTGATGGAGTTGTAAGATCTAGAGCTCGTTTAACCGATCCTCTGAGTCTTCTTCCCATATTCAAGATGCCAGCCGGTTTCTTTGCCTTCTTCTTCTTCTTCTCTTTGATGACGAGAGCTTTCAGTTCTTCCTGCCCCTAGGCCAAAGCCATGAACATTTGTTAGAACTGAGCGTTTTGAGCTTGAAGGTCTTTTACTGTTTGTTCAAGGGCCATTTCTTTTGCTGAAATAAACAACTAAAAAATGAGAAACCTGTATTGGAAGACCTGTTATGAAATAACATGCATGCAATGTTTTCAAGGATCTCGCGGGGTAAACAAGAAAATGTCAAAAGTTGAAATTTGCAGCTTTGGTTGAAGAACTTCGTATCGTTGAGTGTCCTTTTATGATAGTCAAGCTCACCATATCAAGTGAGTCATAGCCCCTGACTCAAGTTGTCTTACCTTGGTCTTTTGACGACATTGGCTAGAGGAAAATAAATCCCCTTGCCCCTTGCTAGACGCCTGTTTTATCATAACCTGCATCATAGACCCTTGAGATCCTTGAAATTGTTAGGGAAATGCTATGGCATGATGCTATGATGTGTATGCGATGCGTTAAGAAAAAATGTAATATGATGAAGACAAGTGAGTCTAAGAAGTCCAGGTTACTGGATAATGACTGTAAACAAATCCTGCAAGGAAATCATGTTGTTAGATAAAAACCCTACAAGTAGCTCAAGTTGAAAGCAAACAAATCACTTAAGTAGCCTTAGGTTTAGGCTTGCATGGGGTTTGTAGGTAAGTACCCTCTTGAATGTTCAGATGGCTCAACCTGTCTTAGAAATAGTAACCAGGTTCTAAGGAATCTCAATATCACTGATCTTTCTTTATCGGTATTATTTCAGCTTAGCAATCTTTTCTTGCAGCCGAAACATCCCGAAAGTCCAATCTTAATGAGTGCAGTATCGAGTATCAACCGATTCCCAACTTTACACCGAGGCCGGCTATCTCACTACTTTCTAATGGCCAAGTTTGTTCAACTAAGGTTCTAAGGTTCGTTAGTGCTTTACGACACCACACGGCGGCCCCGTATTCTCCTTGATTCAACACAAGGGATACCGGTACCAACCAAAGTGTCACACTAACACAACTATCGCTTCAACCATATCAGTCTACGCCGTACAGTCTCCATGATCTATTATTGTTTACCTAAAAAGATGCCCCATATCTGGGTATAGGATCTATAGTATCCCAAGAAAACCTTTAAAAGTAAAGCAATCAAAACAAACAAGGAAAGCAATTTAGAAATGAACTAGACCCTAAGGTAAACCCCACTTTTTATAATTCCCCAGCAGAGTCGCCAATTCTATGATACGGTGGTAGAACCGACTGTTTATACTAGTTTTGCATTTTGTATTCGTAAATGTTGCGGTAAGCAAGAGTTGCCACCGACTTTTATTTTATCCATTAATGGAAAGGGTGAAAAGAACATAAAAGACCTTTTTCGAGAGTTTCTGAGTAAGGGGGGTAGATTATGGAAAGGGAAGGTGTTAGCATCCTTTCCATCAGTGGTTTTCCACGGGCTCTTAGATACTTGCTCATTTTTGAAAATTGTTTTCGTGTTTGTGTGTTTTGAAAAGCTTGTTTGCTTTATGATAACTCTTGCATCAGTCCTCAAGAATGTTGATAAAGCATTTTTGAAAAATGTTTTGAATGTGTAGTGTGAAAAATTGTTTTTTGAGCAAGTACCTAACAACTATCTACCTACTCGAAAAATGTGTTCTTTTCCTCCTTTCCTTTAGACAGTGCTATCCTACTATTAGTGAGTAGGTAGCCCTATCGTTGGATGTTAAGGGACATTCGTGGGTCATCGTATAGTCATAAAGGTAACATATAGAGACGCTTTAGAAATTTTGTTTAAGGGACTAGATCATTTACCCAAAGGCAACACCGAAGGGTCATCAAGGGACTATGATCTTTGGATCCGAGGGTCTTTTCTAAAGCGTCCCCACTTTCGAAAGGCAACCAAAGTGGGAGTACCCTAGAGGTGTATATCTGCAAGTGTGCTTGTTTCAGTTATTTTGTCTTGATGTTATGTTTGCTAACATTTTGTTTTATTCTTGCCATACAATCCTATTAGTCATGCATCTAGCAGTTAATAATTGCAGTAATTAAAAGTGCAGAAATATAAAACCTAGCTATTACAAGGCTTCGGGGAGGGGGATTATGTACATATTCAAAACTGGGAAAAAAAATAAATAAAAGCAATAAAGGTCCTACTAATCATCTATTACATCCCAATATACAGTTACAATAATAAAAGGAAGTGCGAAAGAATAATAACGCCCGAATTTGAAAAGACGTCTAAAAATCCTAAGATATAAAAAATCTTTTTGTTGTTTTTTGTTTTAATTTAAGAAAATAGTTGAACTAAAAGTAATTAATCTAGATCTATATTTAAATAAAAAGTTAATTATTAAAGAAAAAAATGAAATTAAAGAAAAGAGATTAATCTTCTAAGCTTTTTTGGTATTTTTTAATATGAAAAGAAAATGAATTAAAATCCTAAGTCTATTTAGTTTTTAATTAAAGAAAATGATTTAAGTAATTATTAATTAATTTATAAAATTAATTTAATTGAAAAAATGCTAATCTAATATTTTTATTATTTTTATCTGATTTTATATTGATTAAAAAAACAAATTAAAAGAAATAAGTAAAAAAACAAAATAAACAAATAGAAACGGGCCAGGAAGTAAGTGGAAAATGGGGTGTAATTTGAATTTCTTGTGGCCCCAAAACCTTCATGCTAAACTTCACACCTGCTCTAATAGACACGCTAAACACAAATCAAACGGTTAAAAGTATTAACATGCCATGAAAATGCAGTTTTAAAATTCAAGAAAATCTTACCAACCGGTGATGCGTGGATACAATGATCTAGGGTGTTGCAAGCTTTAGGAATGTATGTAATGAGTTCCTGGGAACCTCAGGATCACAATTGGGCAATTGTTTTGGATCGAGGATGCTTCAAAAGGTTATTTTGATTTTGACAACTTTGTGGAAATTTTGTGAATTTTGATATGGCTTCCTAGCAATGATTTTTGTGTCCTTTGCTCATGCCTTGGTCTTGTATTTACAGAGGAAGAAGAGGGCTAGCAAAGATGGTAAGAATCCACCCATAATGGTCCTCTTTCAAACCAAAATCAAACACATTAAAAAAGTTCCAAAAATGTAAATTCTTGCCCATTTTGAGGTGCAATACACGTAGCCTTCTTTGCACAAAATTTTGGAGCCAAAAATAATTCAAACCATCAACCCATATTTCCATAACCAATATTTACTATTTTATGCAATTTTATTTAGTTTTTATTTGATATAATTCATATTTAAATGAATATAAATTCAAATAAAAAAATGAATGGATAGATTTAGAGGTCCTTGGACACATCATGGACATATTTGAACTCCAAAAAGTTAGGCCCAATAACTTAAAATCACAAATTTGCTCAATTGAGATTTCATGCATTTCCTTTGAAAATTACCCAACTTTGCAATCCATAACTTGCTCAATTTTTATCCAATGATGATGATCTTGGACTTTTTGGAAATCCCTAGATATCCTCTACAATCTATATGTTGACCATTTTTCATTTGGAGAAATCATCTTAATGTAAATGGTCTTGGAAAAAAACGACTTTTGTTGACCTTTTGGAAATGACCTGTAATGTATGAACTTGTATATTCCAAATGATGCATTTATTGAACTTGAGGATAAAAGAGAAGTTGTAGGGAATTGTATTCTCTTCAAAATGAGCTCTAGGTGGGGGAAAATGGATGAAGCATGTGAAAGTTATGCCTGGTTAAAGTTTGGTTGACTTTTCCTATAGAAACCCTAATTAGCAATTCTTGACTTTTGATGAATTATGAGCATTTCTTGAGGAATCATGATCAACCCTTGATTAAATGATGAATATCACTTAAAAATGTTAATGTTGACCAAAAATATTGAATTTTGACTGTATGTTGACCACAATTGACTTTTGACCTAATACAGTTTATTTTTAGGCATTTGAGCAATTGACTGAGCAAACTTGTAGTGGAAGGTATGAAATTTGTCATGGAAAATCTTGAAGACATGTTAGGACCATGAAAGACATTTGAGACCTTTGGATATTACACATCTTAGTGAAAAATGAAACCCTAGTTGGAAGGCCAATGCTTAAGAGGAGAATTTGTCTGATCAATTCTTGGTCAACCTTGTGCAATTGAAGACCTCTAGAAATATGTCTTGAGTGAAAATGGGAGGGAAAATTTTGGGGTACAACAGTCACCATAACCAAACCGGAAGCACTATGGGATGAAGAAGATGATAAAAAGTATAACTATGATTGGAAAGGTAGAAATATGCTTATTGCATCTTTAGGTGTTGATGAGTATTTTAGAGTTTCACATTGTGCTACTACTAACGCAATGTGGGATGCTCTACAAATTTCCCATGAGGGGACAAATGATGTTAAACTTTATATAATCAATACATTGATTCAAGAGTTTGATCTCTTTCACATGAAGCATGGCGAAACCATTGCGGATATGCAAAAGAGATTCTCTCATATAATCAATCGCTTACACACTCTTGGTCATGTTACTCTCAATGTTGTTGCTACTAAATTTTTTTTGAGATGTCTTAATAGGGAATGTCAACCTAAAGTTATAGAAATTAAGGAAGCCAACAATCTATCTACACTTGACATAACAACACTGTTTGGGAAGCTTCAAGAGCATGAGCAAGAGCTCATAAATATCAACAAGCACGAGAAAAAGGAAAAGAAAGAAAAACCAAAAGACACTGAAAAGAAGTCTATTGCATTAAAGGCTTCAAGCTCAAAGTCCTCCACCAATAACTCATGTGTGAGTGATTCTAGTGATGATGATGAAAGTTCAAGTGAAGACATGAGGTTGTTTGTGAGAAAATATCATAGATATCTCCAAAAGAATGAAGTCTAACACTCGGACAAAAATCTCATCAATTATAAAAGCCAATCAAAACCTTCAAGACAAGATGAAGGTAAGAAATATAAATCAAGAGGATCATGTTTCAACTGCGGAAAACTAGGTCACTACAAACCGGATTGCCCATTGCTCAAGAAAGACAAAGGAAAAGACAAATTCCAAAAGATACCTGACAAATCTAGAAGAGCATACATTTCTTGGGATTGTGATAGTGAAGCTTCAAGCAAAAGTGACACTAGTGACGAAGAAGAAACGGCCAACCTTTGTCTCATGGCTCATCAAAAGAAGAAAAGGAATGTAAGTCACTCTAAATATGATCATATTGATAAAATGTCTCACATAGAATTGCAAAGAGCTTTTGATACTTTACAAAATGAGGCTAAAGAAGCTTTTAAACGATTAGCCTCAAACAAGAATTTTTTTCATACCTTGAGCAAAAAGTGTCCAATTCCGAAAAAGAGTTGGAAGCCCTCAAGGCATCTATGGTAGAGAAAATCAAAACTTATAGCAAAGATGACAAGTTTTCTTGGCATGATTGGGATGGATGTGAAACCTATTATATTTGGAAAAGAGAGGTAAAAACTCTCGAAGTCAAACTTGACAAGGCTTTACAACCCAAAATTACTTTTGGCATTGATATATCAAATTTCAGAAGTAGTATGATTAATCTTTATCAAAAATACACTTATGAAATAAGAGATCCTCCAAGAAAAAGTAACTTACCCAAAACTCTAACTTGTTTATATTATTGCAAAAGGGGCCACACCATTGGAAAATACCGATTTAGGAGGTTTTTGGTTCCTCAAGGCATTTTCAAATGGTTGCCAAAATGCAATTCATGTATCACTCACACACAAGGACCCAATAAAAATTGGGTACCTATTTCCATTATTTAAATTTGTAGGTGGAATGTATTGAGACTACGGAGAAAAGATGGTTTCTCGATAGTGGATGCTCAAGACATATGACGGGCGACATCTCCCTATTTTTTGACTTTATGGTGAAAAAGAAAGGATTTTTCACCTATGGCGATAATAACAAGGGAGCAATACTCGGTAAAGATAGTGTAGGTAATCCCTCTTCTACTACTATCTCTGATGTCCTATTAGTTGATGGTCTTAAACACAACCTTATTAGCATTAGTCAATTATGCGACAAAGGATACAATGTCTCTTTTTCAAAAGATTGTTGCATGATTGAACACAATGATAAGAAAGATGACGTGTTCAAAGGCTTGAGGGTAAACAATGTATACATGCTTGACTTGAATAATGCATCCTTAACTGGAGCTAAATGTCTAGTCACTTTAAGTGAGGACTAATGGCTTTGGCATAGACGTCTAGCTCACTTGAACTTTTATTTGTTAAATAAAATTGTCTCAAAAGAATTAGTAGTCGGTTTACCCAAACTAAAATTCTCTAAGGATCACTTATGTGATGCTTGCCAAATGGGGAAGAAAACAAGAATCTCGTTTAAATCTAAAAACATTGTTTCTACAATGAGACCTCTTGAACTTCTCCATATGGACCATTTTGGACCATCTAAAATTAAAAGTCTAGGTGGTAACTACTATGGATTTGTTAGTGTAGATGACTACTCTAGATTTTGTTGGACAATTTTCTTAGTAAGTAAAGTGATAGCTTTCCAGCATTTGAAAAGTTTGCCAAGATTTCTCAAAACAAATTGAACACTAGCATAATTACTATTCGAAGCGATCACGGTGGTGAATTTGAGAATGATCTCTTTGATAAATTTTGTGAAAAATACGACATTGATCATAATTTTTCCGCCCCACGTACTCCGTAACAAAATGGAGTGGTGGAAAGCGAAAACCGTGTTTTAGAAGAACTCGAAAGAACTATGATTAATGAACACCGTCTTCCAAAATACTTTTGGGCCGATGCCATTAGCACATCATGTTATGTTTTGAATAAGGTTCTAATACTTCCAATTCTAAATAAAACTTTGTCATACCCTAAATTTGTCCTACCTTTTACTTTTTTCTGGCTTAGACTTCGCATTTCAACTACATCATCTTCACTAGTTCATTTGCATATCATGCATTTCATTGAATAAAGATACGTGAGGTCCAAGAGTTCAGTGATTTTGAAATATTAGAGTTTTGCAATGTTTTAAGGAAACTGGGATTTTTGCTTCAAGTTCACATTGAGCTTTATCTCCCTCTACAAGTCAATTGCTTATCCAGAGGTTTAAGGGGGTGAAACTAAGGAATTCTTCTCATATGGATTAAATTTTTTATTTGAGTGACTAAAATTTGAACTAAGATGTCATCTATCATTTTCAAAGTGGTTTGAATTTGTCATGGAGATTCGAAATTGGAAGATAAAGAAAACTTGGATTTGGATTGCAAATTGGAAATAATGGAAATTGGTATTTCATACAATGTCTTTGGTTCACAAGTCCCTAATTCCTTAAATCACAAGTTACTATATTCAAGATTCAAGTCATTTGGTTATCTTGCAATTTTTATTCATGCCATGACCATTTGAAACCATACAAAGGAATTTCTCATTACAAGTCCAAACTGTCCAAATGTAACAGGCCCAAAACCAGTCCAAACTATCCAAATATAACATGCCGAAAAAAACCTGTCCAAACTATCAAAACCTGCATAATAATACTATCCAGTTTGCTGCTGTAAAAAGCCCAAAGTTTGCACCAACCAGCCCCACAAAATTGTCTAAACTGTTGCTGTCCATTCTGCTGCATATCAATCCAAAACCTTTTGTTCCTACACCAAAATAGTCCATGATAACAGTCTAAAAACCCGCAAAGACAACCTGTTAAAATTGTCAAAACTGCTGCCAACAAATGCCAAACGTTACACAAAATAAAAGTCACCCAAATCTGTAGTAGTGAAACAGCATGTCAAAATTGTTTAAAATCTCACCAACGTTTCCCCCCAATTCCCACCTCTCAGTTGATATACAAATGATGGAATGTGCAGAAAAAGGGGGGAGAAGAGACAAGAGCAATATTGAGGGGAGATAGTTTTGTGTGAAAAAGAAAGAGAGACAATAGCAATATTGAGAGAGAAAAAAGACAACAGAGAAAAGAGAGAGAAAAAACACTGTGAGAGGAAGAGAAGAAAAACACTGTAAAACCAGAAAAGAAAAACAGTAACAACCATGAAACAGTGTTGAAACATGAAACTGTTTTGAACCATAAAACAGCAGCAACAAAAAACAGTAGCAACCCAAAGGAAAACAGAAACAGAAAAAACTTTCAACCCCCTGTACAACCTTACAGCTCTCAATACAAAGTAAGGATTGGAGAAACTTCCCAGAGGTTCACTGAAGCCATTCTGATCATCACAACCTCTTGAAGGGTGTTCAAACTCAAAACACAATTTTTAGTTTCAAGGTAAGTCTTCTTGACTTTGAGCTCTTCATTTCAAGCATCATTAGTAATTTATTTTTGAAGATAAATGTGGATATCATACCCTTGAAGCTAACCACATGTTTGCTTTTCATTTTTATCAATTATATGTTGAGGACTGACTTTTACATGTAGCAGAATAATGTTAGAAATAAAAAAACAGCAGTATGAGTCGACACATGTCTCTATGAGTCGACGCATATCAGGCACAAAACAGGTTATTAGTCAATACAAAACATGCATGTGTCGATACAAAACGAAAATGAGTCGACACAAACCCTTATGTGTCGACTCATACTGTGTTGTTTTTGATTTCGAGGGGCAAGAAAAGTGTACGAGTCGACACAAAACACGAATGTGTCGACACAAACAAGAAATGAGTCGACACATAACATTATTTATCGACTCATACTGAGTTGATTTTGATTTTTTCAGAAACAAGAAGTGGCATGTGTCGATGCATAAGGATATATGTCAATACTTAAAGTTTGTTTTTCTTTCTTTGTACTCTATTTTCCTTTTTATATTTTTATTGCTATTCATTTATTCAATATGGTTGTTGTGATACGGTGGGAGAACTGACTTGAAGGTTTTGCGTTTGATCGCAAATGTTGCGGTTTAGAAAGAGTCGCCACTGACATTTCTTTTATCCAAAAGGAAAGGTGAAAAAGCACAGGAAAGACCTTTAAGATTGTTTCTTGAGTTCGTGGGGTAAATTATGAAAAGGGAAGGTGTTTGCACCCTTTTCATCCATGGTTTTCCATGGGCTCTTAGTTACTTGATAGATCACTTGCTTTTGTTGTTTGAAATTGTGCTTCGTGTGGTTTTGAAAGTATTTTGTAAAAGAAGCCATTGTTTAGGCAATCTTCGTAATGATTCTCGTTCGTAAGAATGTATACAAAGATGTTGATCTTTTTTGGAAATGTTTTCAATGTTTGTAAGATGTTTGAAAGTGTGTAGGTGTTTGTTTTGAAAATAGCAAGGATATTTATTTTGAAATGGAGCAAGTAATTAGGAGCAATCTACCTACTCAAATGTCTTTCTTGTTCATTTTCTTTTCCTTTGATATTGTTGTCTTACCATTGATTTAGCAAGCAACCCTATCTTTGGACGTAAACGGGACGGGCGTGGGTCATTGTATAGCCATGATTAGCAATGTTGCAAAATATCTTAGAATGTTTTGAGGTACTAAAATCATTTTTGTAAGGCAACTTTGAATAACGTCATCGAGGGAATATGATTTTGTATTTGTTTGTTTTGCTAAGATACTTTACATGCATAATATGGCCATTTTTGTATAAGGCAACCAAGTGGAGTAACCCTAGGGGTGATTGTGTGCAAGTGTGTCATTTCATGTTTGTTTTTGTCTTGAATTAGGGTTTTCTATTTGATTGGTTTTATCTTGCCATACAAACCCTAATTACTAGCATGTTATATAAAAGCGATAAATTGCGAAATTTAAAGATTGCTACGCTATTACAACATTTGTGGGAGGGGGTATACAATTTCTAAACGGGGATTGCAATAATATAAACCTAATTAATCTATTACAACCAAATTGAATATGTACAAATATTGGAATAAATAATATACAAGATAAATTAAATATGCAAAGATGTATGAATGCAAAGAAGATTTTGTTTGGTTTTTTATGTGGAAAAAGTTTTAACCTAAACCTAATAAATAAATCAAGATTATCTCAAATTAATTAGGAAAAGAAATTATTTTTTAGAAAAGATTTTTTTTTATAAACCCTAATTCTATTTGATTAAAAGAAAATAAATTTCTTTAAGAAAAGGTAAGTATTTTTGCATTTTTTGTCTTGAAAAATAATATATGATATTTATGAGGTATCTTTGGTCCTTTTTTATACTAAAATAATATATTTAATAGGTGTGAAGAAAAATTAAATATTAAAATAGTTATAATTTAATTTACAAATTTATTATAAAAAAGATAGTATATAACTTAAATAAAAATATTTTTTATGAGAAAAAATAAAATAAAATGAACCAAAATGTAAATCTATCATTTTTATATTTTTGTGATTTTTAATATTAAGAAAAATATATTTGATAAAATAAAATGAAAATAAAATAAGTAAATAAAAATATTTGGGCCATGGGATATACAAGTAGACCAAGTGGTGAGAAAAAACGAAAAAAAAGCCCAATACACTGAAGCCCAATGCGCTGCAAGCTAGCAAAAAATGGAAAAAATGAGAAAAATTACAAAAGGCAGCGTGCTGAGGCTCGAATCCATGACCTTTGGCCTTTTTGCGCGTTACCTTACCACTGGGGTGACTATACATCCATTTATATAAACAAAAGCACAAATATATATATTAGAAAATGCCTCCTCAAGGCAACTTCATCTTCAACCTTGAGCCATGGCCTGACCACCCGTATCTCTCTCATTTCTCCATGAAAATGGAAAATCCAAACTGAAAGTGATAGTGTTTCTTCCCACGATTTCAACCATATAATTTATGTAAACTAAAAGTCAAAGATCAAAGCTAATTTTACTGGCCCTAATTTGAAACCTAATTTTTACAGAAATTTCAAATCCAAAATTCTCTATACACAATGAATATAAATGAAATCTATGAACATGGTTGGCTTTAGTGCAAGGATATCTACATTTTTGTTTTCACAAATCAAGACCAAAGGATGCTTGTATGAAGAGATAAAAGTTTGAGTTTTTACCTCTTTCAGTTGAGATCGTGAATGGAGTTTGAGCAAGTTTTAAGAAGGCCTGAGGATCTGTTTAGCTTGCCTGGACCTCCCTGAGTGTATTCCAATCCTTACTTTGCCTTGAAAGTTCCTGAATCTATCTACTCAAGTCAACCTGCAAGCTTGATATGTAAAAATGGCAGATGGAGGAGGAGGAGTTACAATGAGGGAACATGGGTCTGGAACACTTAGATATGATGTATATTAAGTGTTTAGGTGGTTAAAAGTCAAAACGCACGAATGGTTTTTGAGATGGCTATGTATGGTGCAAAACTGTCAAGCTATGGCAGATTTTCAATGTCAAAGTGTTTGGGAGAGTTTCCGAGTCTTAGGATTTTTTGTTTTAGGTTGCAATACACTTGAGTATAAGTATAGATAAGGTTTCAAATCAATTCAACACCAGGTTTGAGTTATAGCCTTTTGGCTCTATAACTTGCTTTTGAAGCAAAGTGAGGAGACAAGTCCCTAAGTGTTTGCACAAGCCTGATCTGAGCTGGTAGATGTTTTAGACACATTGATTTTGGTTTATAGGGTTTGTGTGTGCAGAAAGAACAAGTGCAAAGCTCAAGGAGTTGACAATTGCAAAAGTTGTTCTTTATCAAAATGGAAATGACAACTTTGTGCAATAAATGGAATTGTAGCTTGGACAAAGGCTCTAATGCTTGGATTAAAGCTCTATCAGCTGTGTAAACATTTAATTATGGAGTTAGAAACAAGTTTGAGGCCTGAAAAGCAAATATTATGCAGCCTAGGCTTGGATTTGTATTTTTGTCCATCATGAAATGGCTTGAAATCAAAGTGAGAAATTGCCTACTTCATCTCTTCGATTCTCCCTACTCAAGAAGGATCTCAAGGAGTTCTTGGACATTTTGGAAAGCTTGCAATATGCTCTGCAACTCATCTTTAAATTTATTTTAGAGATTCCCATTGGAACTATGTGATAAAATGGCATGAACTTAGGTCAAAAACCTGCCTAACTAGGGCAAAATTTCACTAAGTTATTTTAGTTCATGATCATGTATTCATAAAATTATATCTTGAGATAAAAGAATTTTTAGGAGAAATTGTGTGAATCAAAGTTGTAGATTTCATGGGGATCTACAACTTTCATGTTGGGAATTTCCTTTGAATCATCTTGCATCATGATGAAAATTTGGCTCAAAGTTGAGAAAAAATAAGAAATTTTCTATACTCAGAAAAATTTCTAAGTTAAGAAATTTCAAATTTCCAAAACAAAAATCTTCAATCCTTGATTTCTTGATGAACAAGTTTCACATTTTGACATGTTTTGATGAATTATGATCTTTGGCACTTGAATTTGACCAAAAAGTCAAAGTTTGACTTTTAAGTATACAGTTGACTTTTGATCAGTTGACTGAAAAATTCATCTGTCAATCAAATGAATTTGCAATGTTTTGAACCATGTCATTAGGTCAAGGTGGTGTAATTGAACTCTTGAAATCACGCTTCAACCCAATTGGTCATTTTCTAGGTCAAAAATCAGAAATTTCCCTTTCTCAATCAAAACCCTAATTTTGACCATTTTGCCCTTTTGATGATTTGATCAAATTTCTTGAGGAATTTTGGTCCAAACTTGATAAAATGATACATATGAGTCTAAAATGTTTATGTGGATAAAAAATTATAAAGTTTGACTATAAATTGTCCCTAGTTGACTTTTTCCCCAATACAGTTGATTTTTAGGTCAAATGTCCAATTGACTGATCAAAAGTGTGATTCAAAGCTTGAAACTTGACATGAATAATCTTGGGGGGTCCATAATGATCCTTGAAAGTCATATGAAGCATTGATAGTCCAAAAATACCTGTGCAAACTCAAACCCTAATTTTGGTCATCAGTGCACGAGGAGATGTCTTGAGCTGGTCAAACCCTAATCCAGTCTTGTGTCAAAGAGATCTTGTGAGAAAAATCTTGATAAGTGAGAGGGAAAATTTTAGGGTACAAAAGCTGCCCCTGTTCAATCTTCTTAAACCAGAAGAGTTAGATTGGCGAGTTTTTCCATTCGTGACTCGAAGGTGGAAGATGATTGGACACTAGAGTGCCCAGAAATTTGCACTCACTGATATGAAGGTTGAGGGAATGGGCTTAAAGATGCCATTTGGAGAGGTGATAGAAAGCTGTGGGAGATGGGCTTGTAGATGTCATCCATAAGTGATTGCTGAATTGTAATTTGTAAGTTGGAAGAATGAGTATCGGAATAACGTCCGTGTCTGGAGCTTATCCGAACTGTATCTAAAAACCTTGCTTGTATGAACATCAGAATGGCATCTGTGTTTGGAGCGTATCTGCAACGTATTTGAAAGTTGAATCTGAATGAGTATCAGAATGGCATCCGTGTCTGGAGCATATCTGAACTGTATCAAGAGGTTGAATCTGAATGAGTATCAGGACGACATTCGTGTCTGGAGCGTATCTGTACTGTATCAAGAGGTTGAATCTGAATGAGTATCAGGATGGTATCCGTGTTTGGAGCGTATCTGAACTGTATCAAGAGGTTGAATCTAAATGAGTATCAGGATGACATCCGTGTCTGGAGCGTATCTGAACTGTATCAAGATTGAATATTATTAACGGTAGCTGTTAATCTTACCCTGAAAAGGGTAAAATGTTAGCTAAAATACAAAGTCATGTTGCATGAAATGTATGATGTAATGTATTTGCTTTATCAATGTTTATGATATATGGATGCAATGTATGTGTATGTGAGCTAATCTGCTGCATTGCTGTTGGATTGAAGAAAATAAATCCCTGAATGTTGCTGAGTGTGATACGGTGGGAGAACTGACTTGAGGTTTTGCGTTTCATCGCAAATTTCGCAGTTTAGCAAGAGTTGCCACCGAATTTTATTTTATCCAAAAGGAAAGGTTAAAAAAGCACAGGAAAGACCTTTGAGATGTTTTCTTGAGTTCGGGGGGTAGATTATGAAAACGAAAGGTGCTAGCACCCTTTTCATCCATGGTTTTCCATGGGCTCTTAGCTACTTTCTTAGATCACTTGCTTTGCTTTTGAAATTGTTTGAAATGGTGCTTTGTGAGGTTTTGAAAGTATTTTGAAAAGAGGCCATCGTTTAGGCAATCTTTGTAATGATTCTCGTTCATAAGAATGTATACAAAGATGTTTGTCTTTTGAAAAATGTTTCAATGTTTTGAAAGTTCTTTGTAAATGTTTTTGAAATGTGTGTGTGTGCTTGTTTTTGAAAATAGAAAGGATTTGTTTTGAAGTGGAGCAAGTAACATAGAACTATCTACCTACTCAATTGTCTTTCTTGTGCATTTTTCATTCCTTTGATATTGTTGACCTACCATTGATTTGGTAGGCAAACCTATCTTTGGATGTTAAACGGGACGGGCGCGGGTCATCGTATAACCATGATAACAATGTTGCTAGGTATCTTGGCATTTTTTTCGAGGGACCAAGATCATTTGTTTTATGCAACCTTGTCTAGCGTCATCGAGGGACTATGATCTTATTTTGCTTTGTTTTGCCAAGATACTTTGCATGCATACCATGGCCATTTACTTTAAGGCAACCAAGTGGGTGAAACCCTAGGGGTGCTTGTGTGCAATGTGTGTTATTTTCATGCATTTGTCTTGTATTAGGTCTTTGCTATTTGTTTGATTTTTGGTCTTATCATGCAAAACCCTAATTTACTACACAAATATATAAAGCGATAAATTGCGTAAATATAAACTAAACTATTACAACAATTATTATAGGAGAGGGGATACAAGTTTTTGAATGGGGATATTTGCACAAAATAAAACCCTAAAATACTATTACAACCCAATTGAATTATTGTGCAAAATGAATAAATATACAAATATTTAAAAATGCAATAAAAATGTATTTATGCAAAAATATTTTGTATTTGATTTTTTGTATGAAAAAATGATTTATGTAAACCCTAGAAAAAGGAAATATAATAACATTATTTTTTGAAAGGGATGAAACCCTAGTTTTTGAATTAAAAGAAAAATATTTCCTATATTTATATTTTTGTCCATTTTTGTATAAGTAAATAACAAATAATATTATGTACAAATATTAAAAATTAAAATGTGTATGAAAATAAATATTTGGTGTGTAAAATAATAAAATAAAAATGTGTAGTATTTATTAAATGTATTTACAATTTATTAAGAAAATAAAATTCTATTTATTCTAATAAAACTATTTTTATATGTGGAAAAATAATAAAAATAAAATAAAATTGCAAAAAAAATTAAGAAAATATTTTTGTGATTTTTTAATGTTCATAAAAAAATATAAAAACAATAAATATAAAAATGAAAAGAAAATATGAAAAATAAACAAAATAGAGTCAGCGGGTGCAAATATCAAGTCAGGGGGGTGTAAAATCAAAACCAAAAAGGCCAGAAGCACCAAAAAGCCCAAGACAACTCAGCTTCGTCCCTGTCCTTGGTTTCTTCCTTGCGCGTGTTTTCAACTCAAACCTGCAACTTGCTCATACTTGCATAAAAACAAAAACCTGTAACATGAAACATGTAGCTCTCAATCTCACGATTCCAACCATATAAGATTTATAATCTAACTCTAAAAGACCAGGGAGAATTTTATCAGCCCTAAATCGTGACCAAAAAATTTCAGTATTTTCAAACTTTAAATTCTCTCAGATCAGTTAATATAAATGGAAAGTATGCATATGTACAACTTCACCAAGCTAGAGACTACATTTTTGCTTCACAAATAGTGGCTTGAGGATGGCTAAATAGAGAGATAGAGTTTTAAAAAATACCTCCTTCAGCTGGATTTGGATATGGCAATGTGGTGACTTTGAGTGAGGCCTGAGGATCGTGTGAGCTTCCTTGAAGTTCCTTCAAGCTATTCCAATGCTTAGCTGGCTTTGTGGATGGCTGAAACTCTTTGTAGAAGTCAAGTTGCAAGCTTCCAAAGTGAAAATGGCAATGGCTGAAACAGGGGTTACAACAACAATGTAAAGGCTTGGATAGTTTGGATATGATGTGGAGAAGATGTTTCAAGTGTTAAGAGGAAAAGCGCACGAGCAAATAATGAGCTTGCTATGATTTTGCAGAACTGTATGTTTTTGGAAGAAAAATGGGGTTTTTGTGTGTTAGAAAGTTTCAGAGGTTATGCATTCGTGTTCTAGCTTGTAACAAGTTTGTGAATCTGTCTAGAATGATACCAAGTCCACCCTTTATCAGATGTACAAGTTCTTTGGACTTTTGCAACTTTTCTTGCTTTTGAAGAAAAGTGAAGTGACTTGTGCAACAAGAATGTCCTTGCTTGCTTGCTAGCTGCAGAGAGTTGGTAAACAATGCTTGATATCTGTGGAAGTTGCTTGCCTCAAAGAAACAGGTCCATGGCTCAAGAATTGTAAAGTTGCAAAAAGCTTGCTTTATGAAAATGGCAATGTGCCCTTTATGCCATTTATGGAATTATTTCTTGTACAATGCTCCAAAAGTGAAAACAAAGCCTTTATCCATTGAGTTAGCATTTAGTTATAGAGTGTATAATGAGTTTAGGACCTATAATGCAAGGTACAAGCATGCTAGGATCTGATTTGCAACTTGATCTCATGTAAAAATGACTTGAACAAAAGTAACAAAATGCCAACTTCCCTTCTTCGATTATCCCTAAACACAAATGATCTTGGAGAGTTCTTGGACATTTTGGAAAGCTTGCAATGTGCTCTAAAATCCATCTTTGAAATTAATTTTGAGATACCTCTTGGAACTAGGTGAAAAATGTCCATGAAGATGGGTCAAAAACCTGCCTAAATTAGGGCAAAATTTCACTAAGTTATTTAGTTTATGGACCCCTATTCACAAATTCATAACTTGATATCCAAGCATCTTTTGGGAAAACTTTGTGAATCAAAGTTGTAAATTTCATGGAGGAATAAAACTTTCATGTTGGAAGTTTTCTTTGAATCAAATTGCATCATGGGGAAAAAGTGGTGAAAAGTTGGGAAAAAATAAGAAAATTTCCATACTTAGAAAATTCTAAGTTATGAAATTTGTCAAATTAAAACCCTAATTTGAAAAATTGGTTTTCTTGGTCAACAAGTTTCACATTTTGACACATCTTGATGAATTATGACCCTTGGCACTTGATTTTGACCAAAAAGTCAAAGTTTGACTTTTCAGTGTACAGTTGACCTTTGATCAGTTGACTGCAAAATTTATCTGTCAATCCAATGAACTTGAGATATTTTGAACCATGTAATTAGGTCAGGATGATTCCATTGAACCCTTGAAATCATGTTTGAACCCCGTTGGCCATTGGCTAGGTTGAAAACCAGAAATTGCCCTTTCTCAGTCAAAACCCTAATTTTGACCGTTTTGCTCTTTTGATGATTTGATCAAATTTCTTGAGGAGTTGTGATCCAAACTTGATCAAATAGTACATAGGTGTCTAAAATGTTGTTGTGGATCAAAAATTATGAAGTTTGACTGTAAATTGGCCATGGTTGACTTTTTCCCCAATATAGCTGATTTTTAGGTCAACTGTCCAATTGATTGAGCAAAAATGTGATTCAAGGCTTGAAACTTAACATGAGTAATCTTAGGGGTCTAAGATGGTGTATGAAGGTCACATGAAGCATTGATGGTCCAAAAATCCTTGTGCAAACTCAAACCCTAATTTCAGGTTATTAGTGCAAGATGATGTCTTGAGCTGACCAAACCCTAATCTTGTCTTGAGTCCAAGAAGTCTTGTGAGAAAAATCTTGATAAATGAGAGAGAAAACTTTGGGGTACAACAGCTGCCTCTGTTCAATCTTCTTGAACCTGAAGAGTTAGATTGGCGAGTTTTGCCGTTCGTAACTCGAAGGTAAAAGATGATTGGACACTAGAGTGCCCGTAAATTTGCACTCGTCAAAGTGTAGTTGGGGGAATGGGCTTAAAGATTCCATTTAGAGAGGTGATAGAATCTTGTTGGAGATGGGCTTGTAGATGCCATCCAAGAATGTTTGCTGAGTTGTAAGCTGTAAGTCAAAAGAATGAGTATTCAGAATGGTGTCTGTGTCTGGAATGTATCTGAACTGTATCTGGAGACTGAATCTGTACTAGAAAAGGAATAGAAGCCGTGTCTGGAGCGTATCCGAGCTGTGTCTGTATTTGAATCTGAATGAGTAATAGAATGACTTATGTGTTTGGAGTGTATCTGTATTGTATCTAGAATATGAAATATGAATAAGTGACAGAATGGCAACTGTGTTTGAGCGTATCTAAGATGGGGAAAATCAGAATAAGTGACAGAATGACAACCGTGTCTGGAGCGTATATGGACTGTATCTTGAATTGAGGAATCTGAATAAGCGAAAGAATGACTTCCGTGTCTGGAGTGTATCTGAACTAGAAACTGAATAAGTAATAGAATGACTTCCGTATCTGGAGTGTATCTGTACTGTAATCTGAAATGAGGTCTGAATGAGTAATAGAATGACTTCCGTGTCTGGAGTGTATCCATACAGTAACTGAAACCTTTGAACATTGTTAATAATAAATGATAATCTTATCCTAAAAAGGGTAAAATGTTTGCTGAAACACAAAGTTATGTTGCATGAAATGTATGATGCAATAAATGTGTCTTATCAATGTTTATGATATATGGATGTAATGTATGCGCATGTAAGCTGATGTGCTGTATCACTGAGGAAAATAAATCCTGGACTGCTGCCGGGGAAAATAAATCCTTGACTGCTGAGGATAAGAAATCCTTGGCGACTGTTGGGGATATAGGGATCCTTCATGTCTTGAAGTTGGAGTATTGACAAAAAAATATGATGCGAGCAATGCCAAATACTGCTTGAATAATCTGCTTGGGGAATTCAGAGAATTTGATGACTTCTACTGTGGATTACACAATGGGAATCCTTATTCTGTTGGGGAATAAAGAAATCTCCGATGACTTCTGCGGGGAATTAAGAATGAGAATCTTCATTCTGTTGGGAGTAATGCAAACTCCGTGGGGAAGAAGGCTTACTGCTGGAAAGTAGGTTCAGGAGTTTGGGTTGTCTGCCATTCTACTGGGGAGTTATCAGAAGTTATTGTCTAGTTGGTTTTCAGGTTTCAAAATAACTTGCTGGGGAATTTGGAGCAACTGAATGGTTTCCGCTGGGGATTGATAGTTAGAAAGTTTTGGCTCCGCTGGGGATTGGGAGTTTGAAATTTTAACTCTGATGGGGATTAAGGGTTTGAAATTTTGGCTCCGCTGGAGATCTAGATGATGTACTATATGGATTTCTCCTGGAATATCCTAAAGACGTTTTCCTATCCTTTCAACTGTCAGTAATTGTTCTTTTTCATCCTGTTTATTTATAAACTGTAATTATGTTCAAATGCATATGTTCATTAATGAATCATTGGACGTTTTTTGCAAATAAAAACACAAGTGTAAAAAAGAAAAAGATAAAAGGTTTTCTGTACTTTGAAAGAGATATCTTTGTATTTACTTTGAATAAGTATTTTGTACAAAGGAGACAGACATCCTAGTAAGAGGATGGTGTCATAAAAATAAGAAAATTTTACACAAAGATAGCTATGTGTAAAAAATCCCATGGGGTTCCCATTCTGCTATAGCCTTCGTATCTCCGAATATCTTGTCCATTCGTTGCTTCGTCCGAAGATGATTGGATTGATCAGAAGCTCCAGATTTGTCAGTGAAGAGATTTTCCTTAAAGCGATCCGACGAGACATAGTCATACGCTTTAATTCCCTAACTTTTGCCTGGACCGCCCTTTCGGGTTTTCGATCCACCGGGAAACCCTTTTTTTCCCAAGTCGCCCTTTCGGGTTTTCAACTTGCCGGGTGTACAGATTTTTTTATTTATCCCTAATTTTTTCCTGACCTTTTGGTTCGCCGGGATGCCCTTGTTTTGCCTAGGTGTGTCAACCTAGCAGGTCTCTTATGCGTAGTATATTTTGATTATGTCTGCATTCGCAGGGTGCGGCAGGTCGTCGCCGTCCATGGTGGTTAAGATCATTGCCCCACCAGAAAAGATATTCTTGATTACAAATGGTCCTTCATAGGTAGGAGTCCATTTTCCCCTGGGATCACTTTGTGGCAAGATAATGCGCTTGATCACTAGATCTCCAACTTGATATGTTTGGCGCCTGACTTTCTTGTTGAAAGCCTTGATCATCCGCTTTTGATACGTCTGACCATGACAAACAGTAGTAAGTCTCTTCTCGTCAATTAATTTCAGTTGATCAAGCCGGGTTTGGATCCAATCGTCTTCACTCAAACCTGCATCCTTCATGATTCTCAAAGAGGGTATCTGAACCTCAATAGGTAAAACAACCTCCATGCCATAAACTAAAGAATATGGTGTTGCCCCAGTTGATGTACGAGCCGTGGTATGGTACCCGTGGAGAGCAAACAGTAGCATCTCATGCCAGTCCTTGTAGGTGACTGTCATTTTTTGTATGATCTTTTTGATGTTTTTGTTCGCAGCTTCGACAACACCATTCATCTTTGGCCGATAGGGGGATGAATTGTGATGTTGAATCTTGAAATGTTCGCACAGGGCGATGATCATAGTATTGTTAAGGTTTGTACCGTTATTAGTGATGATCATTTCTGGGATACCGTACCGACAAATAAGGTTCTGCTTGATGAAGCGGGAAACAACATTCTTAGTAACGGATGCAAAGGAAGCTGCTTCGACCCATTTGGTGAAATAATCAATGGCCACCAGAATGAAGTGGTGTCCATTGGATACTATAGGCTTGATCTCCCCAATCATGTCGATTCCCCACATAGCGAATGGACAAGGAGCTGTTAAGACATTTAGAGGAACTGGGGGCACGTGCACCTTATCTGCATAGATTTGACATTTATGGCAGGTCCGGGAGTGCTGATAGCAGTCTGCTTCCATGGTAGACCAGTAATAGCCTGCCCGTAGAATCTTCTTTGCCATCGTATGCCCGCTAGAGTGAGTGCCAAATGTACCTTCATGCAATTCAGCCATGATCCTTTCAGCTTCAAGCTTGTCCACACAACGGAGCAGAACATAATCATGATTGCGCTTGTACAGGATGCCATTACTTAGGAAGAACTTAGCCGAGAATCTCCTTAATAACTTTTTGTCATTGACTGAAGCTCCTTCAGGGTATTCTTGAGCCTCGAGATACCTTTTGATTTCATGGAACCAGGGCTGGTCCACTATTTCTTCGGTATTAATCTCGTGACAGTGTGCGGGTTCGTCCATCCGTTCAATGGTGATATGGGGAACCTCATTATCCCAATTAAGTTTAAACATGGAGGACATTGTAGCTAGAGCATCTGCTAGATGATTTTCTTCTCGCGGAAAGTGATCGAAGGTAATCTGCTCGAAATGTGATAACAATGTCAAGGCATGCTCTTTGTAAGGGATGAGGTTTGGATTCTTAGTGTCCCATTCTCCTTTGATATGACTGATGGCCAAAGCTGAGTCCCCAAACACAATCAAAGATTTGATTCCCAAGTCTATGGCAGCCTTGAGTCCAAATATGCAAGCTTCGTACTCTGCCATGTTGTTCGTACAGTTGAAGCAAAGTCTGGCGATGAAAGGAGTATGGCATCCTTTCGGAGATATAAGTACAACACCGATACCGTTACCAAGTGCATTGGAGGCCCCATCAAAGTACAGGGTCCATCGGGATCCTTGTTCAGGTCCGTCATATGGTCTGAAATCTTCAACATTATTCAATGTCATGATGTCTTCGTCAGGGAAGTCAAACTTCATGGGCTGGTAATCTTCTACAGCTTGATGGGCCAGATGATCAGCTAACACACTGCCCTTTATAGCTTTTTGGGTAGTGTACTGTATATCGTATTCCGTTAGGATCATCTGCCATCTGGCTATCCTTCCGGACAAAGCAGGCTTCTCAAAGATGTACTTTATAGGATCCATCTTAGATATAAGCAAAGTGGTATGAGTCAACATATACTGCCTTAGCCGACGAGCAGCCCATACCAAAGCGCAACAAGTTTTCTCGAGCAGTGAATATCTTGTTTCACAGTCGGTAAACTTTTTGCTAAGGTAATAAATGGCATGCTCTTTTCGGCCAGACTCGTCATGCTGCCCCAGTACGCACCCCATTGAATTCTCTAAGACGGTCAGATACATGATTAGCGGTCTTCCCTCGACGAGTGGCATCAAGATATGAGGCTCTAGCAAATACTCCTTGATTTTATCAAAAGCAATTTGACAGTCATCATTCCATCTAACTACCTGATCTTTCTTCAATATCTTGAAGATTGGTTCACAAGTAGATGTTAGGTGAGAAATGAACCTAGCAATGTAGTTTAGGCGTCCCAAGAAACCTCTGACCTCCTTCTCAGTGCGAGGAACAGGTATTTCTTGTATAGCTTTGACTTTGGCAGGATCAACCTCGATGCCTTTGTTGCTGACAATGAAACCCAAGAGTTTACCGGACCTGACTCCGAATGTGCATTTGTTTGGGTTCAATCTTAGCTTGTACTCCTTCAACCTGACAAACAGCTTTTGCAAGTGATCAAGGTGTTCTTCTTCAGTTTGTGATTGAGCTATCATGTCATCTACGTAGACCTCTATCTCATGATGTATCTTATCATGAAACAAAGCTACCATGGCGCGTTGATAGGTTGCCCCAACATTCTTCAGTCTGAATGACATCACTTTGTAGCAGAACGTACCCCACTGTGTGACAAAAGTAGTTTTCTCCATGTCCTTAGGTGCCATTTTGATCTGGTTATAGCATGAGAATCCGTCCATGAAAGAAAATACTTTGTGCTGAGCTGTGTTGTCAACCAGGATGTCGATGTGCAGAAGTGGAAAGTCATCTTTAGGGCTGGCCCTATTTAAATCTCTATAATCCACGCACATTCTCACTTTGCCGTCCTTTTTAGGCACGGGAACAATGTTAGCAACCCATTGTGGATAAGAAGTAACATCTAGAAATCTAGCATTGAACTGCTTCATAACTTCTGCTTTGATCTTCTCTGACATGTCAGGTCTCATGCGGCGGACCTTTTGTTTCACAGGTTGATAGTCTTCTCTTGTGGGTAGACGGTGTACCACAATGTCTGTATCGAGTCCAGGCATGTCTTCATATGACCAGGAAAAGATCTCAACATAATCATACAATAGCTGAATTAGGAGCTCCTTGATGATCGGCTCTAGATTGGCACCCACTCTGATTTCCTTTTTGTCTTCCTCATTACCCAAGTTGATTGTCTCCAACAGCTCCTCATGAGGCAGAATAGCTCTTTCCTCTTGTTGTAATAATCTGGCCAATTCCCCTGGCACCTCACAATCTTCCTCACCTTCGTATTCGGCTTGGTAGATCAGATCTTCAGAGTCACTGAAGGCTATAGCAGTATCGTTACCCATGGGTTCCGGAATGGAAGGGTACCTGCATTTGTGAGTGTGGGTGTGTGTAAGGGATAGCCATCTTAAAACAATAAAATGTAAAAGAAAGACAATGAGCACAAAAGGTTTATATATGAAAAAGCATCCATGATTCATTGAAATGACATATGAAAATGAAATAAGAACCCTTACAAATGGACCGTTGTGCCTCGGGTAAGACACAAGGTTGAAAAAGTATGAATTGTTTGTGAATTATTACAGATCCAACAGAAATGGAAAAGATAAATTACTGAGATATGAAAGTAATCAGAACAAAGTCTTTTGCTTCCCAGTTGCACAGTCCTCTGCCGACAGTAGGAAATATCCAGTCTTCCAAGCTGCCCTCTTCTTCACTGTCCTCTAGTGCATTAACCCCTTGGTGGCTGATCTTCACAGGTGGCCCTCCGGCACGGGCGCGACGCACGGCCTTCTAAGCAGTTGAGGTGAACCCCAAGCCAAACTTGTCTGATTTGTAAGGAATGTCGGGAGGCTGCCCCCAGATAGTGGATCCTACTTCTTCCATTACTGCCCTTGCATCTTTTAGAGAAGACATCCGAGGTGGAGGTCTTGTGATAAGACGAATTGAGGATACCGCCTTGGTTGCTGCTATTTCCTGAGAAACTTCTTCAAAATGTTGGAAAGGGGTTTCGATGAATTCTCCATCCAATTCTATATATCGAAAAGAATTCAGATGACTAATCATGTACTCCTCTTCACCGTGGACAGTTATGGTCTTCCCTTGGACAGGGTACTTCAGCATCTGATGCAAGGTGGAGGTGACCGCACCGGCATTGTGAATCCAGGGGCGTCCCAACAGACAAGAGTAGGAAGGACGGATGTCCATCACATAGAATGTTGAATTGAACGTCTGAGTACCCACTTTGACCGGGATGTCCACCTCCCCATGGAACATCCTTTTAGAGCCGTCGAATGCTCTCACAATTATGTTGCTGGGTTTTAAAGTCAGCCCCTCACAATCCAATCTATCCAGGGCTTTCTTTGGCAAGACGTTCAAAGATGATCCCGTATCAACCAAGACACGAGCTAGGGTTGTTCCTCTGCACTCCACTGAGACATGTAGTGCGTCGTTGTGTTTTCTCCCTTTGGATGTCAAGTCAGCATCGGAGAAACCCAGGCCATTGTCAGCGGTCAAACTGGCCACACACTCTTAAAATTGATCCACAGACGTCTCTTGCTGCACATGAGCCATCTTCAGAAATATTACCAAAGCTTTAGCATGTGCCTCAGAGTAGAGCAGCAATGCTAACATAGAGATTTTGGAGGGGGTCTGCCCCAGTTGTTCGACCACATCATAATCACTCTTCTTAATGATCCTTAGGATTTCTTCCATCTCCTTCTTGGATGTCTCAGGAATAACTAGTGATTGAGCCTTCATCAGGACAGGCTCCTCTTGAACGTTCTTTCCTTTATTCTCAGCAGTGGAAGTAGGGATAGGAATTGTATTGTCTTCTTTGTTGGCAGGTACGCTTGCAGGTACAATCACCGGTACAGATGTAATCTTCGGAACGACCACAAGTCTAAAGACTTCCTTTGGAGGGGAAATATCTGGAGAGAAAATTCTTCCACTACGGGTAATTTTGCTTGTTTCGACAATGTTACTGATGTCGGAATTGTCCTCTTCGGAGCTCTCCTCTTCGGCAATCTCTTCAATCTGTTTGACACCATGATAGTAGATTTCTCCACCATAGTTCCATGGTACCATTTTATCTGATTTGTATGGGGTTGGCCCGAGCATTGTTATCTTAAGCGGAGTAGTCACTGGAGCAGATGTAATCCTAACGGGTTTTTTAGGAACCCTGGAAGGATTGGCATATATGGTTATTATTGAAACTTCTGGAACTGGAATGGGTGAAACAGGAGCTTTCTCAAACAAAATTTCTTGATTATCAATTAGTTGTTAGATACCTTTCTTCAACAGAGGGCAGTCGAATGATGAGGATAGGCAGACATGGCAATCTTTGTCACAACCTGGGAACACCCAAGCCTTCAACAAATTCAACTTGATGGTCGAGAGCGTAGTCAACAATTCATCCATGGTAGAAACAAACAGATCTTCTTCAACAACATTAGCATTGTGTCCATGCCTAGGCATCGAAGCGGAGATAACATTCGGTTTCTCAGGAGCTTCAAATTCAACTTCCTTTGCGTCTATCAGATCTTGAATCTTGTCCTTCAGAGCCCAACAATTGTTGGTGTCGTGCCCTGGACTTTTAGAATGGTAAGCGCACCTGGCATTCATATGGTAGTGGGGAGATGCAGTATTGGGATTTTTAGGGGCCTCTTTCAACATGGCAAGATTCAACTTCAGGAGATGTGGTAGGACTTGAGCAGTAGTCATGTTAATCTTGGTGAATTGCCGTACAGGCCTTTCCACCCTTTGCTGATTGTTTCTCGGCTGATTGTTTCTTGGCTGGTCTGATGCAGGCTTTTGAATCATAACGACCCCCACAGTTGGTCGGCGCTCGGTTCTTCCCTGATTTCTCTGTGCATATACAACAGACACTTCCTTCTTTCCAGTGAAGGGCTTTTTTACAGCAGTAGAGGTAGACGCGTCTTTCTAAATTTTCCCGCTTCTTATACCAGATTCTATCCTCTCACCAGTTAAAATCAATTCGGTAAACCCTGCAGAGGAACTTCCAATTAGATGATTAAAGAAAGGACCTGACAGAGTTCCCAAGAACATGTCCACTAGCTCCCTTTCAGATAAAGGTGGTTTCACCCTTCCGACTAAATCCCTCCACTTTTGGGCGTAGTCTTTGAAGCCCTCATTGGATACCATGGCCATATCTGGAGTTGAGTATAGGTTGGTGCCAAGTCGGCGTTGTATTGATATTGTTTATAGAAGGCGGCTGCCAAGTCTTACCAATTATGGACATCTTCTCTTTCAAACTGGTAGAACCAATCAAGTTGCATTCCTGACAAACTGTCCTAGAAAAAGTGGACCCACAAATCTTTGTCAGCAGAATGTGGTTGAATTTTCCTGACATAAGATCGTAGGTGCATTTTGGGACAAGACACCCCATCATACTTGGCAAATAGTGGAACTTTAAACTTTAGCGGGATTACTATTCCAGATACCAACCCTAACTCCTCAAAGTCTAGCCCAGGTACTCTCTGTATCTCCATAGCAGTTAGACGCTCTTCCAAGTGTTTGTATTTGTCATCGGCCGGAGGGTATTGTTGTTCAGAGTAGTCCTCTTCCTCCTCTTCTTCTGCTTCGGAATCTGATGGCACTGCCGTTTCCTTTCCTTTTCTCTCCCCTTCATCAGAGGTTGTTGGAAATTCTAAGGTCCTCCTGGCTTGTCCCTCAAACCTTCTACCCATGATAACCACACTGGCTCGCTTCTTCTTCTTTTTCTCTTTCTCTTTCTCTAGCAGAGTCTTGATCTCCTCCTGCCCCTTGGCTAAGGTCAAGAGTAGCTGTTGAAATTGTGAATTCTGAGCTTGCAAATATTTGACTGTTTGTTCAAGATCCATCTTGCTGAAATAAACAGCAGATAGATGAGGAAACTTGGTGTGAAGACCTGTTTATGCTTATGATGAATGATATGTATGCAATGCATTCAAGGATTCAAAAATTCAATTTTTTTTTAAACAAAAAAGAAACACCCGTCATATTAATAAGATAGAATTGTTAGTACATCAATGCCCCTTGGGCAAAATAATACAAAATTCTAAGGTAAAAAGACGTTGCGCATCCTCTTTGGTGCAATGTAGGTGTTGAGAGTCAGCTCTTCGTGAAGTAACCGAGTAAGTTCCAAAACCTTCTTCTCGCTTGCGTAGAATTGGGCTTCAAAAGTATCGCGTTCTCCCTTGAGTTGTATCCAACTCCTTTGTAGATCTTCGAGTGATGTTGGCATATCAGGATGTAGGAGGGTGTATGGAACCTCTCCTTCCTTAACAGGCTCTATAATCACTGGGAGAATGGAGGGGTAAGGCATCATAAGACTTTGGGCGCGGGTTCGTACCCACTTGAGGTAAGGCCCAAGAGGGATGGAATTCTTGTGTCCCAAGGTCTTACTGTCTACCTTGTTTGGCATCCTCCAAGCTCGAATGAACCTTTGACGAAGTCCTTGATTGTCGTTGTTGAAGTCGAAAACCAAGCCTTGAATCAGCATGTCATGTGGGCCATCTCTTCGGGCATAACCAAACTGTCTCAGAGCCAAGCAGGGGTTGTAGGTGATGCCTCCCCTAATGCCAAGTAGAGGGACTTTAGGGAATTCCCCACAACGGTCGACAATGATAACATTCTCTTTGGATCGAGAACACCAATGAATATCTGAATGTGTAAGAGTCACCAACCTTTGTGACCACCTCAAACCTTGATCATTCTTCAAGACTGATTGGGGAAGATGAGAAATAAACCATCTTTCTAAGAGATGAGTGCAACACATGAGAACACCTCTTTTCCTCATTGTACGAGTGTGAAAAGAGTGTAAGATATCCCCAAGCAACGTAGGCACCGGGTTGCGAGACATGAAGATTTTGACAGCACTCACATCTATGAGTTGACCAGGATTAGGGAACAAGACCATCCCATATATGAGAAGATCTACGATCTCCTCAAAAGCTTACAAGTCCAAGGAGTTACAGTAGCTTTGAGCCTTCTCAAACAGAAACTTTGCCAAGAAGCCTTTGACACCACTTCTAGTTTCCCAATGGGTTGTGACATCAGATTAGTGCAAGTGTAGGGCTTAAGCAATCTCTTCTGGCTTTGGATCTCTTTCCATACCGTTGAAGGGTAGTTAATTGAGAATAGGAATCCTCAATATTTGAGAGAATTCTTCCAAAGTGGGCACAAGCTGGTAGTCAGGAAATGTGAAGCAGTGATGCAAAGGGTCAAAGAACTGGAAAAAAACTTTCATCATATCTTCCTCTGTGTTGGAAGTGACTAGATTGAGTAGACGACCATGCCTCTCGGTGAATGGAGAATTCTCAGAAATCCTTGAAGCTAGCTCCTTGAGTTGCGGAGGAATTCTTACAAGGTTGACTTGGATGGTTTTCCCGCGAAGTGAATCCATACCCTACAAAACAAGAACAAAGATGAATTTCCAAAATCCTTGAAATGGTTAGTGGATGCATATAATGCTCATGATGTCCATGATGTTATGCACAAGTATATATGTACAAGAAAATCACACAAGTTCCTAGTTTAGGCTTGCATGGGGTTTCATAGGTAAGTACCCTCTTGAAGTTTAGTTGGCTCAACCTGTCCTAGAAATAATATTCGGGTTCTAAGGAGCTCAATATCACTGGATTTATTCCTTGTTCATTGTTTCAATTCATCCTCTTTACTGGCGACCGAAATATTCCAAGGAACCAAACCTCAATGAGTGTAGTATCGAGTATCTACCAACTTCGGACTGCACCAAAGCCGGTCATCTCACTACATCCTAAAAGGCCAAGTTGGTCAAGTAAAGGTTCTAGAAGTCCGTTAGCGCTTCATGACATCACTAAGCGACCCCGTATTCTCTTTGATTGACTCAAAGGCTACCGGTACCCACAAATATGTCACACTAACATAGCTATTGCTTAGACCGTGTCGGTATACCCTGCACAGTTTCCACAACGTATTGCTATTTACCTCTAAGGTTTCCCAAATCCGGGTGGAGGATTTCAAACCCAAACAATAGAACCAAAGTTTAAAGCAAACAAGTCAAACAATTGTAAGCAAATAGAGGTGATCTAAACCCTAAGGTAACCCCACTTTTATAATTGTCCCCAACAGAGTTGCCAGTTCTGTGATACGGTGGGAGGACTGACTTGAGGTTTTGCGTTTCGTCGCAACTGTGGCAGTTTAGCAAGAGTCACCACCGACTTTTATTTTATCCAAAAGGAAAGGTGAAAAAGCACAGGAAAGACCCTTGAGACGTTTTCTTGAGTTCGGGGGGTAGATTATGAAAAGGGAAGGTGCTACCACCCTTTTCATCCATGTTTTTCCATGGGCTCTTAGTTACTTTCTTAGATCACTTGCTTTGCTTTTGAAATTGTTTGAAATGGTGCTTTGTGTGGTTTTTAAAGTATTTTGAAAAGAGGCCATCATTTAGGCAATCTTTGTAATAATTCTAGTTCGTAAGAATGTATACAAAGATGTTTGTCTTTTGAAAAATGTTTCAATGTTTTGAAAGTTGTTTGGAAATGTTTTTGAAATGTGTGTGTGTGCTTATTTTTGAAAATAGCAAGGATTTGTTTTGAAGTGGAGCAAGTAACTTAGAACTATCTACCTACTCAATTTTCTTTCTTATGCATTTTTCATTCCTTTGATGTTGTTGACCTACCATTGATTTGGTAGGCAAACCTATCTTTGGATGTTAAACGGGACGGGCGCGGGTCATCGTATAACCATGATAGCAATGTTTCTAGGTATCTTGGAATTTTTTCCGAGGGACCAAGATCATTTTTTTAGGCAACCTTGTCTAGCGTCATCGAGGGACTATGATCTTATGTTGCTTTGTTTTGCCAAGATACTTTGCATGTATACCATGGCCATTTATTTTAAGGTAACCAAGTGGGTGAAACCCTATGGGTGCTTGTGTGCAATGTGTGTTATTTTCATGCATTTGTTTTGTATTAGGTCTTTGCTATTTGTTTGATTTTTGGTCTTATCATGCAAAACCCTTATTTACTACAAAAATATATAAAGCGATAAATTGTGTAAATATAAACTAAACTATTACAACAATTATTATGGGAGAGGGGATACAAGTTTTTGAATGGGGATATTTGCACAAAATAAAACCCTAAAATACTATTACAACCCAATTGAATTATTGTGCAAAATGAATAAATATATAAATATTTAAAAATGCAATAAAAATGTATTTATGCAAAAATGTTATGTATTTGATTTTTTGTATGAAAAAATGATTTATGTAAATCCTAGAAAAAGGAAAAATAATAGCATTATTTTTTGAAAGGGATGAAACCCTAGTTTTTTATTTAAAAGAAAAATATTTTCTATATTTATATTTTTGTCCATTTTTGTATAAGTAAATAACAAATAATATTATGTACAAATATTAAAAATTAAAATGTATATGAAAATAAATATTTGGTGTGCAAAATAATAAAATAAAAATGTGTAGTATTTATTAAATGTATTTACAATTTATTAAGGAAATAATATTCTATTTATTCTAATAAAACTATTTTTATATGTGGAAAAAATAATAAAAATAAAATAAAATTGCAAAAAAAATTAAGAACATATTTTTGTGATTTTTTAATATTCAGAAAAAAATATAAAAACAATAAATATAAAAATGAAAAGAAAATATGAAAAATAAACAAAATAGAGCCAAGGAGTGCAAATATCAAGTCAGGGGGTGTAAAAATCAAAACCAAAAAGGCCAGAAGCGCCAAAAAGCCCAAGACAACTCAGCTTCGTCCCTGTCCTTGGTTTCTTCTTCCTTGCACGCGTTTTCAACTCAAACCTGCAACTTGCTCATACTTGCATAAAAACAAAAACTTGTAACATGAAACATGTAGCTCTCAATCTCACGATTCCAACCATATAAGATTTATAATCTAACTCTAAAAGATCAGGGAGAATTTTATCAGCCCTAAATCGTGACCTAAAAATTTCAGTATTTTCAAACTTTAAATTCTCTCAGCTCAGTTAATATAAATGGAAAGTATGCATATGTACAACTTCACCATGCTAGAGACTACATTTTTGCTTAACAAATCGTGGCTTGAGGATGCCTAAATAAAGAGGTAGAGTTTTTAAAAATACCTCCTTCAGCTGAATTTGGATATGGTAGTGTGGGGACTTTGAGTGAGGCCTGAGGATCGTATGAGCTTCCTTGAAGTTCCTTCAAGCTATTCCAATGCTTAGCTGGCTTTGTGGATGGCTGAAACTCTTTGTAGAAGTCAAGTTGCAATCTTCCAAAGTGAAAATGGCAATGGATGAAACAGGGGTTACAACAACAATGTAAAGGCTTGGATAGTTTGGATATGATGTGGAGAAGATGTTTCAAGTGTTAAGAGGAAAAACGCACGAGCAAATAATGAGCTTGCTATAATTTTGCAGAACTGTATGTTTTTGGCAGAAAAATGGGGGTTTTTGTGTTTTGGAAAGTTTCAGAGGTTATGCATTCGTGTTCTAGCTTGTAACAAGTTTGTGAATCTGTCTAGAATGATACCAAGTCCACCCTTTATCAGATGTACAAGTTCTTTGGACTTTTGCAACTTTTATTGCTTTTGAAGAAAAGTGAAGTGACTTGTGCAACATGCCTGTCCTTGCTTGCTTGCTAGCTGCAGAGAGTTGGTAAACAATGCTTGATATCTGTGGAAGTTGCTTTCCTCAAAGAAACATGTCCATGGCTCAAGAATTGTAAAGTTGCAAAAAACTTGCTTTATGAAAATGGCAATGTGCCCCTTATGCCATTTATGGAATTATTTCTTATACAATGCTCCAAAAGTGAAAACAAAGCCTTTATCCATTGAGTTAGCATTTAATTATGGAGTGTAGAATGAGTTTAGGACCTGTAATGCAAGGTACAAGCATGCTAGGATCTGATTTGCAACTTGATCTCATGTAAAAATGACTTGAACAAAAGTGACAAAATGCCAACTTCCCTTCTTCGATTCTCCCTAACCACAAATGATCTTGGAGAGTTCTTGGACATTTTGGAAAGCTTGCAATATGCTCTACAATCCATCTTTGAAATTAATTTTGAGATACCTCTTGGAACTAGGTGAAAAATGTCCATGAAGATGGGCAAAAAACCTGCCTAAATTAGGGCAAAATTTCACTAAGTTATTTAGTTTATGGACCCCTATTCACAAATTCATAACTTGAGATCCAAGCATCTTTTGGGAAAACTTTATGATGCAAAGTTGTAGATTTCATGGAGGAATACAACTTTCATTTTGGAAGTTTTCTTTGAATCAAATTGCATCATGGTGAAAAGTGGTGAATAGTTGGGAAAAATAAGAAAATTTCCATACTTAGAAAAATTCTAAGTTATGAAAAATTTCAAATTAAAACCCTAATTTGCAAAATTGGTTTTCTTGGTCAACAAGTTTCACATTTTGATACATCTTGATGAATTATGACCCTTGGCACTTGATTTTGACCAAAAAGTCAAAGTTTGACTTTTCAGTGTATAGTTGACTTTCGATCAGTTGACTGCAAAATTCATTTGTCAATCCAATGAACTTGAGATATTTTGAACCATTTAATTAGGTCAAGATGATTCCATTGAACCCTTGAAATCATGTTTGAACCCAATTGGCCATTGGCTAGGCTGAAAATCAGAAATCGCCCTTTTCTCAATCAAAACCCTAATTTTGACCATTTTGCCCTTTTGATGATTTGATCAAATTTCTTGAGGAGTTGTGATCCAAACTTGATCAAATGGTACATAGGAGTCTAAAATGTTGTTGTGGATAAAAAATTATGAAGTTTGACTATAAATTGGCCATGGTTGACTTTTTCCCCAATACAATTGATTTTTAGGTCAACTGTCCAATTGACTAAGCAAAAATGTGATTCAAAGCTTGAAACTTAACATGAGTAATCTTAGGGGTCCAAGATGGTGTATGAAGGTCACATGAAGCATTGATGGTCCAAAAATCCTTGTGAAAACTCAAACCCTAATTTCAGGTTATCAGTGCAAGATGATGTCTTAAGCTGACAAAACCCTAATCTTGTCTTGAGTCCAAGAAGTCTTGTGAGAAAAATATTGATAAATGAGACGAAAAATTCTGGGGTACAATACTGAGGATATGTAAGTATTCATTTCTTGAAGTCGAAATGTTGATGAATTTCGCTTTGAGAAATAAACTCTGTTGTAAGGAAAACGCCGTGTACTGCTTGTAGAATCCTGTTGGGGAATCTTGAGAAATTTGATGACTTCTACTGGGGATTAACAATTTAAAGCCTGGTTTCGCTGGGGATTCAAATGACCTAGTGCAGGGGATTACCTATGGAATAGTATAGAGATATTTTCCTATCCTTTCAACCTATCAGTAATTGCCTCTTTTCATTTTGTTTATTTGTAAACAGTAATTATGTTCAAATGCATATGCTCAACAATGAACCATTGGACGTTTTTGTAAATAAAACAAGCGTAAAGAAAAGACAAATAGTTTTTGCACTTTCAAAGGGATACTTTGTATTAACTTTGAGTAAGTATTTGTACAAGGAGACAAACATTCTAGTAAGAGAATGTTGTCATAAAGAAGAAAATTTTGATACAAAGAAAAATAGCTAAGTGTGATAATCCCATGGGGTTTCCATTCTGCTATAGCTTTCTTATCTATGAGCATCTTGTCTATTTGTTACCTCGTCCAAAGATGATTGAATTTGATCAGAACCTCCGAGTTTGTCAGTGGAAGCCAAAAGTTGTTTGTTAAGTGATCCGACGAGACATAATCGTACGCTTTAATTCCCTAACTTTTTCCTGGACTGCCCTTTCAGGTTTTCAGTCCACTGGAAAATCCTTTTTTGCCCAAGTCTCCCTTTCGGGTTTTCAACTTGCCGGGTGTACAAATTTTTGTTTTATCCCTAACTTTTGCCCAGACCTTTTTTGGTTCGCCGGGATGCCCTTGTTTTGCCTAGGTGTGTCAACCTAGCGGGTCTCTTATGCGTAGTATATTTTGACTATGTCTGCATTCACAGGCTGTGGCAGGTCGTCGCCATCCATGGTATTCAAGATCATTGCCCCACCAGAGAATATGTTTTTTATTACAAATGATCCTTCATAGGTAGGATTCCATTTTCCCCTGGGATCACCTTGTGGAAATATGATGCATTTGATCACTAGATCCCCAACTTGATACACTTGGCGTCTAACTTTCTTGTTGAAAGCCTTGATCATTCGTTTTTGATACATTTGACCATGGCAAACAGTAGCAAGTCTCTTTTCATCAATCAAATTTAGTTGATCAAGTCGAGTCTAGATCCAATCGTCTTTGTTCAATCCTACATCCTTCATAATCTTCAGATAGGGGATCTGAACCTCAATAGGCAAGACGACTTCCATGCCGTATACCAAAGAATAAGGTGTTTCCCTAGTTGATGTGCGAGCCGTGGTACGATATCCATGGAGAGCGAATGGTAACATCTCATGCCAGTCTTTGTGTGTGACTTTCATTTTCTGTATGATCTTTTTAATGTTCTTATTCGCAGCTTCGACAACACCATTCATTTTTGGCCGATAGGGAGAAGAATTTTGATGTTGAATCTTGAATTGCTTGCATAATACGGTGATCATAGTGTTGTTGAGATTTGTACCATTGTCAGTGATGATCCTTTCCGGGATACCTTACCGACAAATAAGGTTTTTCCTGATGAAACAGGAAACAACATTCTTGGTAACGGAGGCGAAGGAGGCTGCTTCAACCCACTTTGTAAAATAGTAAATGGCCACTAGGATGAAACGGTGTCCATTGGAGGCCGTCGGCTTGATTTCCCTAATCATATCAATTCCCCACATAGAAAAGGCCAAGGAACTGTCAAGACATTCAGAGGAACCGGGGGTACATGCACTTTGTCAGCATAAATTTGACACTCATGGCAGGTTCGAGAGTGCTGATAGCAATCTGCTTCCATGGTAGACCAGTAATAGCCTGCCCGTAGGATTTTCTTTGCCATCGTATGCCCACTAGAATGGGTACCAAAAGTGCCTTCGTGCAATTCAGCCATGATCCTTTCGGCTTCAACCTTATCTACGCACCAAAGCAACACAGAGTCATGATTGCATTTGTACAGGATGCCATTACTAAGGAGGAATTTAGCAGAGAATCTCCTTAAAAACTTCTTATCATTGATTGAAGCTCCTTCTGGATATTCTTGAGCCTCTAGATACCTCTTGACTTCGTGAAACCAAGGTTGGTCCACTACTTCTTCAATATTAATCTTGTGATAGTGTGCTGGTTCATCCATTCGCTCGATGGTGATCTGGGGAGCTTCACTATCCCAATTAAGTTTAAACATAGATGACATTGTGGCTAGAGCGTCTGCTAGCTGATTTTCTTCTCGCGGGAAATGCTCGAAGGTAATCTTCTCAAAATGTGGTAACAATGCCAAAACATGTTCTTTATAAGGGATAAGGTTAGGGTGTTTAGTGTCCCATTCCCCTTTGATCTGACTGATGACCAAAGCTGAATCTCCAAATACATCCAAGGATTTGATCCCCAAGTCTATGGCAGCTCTGAGACCAAAGATGCATGCTTCGTATTCTGCCATATTGTTTGTACAATTGAAGTAGAGTCTGGCAGTGAAGGGTGTATGACACCCTTCCAGAGATATGAGTACAACATCGATACCACTGCCGAGTGCATTGAAGGCTCCATCAAAGAACAAGGTCCATTGGGATCCTTGTCCAGGTCCGTCACATGGCCTGATTTCTTCACAGTTGTCTAATGTCATGATGTCTTCATCCGGGAATTTAAACTTCATGGACTGGTAGTCTTCCACATCTTGGTGAGCAAGGTGATCAGCTAGTACACTACCCTTTATGGATTTCTGGGTAGTATACTATATGTTGTACTCTGTTAGGATCATCTGCCACCTTTCTATTCTCCCAGAAAGAGCAGGCTTCTCAAAGATGTACTTTATCGGATCCATTTTAGATATCAACAAAGTGGTATGAGTCAGCATATACTGTCTTAGCTGGCGAGCAGCCCATGCCATAGCGCATCAAGTTTTTTCGAGCAGTGAATATCTGGTTTCACAGTCGGTAAACCTTTTGCTCAGGTAGTAAATAGCGTGATCTTTTCGGCCAGACTCATCATGCTTCCCCAATACACACCCCATTGAATTTTCTAAAACAGTCAGATACATGATCAATGGTCTTTCCTCGACTGGTGACATCAACACATGAGGCTCTTTTAAGTATTCTTTGATTTTGTCAAAAGCAACTTGGCATTCATCATTCCATTTGACTACTTGATCTTTCTTCAATAGTTTGAAGATTGGTTCACAAGTAGCTGTTAGGTGAGAAATGAATCTGGCAATATAGTTCAAACGTCCCAAGAATCCTCTAACTTCCTTCTCAGTTCTAGGAGCAGGAATCTCTTGTATCGCTTTAACTTTGGCAGGATCAACCTCGATACCTTTGTTGATGACGATAAAGCCTAGGAGCTTACCAGACCGTACCCCAAATGTGCATTTGTTTGGATTCAACCTTAGCTTGTATTTCTTCAGTCTCTCAAACAGTTTTTGCAAGTGATCAAGTTGCTCTCCTTCTGTTTGTGATATGGCTATCATATCGTCCATGTCGACCTCTATTTCGTGATGTATCATGTCATGAAATAAAGCTACCATGGCACGCTGATAGGTTGCCTTAACATTCTTTAGTCCGAATGGCATCACCTTGTAGCAGAATGTGCCCCACTGTGTGACAAATGTTATTTCTCCATGTCCTCAGGTGCCACTTTGATCTGGTTGTAACCTGAGAATCCGTCCATGAAGGAAAACACTTTGTGTTGTGCCGTATTGTAAACTAGGATGTCAATGTGGGGGAGTGGAAAATCATCCTTAGGGCTTGCCCTATTCAAATATCTGTAGTCCACACACATCCGTACTTTACCGTCTTTCTTGGGTACGGGAACAATGTTGGCAACCCATTGAGGGTAGGAGGTGACAACCAAGAATCCATCATTGAATTGTTTCATGACCTCTACTTTAATCTTTTCTGACATATCAGGCCTCATGCGGCGAACCTTTTGCTTTACTGGAGGACAATCTTCTCTCGTAGGCAAATGATGTACCACAATGTCTGCATCAAGTCCCGACATGTCTTCATATAACCAGGCAAAGACTTCAACGTAATCGTGTAACAACTGAATCAGACGCTCCTTGACCCTAGGTTCCATATTGGCACCCACTTTGACCTCTTTTTTATCCTCTTCAGTACCTAGATTGATTGTATCCACGGGTTCCTCGTGAGGCTGAATGGTTCTCTCTTCTTGTTGTAGCAGTCTGGCAAGTTCCCCTGGTACTTCACAATCTTCCTCACCTTCGTCTTCGGCTTGGTAGATTAGATTCTCAGAGTCACAAAAGGCCATAGTAGTATCGTTACCCATGGGATCCAAAATGGATGGATACCTGCATTGTGAGTGTGGGTGTGTGTAAGGGTATAACTATCTTTGAAAGAAAATAAAATGTAAAAGAAAAACAATGAGCACAAAAGTTTGTATGCGAAAAATGTCCATGATTCATTGATGTCATATGAAAAATGATATAATAACCCTTACAAATGGACCATTGTGCCTCGGGTAAGACACAAGGTTTTGAGAGTGCGATTTGTTTTGAATATTACAGATCCAACAAAATGTAAAGACAAATTACTGAGGGATGAAAGTGATCAGGACGAAGTCTTTAGCCTCCCAATTGTTGAGCCCTCCATTGACAATCGAGAAGATCCATTCCTCCAGGTTGCAACCATCTTCACCATCTTCCACTGTGTTGACTTCACGATTGCTGATCTTCAAGGGTGGCCCTCCAGCACGGGCACAACGTACAACCTTTTGAGCACTTGAAGTGAAACCTAGGCCAAACTTGTCAGACTTATATGGGATATCTGGGAGTTGTCCCCAGATAGTGCATCCACCTTCTTCCACCACTGCTTTAGCATCCTTCAGTGACGACATACAGAGTGGAGGCCCTGTAATCTTGGGAACAAAGTTGGTCACTGCCACCTCTTGGGGGACCTCTTCAAAGTGTTGAAATGGAGTTTCAATGAATCCGCCGTCCAATTCCACATATCTGAAAGAATTGAGATGGCTGATCATGTATTCTTACTCTCCATGGACGGTGATAATCTTCCCTTGAACTGGATACTTCAGCATCTGGTGCAATGTAGAGGTAACAACGCCAACATTGTGGATCCATGGTCGACCTAGCAAACAGGAATATGAAGGGCGGATGTCCATTACATAAAAGCTTGAATTGAAAGTTTTGGTTCCAACTTTTATGGGGATATCCACTTCCCCGTGTACCATACTCTTCGAGCCATCAAATGCCCTTACTACTATGTTGTTTGGCTTTAATGTTAGTCCCTCACAGTCAAGTCTATCAAGAGCCTTTTTGGGTAATAAATTCAAAGATGAGACAGTGTCCACCAAAACATGGGCCAGAGTTGTGCCCCTACATTCAACCGAGACATGTAATGCCTCATTATGCTTTCTTCCCCTCGGTGTCAAATCAGCATCCAAAAAACCTAGGCCATTATCCGCTGTCAAGCTGGCTACGCAGTCTTGGAATTGATCAGCAGACGTATCTTGAGGTACATGGGTTGTGTTTAAGAACTTCACCAAGGATTTTGCATGCGCCTCAGAACATAGTAGCAATGCCAGCATGGAGAATTTATAAGGAGTTTGCCCCAATTTTTCAACTACGTCGTAGTCGCTCCTCTTTATAATTTTTAGGATCTCCTTCATTTCTTTCTTGGAAGTCTCGGGGATAGTTAATGATTGGGCCTTCGTCTGGACAGGCTCGACCAAAGTGCTTTTTCCTCGAGTTTCAGCAGTAGGAGTGTTGGTAGGAATGATATCAGGGGTTGTAACAACTTTGTCAATGGGAGTACTTGCAGAGATGATTATGGGTACGGAAGTAACCTTTGGGACAACCACAAAGATGATCACGGGTCCAGAAAACGCTTTTTGTGGAGCAATTTATGGAGAAAAGATCCTACCACTTCGGGTAATTTTGCTACTTCCGACAATATTGCTGATGTGAGAATCTTCTTCTTCGAAATTTATCTCTTCGGAGGCTGACCAGTCTTGTTTGACGCCATGGTAATAAATGTCCCCTCCGTAATTCCATGGAACGGTCTTGTCTGATTCATATGGGACTGACCCAGGCATTGTGATTATTAAAGGAGCTACTTTCAAAACCGATGTAATTCTAACGGGTCTTTTGGTGGAGACCCTGGAAGAATTGGCGGAAATGGTAATGATAGAAACATCTTCAACAAGAATAGGTGAAACAGGAGTCTATTCAAACAAAATCTCTTTGTTATCTACCAGGCACTGAATGCCTGCCTTCAACAAAGGACAACCAAATGGTGAGGATAAGCAGAGATGTCAAACTTCATTACAGCCCGGGAACACACCGACTTTCAACAAGTTTATCTCAATAGTCGGAAGTGGGGTCATGAGTTCATCAATTGTGGTAACAAACAAATCTTCTTCAATGGCATTGGTATTGTGATCATGTCTGGGCATAGGAGCATAAATGACATTTGGCTTCTCGGGCGCATCAAACTCAATTTCTTTTTCTTCAATGAGGTCTTGTATTTTGTTCTTCAAGGCCCAACAGTTATTAGTATCATGACCAGGACTTTCAGAGTGATATGCGCAACGAGCATTGGGATGATAATGAGGGGATGTTGTATTGGGGGTTTTCGGAGCTTCTTTCAAAGTTACCAAATTGGATCTCAGAAGATGCGGTAGAACTTGAGACAGAGTCATGTTAATTCTGGTGAATTGCCTGACTGGGTTTTCCACCCTTGGTTGATTACTTCTTTGTTGATCAGATGTAAGCTTGGGAATCTTAACAACCCCCACCATTGGTTGGCGTTCGACCCTATCTTGGTTCCTTTGTGAATATATGACATCCACCTCTTTCTTTCTGATAAAGGGCTTCCTTACAGCTGTTGAATAAGATGTGTCTTTCTGAATCTTTCCATTCTTTATACCGGCTTCTATCCTCTCTCCAGTAAATATTTGTTCAGTGAAGCCCGCATATGAACTTCCGATTAAATGATTGAAGAAAGGACCAGATAAGGTGCCTAAGAACATGTCTACCATTTCTCTCTCAGACAGAGGGGGTTGAACTCTTCCAGCCAAATCTCTCCATTTTTGTGCATAGTCCTTGAAACCTTCATTGGACACCATGGACATACTCTGGAGTTGAGTATGGGTAGGCGCCAAATCAGCATTGTACTGGTATTGCTTGTAGAAAGCTGCAGCAAGATCTTCCCAATTGTGAACGTTGGCTCTTTTTAATTGGTAGAACCAGTCAAGTTGAGTCCCAGACAGACTATCTTGGAAAAAGTGCACCAATAAGTCTTTTTCAGCGGTAGGAGGTTGGATTTTTCTCACATATGATCGGAGATGCATCTTAGGGCATGACACTCCATCATATTTGGAAAACATAGGTACTTTGAATTTTGGAGGAATCACAATCCCCGACACTAAACCCAGTTCCTCAAAGTCCAAGCCTAGGACCTTTTGGATTTCCATCGCGCTCAACCTCTCTTCGAGATGTATGTACTTGTCATCATCTGGAGGATACTGTTCCTCAGAGTAGTCTTCCTCTTATTCCTCTTCTTCTTCCGATTCTGACGGGACAATTGTTTCCTTGCCTTTCCCCTCTCCTTCACCGGATGTTGTTGCAAAGTTCAAAGTCCTTCTTGTCTACCCATGAAATCTTCTCCCCATTTTTAAGACTCCGGTTACCTTCTTTGTTTTCTTTTTCCTTTCTTCAGCCAGCAGAGTCTTCAATTCTTCCTGCCCCTTGGCTAGGGTCATGAGCAACTGTTGAAACTGCGTATTCTGAGCTTGGAGATCTTTCACTGTTTGCTAGAGATCCATCTTACTGAAATAAACAATATAGAGATAAGGAGACTTGTTGCAAAAGACCTGTTTATGTTATGATGAATGATATATGCATATGTAATGTTTTCAAGGATTTCAAAGATTCAAATTTGTTTTAGACCAAAAAGGAAACACATGTTATATTAATAAGATAAAGTTTGAGTACATCAATTCCTCTTGGGCGAAATAATACAAAAACTCTAAGATAAAAAAGTAGTACGCATCCTCTTTGGCGCAATGTAGGCATTCAGAGTCTGCTCCTCATGAAGTAGCCTAGTGAGCTCCAAAACCTTCTTCTCGCTTTCATAGAATTGGGCTTCAAAAGTATCTCGCTCTCCTTTGAGTTGTATCTAATTCCTTTGGAGGTCTTCAAAAGATGTGGGCATGTCAGGATGTAGGATAGTGTATGGAACATATCCTTCCTTAACAGGCTCAATGATTACCGGGAGAATGAAGGGGTAAGGCATCATAAGACTCTGAGCACGAGTTCGTACCCATTTGAGGTAAGGCTCAAGGGGGATGGAATTCTTGTGCCCCAAAGTCTTGCTATCCACCTTGTTTAGCATCCTCCAAGCTCGGATAAATCTTTGGCGAAGACCTTGATTGTCGTTGTCATAGTCGAATACCAAACCTTGAATCAGCATCTCGTGCGGGCCATCCCTTCGGGCGTAACCAAACTTTATTAAGGATAAGAAAGGGTTGTAGGTGATTCCTCCCCTAATGCCAAGTAAATGGACGTTAGGAAATTTTCCACAATGGTCAACAATGATAACATTCTCTTTGGATCGAGAGCACCAATGAATGTCTGAATGCTTGAGCGTCATCAACCTTTGTGACCACCTTGAACCTTGTTCATTCTTTAATACAAATTGGGGAAGATGAGAAATAAACCATCTTACCAAGAGAGGAGTGCAACACATAAGTACACCTCTTTTCCTCATTGTGCGAGTGTGGAAAGAGTGTAGGATATCTCCTAGCAATCTAGGCACCGAGTTACGTGATATGAAGATTTTGACGGCGTTCACATCTATGAGTTGGTCAGGATTTAGAAACAAAACCATCCCATAGATGAGGAGAGCCACAATTTCCTCAAAAGCTTGCAAGTCTAAATAATTCCAACAGTTTTGGGCTTTCTCAAACATGAACTTTGCTATTAAACCTTTGACACCACTCCTTGTTTCCCAATGATTTGTGACATCAGATGAGTGCAAGTGTAGAGCTTGAGCAATCTCTTATGGCTTTGGGTCTCTTTCCATACCGTTGAAAGGTAGTTAATTGAGAATGAGAATCCTCAAGAGTTGGGAGAATTCTTTCAAAGTAGGCACACATTGATAGTCGGGAAATGTGAAGCAATAGTGCAAAGGATCAAAGAACTGAAAGAGCACCTTCATCATGTCCTCATCTGTTTTGGAGGTGACCAAGTTGAGTAGACGACCATGTCTCTCGGTGAATGGAGAATTTTCAGGAATCCTTGAAGCTAGCTCCTTAAGCTGTGGAGGGATTCTCACAAGGTTGACTTGAATAGTTTTCCTGCGGAGTGAGTCCGTATCCTACAAAACAAGAACAAAGATGAATCCAAAAATCCTTGAAATGGTTAGTGGATGCATATGATGTTCATGATGTCCATGATGTTATTTACAAGTATGCATATACAAACTAAGCAAACAAATCCTAGGTTTAGGCTTGCATGTAGTTTTATAGGTAAGCACCCTCTTGAAGTTTAGTTGGCTTAAACCTGTCCTAGCAATAGTAATCGGGTTCTAAGGAGCTCAATATCATTGGATTGTTTCCTTCGTCGTTGTTTCAGCTCAAGCCTCTTTAGTGGCGACCGAAATATCCCAAGAAACCAAAAATCAATGAGTGTAGTATCGAGTATCTACCAACTTTGGACTGCACCAAAGCCGGCCATCTCACTACATCCTAGAGGCCAATTTGGTCAAGTAAAGGTTCTAGAAGTTCATTAGTGCTTCATGACATCACTCAGCGGCCACGTATTCTCTTTGATTAACTCAAAGGCTATCGATACCCATAAATATGTCACACTAACGTAGCTATTGCTTAGACCATGTCGGTATACCCCGCACAATTTCCACAATGTATTGCTACTTACCTATAATGTATCCCAAATCCGGGTAGAGGATTCAAACTCAAATGAAGAACCATAATGTAAAGCATACAAGTCAAACAATGTAAGCAAGTAAATGTGATCTAATGCCTAAGGTAACCCCACTTTTAGAATTATCCCCAACAGAGTCGCCAGTTTTGTGATACGGTGGGAGAACTGACTTGAAGGTTTTGCGTTTGATTGCAAATGTTGCGGTTTAGCAAGAGTCGCCACCGACTTTTCTTTTATTCAAAAGGAAAGGTGAAAAAGCACAGGAAAGACCTTTGAGATTGTTTCTTGAGTTCGGGGGGTAGATTATGAAAAGGGAAGGTGTTAGCACCCTTTTCATCCATGGTTTTCCATGGGTTCTTAGTTACTTTCTAGATCACTTGCTTTTGTTGTTTGAAATTGTGCTTGGTGTGGTTTTGAAAGTATTTTGTAAAAGAGGCCATTATTTAGGCAATATTTGTAATGATTCTCATTCGTAAGAATGTATACAAAGATGTTGATCTTTTTTGAAAATGTTTTCAATGTTTGTAAGATGTTTGAAAGTGTGTAGGTGTTTATTTTGAAAATAGCAAGGATATTTGTTTTGAAATGGAGCAAGTAATTAGGAGCAATATACCTACTCAAATGTCTTTCTTGTTCATTTTCTTTTCCTTTGATATTGTTGTCTTACCATTGATTTAGTAAGCAATCCTATCTTTGGATGTAAACGGGACGGGTGTGGGTCATCGTATAGCCATGATTAGCAATGTTGCAAAGTATCTTAGCATTTTTTGAGGGACTAAGATCATTTTTGTAAGGCAACTTTGAATAGCGTCATTGAGGGACTATGATCTTGTATTTGTTTGTTTTGCTAAGATGCTTTACATGCATAATATGGCCATTTTTCTATAAGGCAACCAAGTGGAGTAACCCTAGGGGTGCTTGTGTGCAAGTGTGTCATTTCATGTTTGTTTTTGTCTTGAATTACGGTTTTCTATTTGATTGGTTTTATCTTGCCATACAAACTCTAATTACTAGCATGTTATATAAAAACGATAAATTGTGAAATTTAAAGATTGCTACGCTATTACAACATTTGTGGGAGGGGGGGGGGGGGGTATACAATTTATAAATGGAGATTGCAATAATATAAACCTAATTAATCTATTACAACCAAATTGAATATGTACAAATATTGGAATAAATAATATACAAGATAAATTAAATATGCAAAGATGTATGAATGCAAAGAAGATTTTGTTTGGTTTTTTATGTGGAAAAAGTTTTAACCTAAACCTAATAAATAAATCAAGATTATCTCAAATAAATTAGGGAAAAAAATTATTTTTTAGAAAAGATTTTTTTTATAAACCCTAATTCTATTTGATTAAAAGAAAATAAATTTCTTTAAGATAATGTAAGTATTTTTGCATTTTTTGTCTTGAAAATAATATATGGTATTTATGAGGTATCTTTGGTCATTTTTTATACTAAAATAATATATTTAATAGGTGTGAAGAAAAAATAAATATTAAAATAGTTATAATTTAATTTACAAATTTATTATAAAAAAGATAGTATATAACTTAAATAAAAATATTTTTTATGAGAAAAAATAAAATAAAATGAACCAAAATGTAAATCAATCATTTTTATATTTTTTGTGATTTTTAATATTAAGAAAAATATATTTGATAAAATAAAATGAAAATAAAATAAGTAAATAAAAATATTTGGGCCAAGGGGGTATACAAGTAGACCAAGTGGTGAAATGTTAGAAAAAACGAAAAAAAGCCCAATACACTAAAGCCCAATGCGCTGCAAGCTAGCAAAAAATGGAAAAAAATGAGAAACATTGCAAAAGGCAGCACGCTGAGGCTCGAACCCATGACCTCTGGCCTTTTTGCGCGCTTCCTTACCACTGGGGTGGCTATACATCCGTTTATATAAACAAAAGCACAAATATATATTAGATAACGCCTCCTGAAGGCAACTTTGTCTTCAACCTTGAGTCATGGTAGTACCACCTGTATCTCTCTCATTTCTCCATGAAAATGGAAAATCCAAACACGAAAGTGATAGTGTTTTTCCCACGATTTCAACCATATAATTTATGTAAACTAAAAGTCAAAGATCAAAGCTAATTTTACTAGCCCTAATTTGAAACCTAATTTTTACAGAAATTTCAAATCCAAAATTCTCTATAAATAATGAATATAAGTGAAATATATGAACATGGTTGGCTTTAGTGCAAGGATATCTACATTTTGTTTTCACAAATCAAGACTAAAGGATGCTTGTATGAAGAGATAGAAGTTTGAGTTTTTACCTCTTTCAGTTGAGATCGTGAATGGAGTTTGAGCAAGTTTTGAGAAGTCCTGAGGATCTGTTTAGCTTTCCAGGACCTCCCTGAGTGTATTCCAATCCTTACTTTGCCTTGAAAGTTCCTGAATCTCCCTACTCAAGTCAACCTGCAGGCTTGTTATGTAAAAATTGCAGATGGAGGAGGAGGAGTTATAGTGAGGGAACATGGGTCTGGAACACTTAGATATGATGTATATTAAGTGTTTAGGTGGTTAAAACTCAAAACGCACGAGTGGTTTTTGAGATGGCTATGTATGGTGCAAAACTGTCAAGCTATGGCAGATTTTCAATACCAAAGTGTTTGGGAGAGTTTCCGAGTCTTAGAATTTTTTGTTTTAGGTTTCAATACACTTGAGTATAAGTATAGAGAAGGTTTCAAATCAATTCCACACCGGGTTTGAGTTATAGCCTTTTGGCTCTATAACTTGCTTTTGAAGCAAAGTGAGGATACAAGTCCCTAAGTGTTTGTACAAGCTTGATCTGAGCGAGTAGAGGTTTTAGACACATTGCTTTTGGTTTATAGGGTTTGTGTGTGCAGAAAGAACAAGTGCAAAGCTCAAGGAGTTGACAATTGCGAAAGTTGTGCTTTATCAAAATGGAAATGGAAACTTTGTGCCATAAATGGAATTGTAGCTTGGACAAAGGCTCTAATGCTTTGATTAAAGCTCTATCAACTTTGTAAACATTTAATTATAGAGTGAGAAACAAGTTTTAGGCCTGCAAAGCAAAGATTATGCAGCCTATGCTTGGATTTGAATATTTGTTCATCATGAAATGGCTTGAAATCAAAGTGAGAAATTTCCAACTTCATCTCTTCGATTCTCCCTACTCAAGAATGATCTCAAGGAGTTATTTGACATTTTGGAAAGCTTGCAATGTTCTCTACAACTCATATTTGAATTGCTTTCAAATATTCCCCTTGGAACTATGTGAAAAAATGGCATGAAGTTAGGTCAAAAACCTGCCTAACTAGGGCAAAATTTCACTAAGTTATTTTAGTTCATGATCATGTATTCACAAAATTATATCTTGAGAATCAAGAATTTTTAGGAGAAATTGTGTGAAGAAAAGTTTTAGATTTCATGGGGATCTACAACTTTCATGTTGGAAATTTCCTTTGAATCATCTTGCATCATGATGAAAATTTGGCTCAAAGTTGAGAAAAAATAAGAAATTTTCTATTAAGTTAAGAAATTTCAAATTTCCAAAACAAAAATATTCAATCCTTGATTTCTTTATGAACAAGTTTCACATTTTGACATGTTTTGAGGAATTATGATCTTTGGCACTTGAATTTGACCAAAAAGTCAAAGTTTGACTTTTCAATATACAGTTGACTTTTAATCAGTTGACTGAAAAATTCATTTGTCAATCCAATGGATTTGCAATGTTTTGAACCATGTCATTAGGTAAAGATGGTGCAATTGAACTCTTGAAATCATGCTTCAACCCAATTGATCATTTTCTAGGTCAAAAATCAGAAATTGCCCCTTTTCAGTCAAAACCCTAATTTTGACCATTTTGCCCTTTTGATGATTTGATCAAATTTCTTGAGGAATTGTGGTCCAAACTTGATCAAATGATACATATGAGTATAAAATGTTGATGTGGATCCAAAATTATGAAGTTTGACTGTAAATTGGCCATGGTTGACTTTTCCCCAATACAGTTGATTTTTAGGTCAACTGTCCAATTGACTTATCAAAAGTGTGATTCAAAGCTTGAAACTTGACATGAATAATCTCGGGGGTCCATAATGATCCTTGAAAGTCATATGAAGCATTGATAGTCCAAAAATTCTTGTGCAAACTCAAACCCTAATTTTGGTCATCAGTGCATGAGGAGATGTCTTGAGTTGGTCAAACCCTAATCCAATCTTGAGTCAAAGAGATCTTGTGAGAAAAATCTTGATAAGTGAGAGAGAAAATTTTGGGGTACAACAGTTGTAATAATTTAATTAGGTTTGTATTTCATCCCCATTTATAAATTTTTACCCCCATCCCATTTGATTGTAATAGCTTAGGGTTTATTTTTTGTATGTTTTAATTGTTGCTTAATAATGCATATGTCATCCAAGTAGAACACATGGTCTCCTCTTGGGCTCATCATCAATTAGCAGGTATCCACTTAAAAATCACACTTACACACATTTCATAGTTTGGTCTTAGGATTTTCTACAACGGCAACTATTCGATCAATTGTTTCAATTGGTTGTTTAGAATACTAGCGCCGCGCTTGTCCCACTTTCTAGGAGCATGCATATAGCCACCTTGTATAGGCTTTTGATTTTCATCTTATCCATTGAAACAACTCCTCTCCCCTTGGTTTACATACCAAGCATCTTCTTAAAGGGTCTCATAGTTGATTTTGGGCATGGACATTCTCACGAGGTTAATCAAGTCTTGCCCTTGGTTAACCATAACCCGAATCAACCACTTTGATCTATATACCAAGTGTTTCCATGCACAAAGGGTCTAATAGTTGAGGGTAGGAGCACCTACTCTCACGAGATTAATCAAGTACACCCCTTGGTTAATCATAGCCCGATTTAATCCCCATACACCGAGCATTCCATTTACACCTTTCATGATACTACTCATTTTGTCGTCACTTTTTTCTATGATCACCATGCACGATCACTCTTCACAAACACTTTCACTTTTACTTTTTGCTTATAACATGCTCCCTTAGGATGATAGTTTCCTATTCTTTAAGATGAAACTAATTAGACCTTAGGTTGGTAACCCATTCATGACAACATTAGGGTTTTTTCTAGTTTCCCTCTTAAACCTTTTTCTTCTTTTGCAATTAAAACTTATCATTTACAAATCAAAAATCCAAAAACATTTAATCATTACTCGAATTCATTCTAATACTCGCAAAACACTCAACCAATAAAAACTTCCCCAAAAGGGCATGTTATCTCTGTTCTACCGCGATACAGGTCGTGCCTATTGCTAGAATGCATGCGTTAACGTCACCCACTAAAAAACACCAACAAACCAACCATTTTCTAGAGGAACTACGGTGTTCTGATTCCTTCACTTGATACATAGAAAAGGGTTCCGAGACCCTCACAAACACACTAATAAAAAACCATTTTCTTTCCCCTTAAGCAAGTATATTTATAGATAAACACACCCTTAGAAGCAAACAAACAAAATGGATCTCGTTCAGTACAACGAATGTTAGGGGTGCTAATACCTTCTCCTTGCATAACCAAATCTCTTACCCTTTATCTTGGTTGCAAGACCATCTTATCCATCCTCTTGTGGTTTTCTCGATATTCCCCTTCCTTTGGGATGAATAAAGTTCGATGGTGGCTCTATTTTTTTGCCGGTAGCTTCAGCCGGAGACTCTGCTGGGGAGTTTTCTTTCGCGAGTCTCTCCTAGTTTTGTTTATTTGTCTCTTTGGGTGTTTATTTATTTTATTTACCATTTTATTTCTTTGCTTTATTGTTTACTTTTGTATATATTGCATTATATTGTTGCTACTCATATTCTGGATATGCTGTGATGTTGGGTTGTGCGATTACATTTGATAAGTCCTATACCCAGACTTGGGTTACACCTAGGATTAGGACGGACAATATAGTCATGCTAACTTTGAGGGAGTAATCCCGAAGAAGGAGGCATGAAAATCCCCCACTCAGTAGAGGTCCCTTTGAAAGTAGCGTTGTTTACTGAGTAATTGGGAATACATTGTTGCTTTCGACCTGGGAACCAGAGAGATGAGGGCCGTAGAACCATCAACCCATCCTGGACTTTTTAGGTGTTGTGAAGAGACTATAATATAGTAATCTGGAAATTGTTGTCACGCGATGCTGCATTCAGACGAGTTTTTCTTACGAATATTACTGATTACCGAGTAATCGGGACGTCAGTAATATCCAAAGGAAGAGAGTAGACTCTGAGGTTTCCCTAGAACCTTATCCGCAGGTAATAAACCCCTAGTACATACCCTATGGGTGATTACTTTGACTCCATGCCTATGACGTCAAACTCTTGATCCTGTTACTTTCAGTTTATGCAAAGGACTACGCAGTGGTTATCTAGAATATGTGGAGCTGAAATCTCATGCCATAGCATACTATGACATCATACCATCATGTATATACATCTCATATCCAAGTAATTCCAAAGACAAGTCTCGTTGGTCGAGCTCTTCAAAAATGAAAACAAATTTTTTAAAAAGGGACATACGAGTCTTTGGATTTCCTCAGAAATGAAGATAAAACATTCATTCGTACTATCATGCATTCATTATTCACAACAGAAACTTATTGGGGTCCCTTTTCCATCAGACTTCAGTAAACAACAAAGACGACTTATCCACATCCCTACCGTACAAGAAGCAACCAACGAAGACTTATGGATCTTTCTGAAGAGAATCAGAATGCTCTCCGCCGAGATATGGACACCATGGGCACTCACATGGATAAGCTTATGGAAACCCTTCATGCTGTCATCAAGGGTCAAGAATAGTTACATCAAAGTGTTGCCAAGCTTGCCACTGTTGTCCCCTCCACTTCTGCAAATGGAGGAAATAATAATGCAAATGTTGATACCCCTACTGGAGTTCCTCAGAATGATGTTGATGATCATCACGACATCATTGATCTTGATGAACCCCACGTGAATCTTTCCGCTGGAGTTGATGAAACTGCAAAAATGTACCATGCTCTTGAAGAGCGTATCAAAGCCATGGAGGGTATCAAGACTTCAGGATTCAATACTGCTGCAATGTGTCTCATGCCTAGGGTAGTTATCCATCCCAAGTTCAAGGTTCCTGATTTTGACAAGTACAAAGGCACCTCCTGTCCAGAGACTCATCTTCGATCCTATTGTCACAAGATGGCAACCTATGCTAAAAATGATCCGTTACTCATGCACTTCTTCTAAGATAGTTTGACCGGAGCACCATTGGACTGGTATATGCAACTAGAAATAACTCATGTCAATACTTTGGGAGAACTTGCTGATGCATTTTTGAAACATTATCATTATAAGACTGCCATGACTCCTAGTCGTACTCAACTTCAAGGGATGATATAGAAATCTAAAGAGTCATTCAAAGAGTACGCTCAAAGGTGGTGTGAACTGGCTGCAAGGGTCCAACCTACTCTCTTGGATCGTGAATTGATTGATTTGTTTATGAGTACTCTACGAGGTCCTTATCTCCAACACATGCTCAGCAATACCTCTACTTCTTTCTCTGATATTGTCATTATTGGAGAACATGTTGAAACTTGTATTAAGGCTAGAACGATCCAAGGTATCCCTAAAAATACCAACAACAATACTAGCATTGGTAGGAAGCCGTTTTCTGGTTTCGTCAAGAAGAAAGAGGGTGAGACTAGTGTTGTCACCATCAACCAAAGAAAAGCTCCTGCATATCCTCAAGTTCGGTTTCCTTATATTCCAACACCTGATGTTGTTCCTAATCAATATGTTCCTCAAGTGTATGCTGCTACAAATCCAGCACCCTGGATGGCCCAACAACGTCCTTTCACTCCTCAACCACAATATCTTCCACAACAACAATTTGCACCACCTCCAAATTATCAACAACAGAATCAGCAACCTCAAGGTACGAGAGCTCCACAGAGGCAAAGAGTGTTTAAAAGAAGATTTGATCCCATTCCTATGTCCTATGCTCAGCTTCTCCCTCAGTTACTTGCCAATCAGTTGGTTCAACTGCGTGAACTTGGTCCACCACCAAATCCTCTCCCCAAGGGGTATGACCTTAATTCTCATTGTGAATTTCATTATGGGGCCCCAAGCCACACGATTGAGAATTGTAGAGCATTTAAATGTAAAGTTCAAGACCTCCTCGATGAAAAGGACATAAATTTAAACCCTGTTGGTCCCAATACTCAGAATAATCCCATGCCTCCTCACCTAGGGGCAACGGTCAATGCCATTGAATAAAGTAGTGAACAGACTCTGGTAACAAAGGTTAATGAGATCAATATGTCATTAGGAATTGTTAGAGAACATTTGTTGGAGCACGAGGTGCTGCAAGAATTCCATGATTTTTTCTTAACATGTTCCTCTAAACCAAAAGAATGTACTAGTTTGAAGACGGCTATCCAACAACTAATGGATGAAGGTGTCCTACAGGTAGAGAAGATATTTTTAGAAGAAGAGATTGATGTCTTAGAAATTCCTTATTATCCGAGAAGCATCTTAGTAACCCCGGGTACCCCGTTGATAATTTAAGCTCCTACTACCGCATTAATGATTCAGGCTCATACTACCCCATTAATGATTCAGGCTCCTACTACCCTGTTAATGATTCAAGCTCCCGCTACCCCCACCATAACTCAAGCTCCTATTCCTCCTCTATGTAACAACTCAAAAGCAGTTCCGTGGGAGTATAATGTGGTCTATATTCTTGGGAAGAAATATGAGTGTCCCCCAGTAGCTGACAAGAGTATTACCAATATTTCAGGAACCAGTAACATGACTCATAGTGGCAGGATCTTTTCTCCCCCACCACCACCTCCCAAAGAAACCAACAGTGATGCTATGGCCAAGGCTAGAGGCAAGCAAGTGATTGATAACCAACCTGAGCCTTCTATAGGACAAGAAGCGGGGCAAATTTTGAGGATTCTTAAGTGAAGTGATTACAAAGTGGTGGATCAACTCAATCAGACACCATCCAAGATCTCTATCTTGTCTCTCCTCTTGTGTTCGGAGACCCACCACAATGCTTTACTGAAGATTTTGTGTTCCGCCCATGTTACTCAAGACATTTCTGTGGCCCAGTTTGAAGGGATCATTACCAATATTACTGTGGGAAATTATTTGGGTTTCTATAATGATAAGCTCCCAACTGAAGCCAGAACCTACAACAATGCTCTGCACGTTTCCATGAAGTTCTTGGATACAGTTTTATCTCGGTTTTTGGTAGATACATGTTATTCTCTCAATGTGATGCCTAAGGCTACTCTGTTTAAGCTGAATATGGATGGGGTAATGATGAGGCCTTCCACCCTGAGTGTTTGAGTGTTTGATGGTTCAAGGAAATATGTTGAAGGAGAAGTGGACTTGCCTGTCAAAATTGGTCCCCTCACTTTCTATCTGTCATTCTATGTTATGGACATTCGTCCATCCTATACTTGCCTTTTGGGTCGCCCATGGATCCATGTAGCAGGAGCTGTGACATCTGAAGATGTGAAAAACACAATAAGGGGGGGGGGGGGGGGTGAATTGAAAACTTGAATCTAAAAAGCTTAATGACACAGTATTTTTATCCCGGTTCGTTTGATCTCAAACTACTCCAGTCCACCCGTCAAGGTGATTTCGCCTCTCTCCAACAAGGTCTTAATCCACTAATCTCAACAAGATTACAAAAGCAACTTTAACAGCTGTTAAAGTCTTCTTGAGTACAACCACAATCCGGTTAATCTCAAGGATCTCTTTTTCAATATAATTATACAATATGTGTTGTTGTTTTTCTAACAAAAACGGTTTATCACAACTGTGATAAATTACACAGGTTTATAGCTTAGAAAGGAAGAATGAAATTGCTTGCAACTTAAATATGCGTGAGTGGTGACCTAGCAAAATCGTTGTATATACGTTGGTACATCATTTTGAAATCTGACTCGTTTATATAGGCAATGTAATGACGTTGATCATAAAGCATGTTTAATGTCATTAACACACTTTCCTTTTGGAGAAGATCCTGTCTGAAGGAAGCCGTTGGAATTGATGTTGTCTTGAATGTTTAGTAACGCTTCAGAATCTTTTCTCCTTACTGTTGATGACGCTTCAGAATATTGATGACTTGGTTTGATATGTTCTTGTTCAGAGTCAGAGTTTACTTTGATTAAGTGCAGGTTCTAGTCATCAATCTTCAGCGTATGTTCTGATTGCTTCAGTGTGTAGAACTTATGGCTTATCTTCTGATGCTGATTTGGTCAGAACTTCTGTATACATAAAACATGATTTTTAAGGAGCATATTTGTTCTTTGTATTTATTTATTCTTTGTATTTGTTATCATCAAAACTCTAACCAAGGGTTGTAGAATCAAACCATGTTATAACAATCTCCCCCTTTTTGATGATGACAAAAACCAGATTTTTTCAATTAAAACATAAAGAATAAAGAGTTTAGAATAAAGAAGAAAACTCCCACTGAGTTGATTACTTCCCTTAAGTTCCTTGAGCATCAGAGTTTAACTGCGTCTTTCATCAGAGTTTGTACCTGTTCAAGCTTTTCATAAGATAGAGGTTAAGTAGTCCAGAATGTTTGAGACTTCTGTCTCAGTAAACCGTTATTGAAAATATCTTACTTTCTCCCCCTTTTTGTAAGTTATCAAAAAGTCAATATAATCCGAGCCAAAATAGTTGATTTATATTAAAAACAAGAAGCAATGATAAGTAGTCCAGAACAGAAGTGGTAAAACAAACGTTACAGATAAATAGATTTAAAACAGAAAATAATCTAAGAGGGAGGAGAAAGGCGTGTGAATAAAGCTTCCAGCAAGCCCTTGATTTGGGTATTATATTCTTCTTGTTTGCCCAAGATGCTCTTGATTTCTTTGTTTGTGTCCTTCTGCTTATCAAACCTTTCCTGGATAATAACATTTGCTCTTTTCAACTCTTCCAGAGTTTGCATGACTGAGGAAGATGCTGGAGATTCTTCAGAAGTTGGACGCTTATCAGAGCATTCTGCAGCTTGATCACAGTGAACTATTTCCTCTGCTGTGATCATCTCTTCTGGAGCAGCAGTCAGAGAGAGACCTTCAGATTCTGGTTGAACTTTATCTGAGGGACGATGTTCTGACAAGGGAGCATTATCCAGAGGGAGAATATCCTTCTTGAGCAGATGGCTCAGAACTTGGTCTTCAAAAACCTTTATCTTAGCACTGAAATTCCGTTGAACCTGTTCATAGCTCTGTTCTTTTAACTTTAGTGTTTCAGAAGTTAGCCAGTTTCTGAATCTTGTCCATAGATAATCAGAGGCAACATGATTAGTCATCTATAGACTAGCATGCCTCAAAGAATTTATCCATTCTTGTACCCCTGTTTCAAAAATTAACAAATTTGTACCAATATCTGGTGTGGTTTCAGTTGGTTTTGGTTTGGGAATGGCAGTTTTGTGAGATATAGCTTCTAATCTTTCCAACGCAATTGGATCAATGACAAGTCTTACATTGTCAACTGGATTGCTATTGGGTGAAGGAGTGGGAGAGTCAGGTATGATGATTGGACTGGTAGGGGAATTTGGTGGTGTGGATTCAAGAGAAGAAGGAATTTCTGGAATGTCGTGGATGGTGAGAGGCATGCGAATGGCAAGTGGTTCAGTGATTCCAGGTATTGGAACTGTATCAGAATCTGAATGAGGTTCTTCAGATTGGTTTGTTGAAACAGGGTGATGTTCTGGTTCGTGGATAGCAGAGGGTTGATTCTCAGAAGGTTGAGCTTCTGGTTGTTGTTGTTGTTCAGGTTGTTGTTTAGGTTGTGGAGAGAGAGGTTGTGGAATATCTGATGGAGTTTCAGAGTTTGGATTATCAGAGAGTTGAGGATTTGGATTTTATGGTGTGGGAGCTGAAAAGTCTTGGTCAAATGAATCAATATCAGACAGAACTTTGGCAAGTTCTGGTTGAGTTTGTTCAGGGTTTGGATTATGAGAAAGGGATGGAGTTTCATTCAGACCTAGAGTTTCTGATGGATCAAACCCTATGTCAAAATCTTCAAAAGTTTGTGGGGTTGGATGTTCTGGTTGAGTAGTTATGGTTTCAGATGTTGAAAAAATAATTGATTCTAAGACAGGAATAGAGGAAGGATTACCTTTCTTTTTGGCAGCTTTTGGAGTCCTCTGGGATGATCCTTCTGCTGCAACTTTCCTTTTCTTGGTCTTCTTTAGAACAACTTCTGGAGCAGCCTGATGCAAGTCCTGAATATTTATTTCTGGTGCAGTGCCTTCTGCTTTACACGCATCCATATATCTGAAAATTATCTCAGGCTTGGAGTCAATCTCAGAGAAAAGAGGAAATCATCCAGAGGAATTATTCTTGAAGTGATGGTGGAAAAAGAAGTAACGTTGGTTTCCTTCTTGATATTCTCAATGATTTTCATTTTCTTCAGGTTTTTTGCGTTCAGAGGCTTCCCAGCAGTTGCTTCTAGTGAGCTGATTTCCTGAGCTTCAGTCAAATGCTCTATCAGCCTATTCTCTGTCAGAATATCTGATATAAGTCTTCCTAGGGGTATCCAGTCTCGTTTGGTACGTTCATCTTCTCTTGTTTCCTTTACAATGATCCTCAGATGATTAAATAGCAAGTGAGGGAGGTTTACCTTAGTCTTCTTTGAGATAAAATAGATCAGAAACTGCTGATCAATGTTTATGTAATCAGGAGAGCTGGTTGGCTTCCTGTGGTTGATGCATCCCAAAATTATTTTAGCCCAAATTCTGTGATGATCCTTCAGATCTCTAATCTTGCTGGAGGGAAGACCAAGAGTAAATATTTCCATTGCAATAGAAGCTACATCAGAACATCTTTCAGCCATGTCAATGCATCTGACACCTCCACCATTGTAACCGATAAGCCTTGAAATTAGGTCTTTTGTAATGACAATCTTCTTCCCCATGACATAAGAGGTAACTTGATGATTTGAGGAGGAAGCATGTATCCAGGATTATTTGACAAGAATTGGAAATGTTGGCCCTAGAAGACGGTCAAAATATTTGTTCCAACCTTGAGCATTGACGTCTTCATACAGATTGAAGTCGTTTTCTTGTAAGCTTTCAAAGTCAATAATCAGTTCTGAAAGAACTTCTAGATTATCAATGGGAGTGAGTAGCGTTCTGTATGGTTCTTCGTACTGTTCCATAGAAGCAGTTTCCTGAGTACTGATGTTTTGGATGCTTGAAGAAGCCATGTTCACACAAGAATTTTTGAGAAAGATGAAAGGGTTTTTTGAAAGTACGAACTGGAAACAATAGAAGGTATTTGAGAGAGTAAAAGTGAAAGAATTGTAAAGAGTGAAATTTGAGTTTAAATAGATTTTCTTGAAAGCATAAACAGTAAGAGAGAGAAACAATTAGTCATGATTATAAGCATTAATGACAACTGATTTTAGGGGATTCAGAAAGATACTAGAACGGTTACCCATGACGTGTGTCTCAATGCACCCAATCAGCGCTTTTGACCTTTCAGAAAAGTGAACGCATGTTCAGCCTCAGAAGGTAGCTGATGAATGGATGGCAACTGTTTGCTTACGTGAACAACACACTTCTATCCTTGAAATGAAACGTTCAGATCTTCATGGATAGATTCTGATGCAATCTATACTTCTAAAACTCTGAAGGCAGGTTGATAAGTAGTTCACAAAAAATAACTAAGTTCTGAAGGTTAAGATATGTAAATAAAACAATTTATTCTTGGCAAAGCTTCATGCTGAGATGTTTCAGAATGAAGTTAAAGCTATCTTCAGAAAGAGGTTTTGTAAAGACATCAGCCCATTGATGGTCTGTGTCAATGAATTTTAAGTTAAGAATCCCTTTTTGAATATAGTCCCTAATAAAATGATGTTTTATTTCTATATGCTTAGCCCTAGAGTGCAAAATAGGATTTTTACTGAGACAAATAGCAGAAGTATTGTCACAGAGGATAGGAATGTTACTCTCAAATATATTGAAGTCTTCAAGTTGACTCCAGAGCATTTGTGTACTACATCCAGCAACTGCTATGTATTCAGCTTCTGCTATTAATAGTGTTATTGTGGATTGTCTTTTGCTGGACCATGAGATCAGATTTTCTCCCAGAAACTGGCAGCTTCCAGAAGTGCTTTTACGTTCTACTCTGTCTCTAGCAAAGTCAGCATCACAGTATCCTACTAAGCTGTAATCATTTGATTTTCTATAAAACAAACCTAGATTAGCAGTACCTTTTAGATACTTGAAAATTCGCTTAACTGTTGTTAAGTGAGATTCTCTAGGATCTGATTGGAATCTAACACAAATGCAAACACTGAATAGAATTTCAGGCCTTGAAGCCGTCAGATAGAGAAGAGAACCAATCATACCTCTGTAGACTTTATGTTCTACCTTTTTACTTACCTCTTCCTTTTCCAGAATGCACGTGGGATGCATTGGAATCTTTGAGGGCTTACATTCTAAGAGATCAAATTTCTTCAGAAGTTCTCTGACATATTTGCTCTGATGAATGTAAGTTCCTTCTGGAGTTTGATTTATCTGAATGCCCAGAAAGAATTTGAGTTCCCCCATTAGGCTCATCTCAAACTCTGCCTACATACATTTAGCAAACTCTCTTCCCAGAGAGGGGTTAGTAGATCTAAATATGATGTCATCAACATAAATATGACATACTAACATGTCATTCTTAACTGTCTTACAGAACAAGGTTGTGTCCACTTTCCCTCTGGTGAATTCCTTTTCTAACAAGAAGTTACTTAGTCTTTCATACCAAGCTCTGGGAGCTTGTTTCAGACCATAGAGTGACTTCTTTAGTTTGAAAACATATTTTGGATTTTTGGAACTCTCAAAACCAGGAGGTTGGTGCACATATACCTCTTCATCTATATAGCCATTTAAGAATGCACTTTTGACATTCATCTGATACAGAGTGATGCCTTTATTAACAACAAATGATATTAAAAGTATGATAGATTCTAACCTGGCGACTGGAGCAAATGTTTCTGTATAGTCTATCCCCTCTTGCTGACTATAACCTTGTGCTACCAGTCGTGCTTTGTTTCTGATGACTTCACCTTTCTCGTTCAGTTTGTTTCTGAACACCCTTTTTGTACCAATGACGTTGAATCCTTTTAGTTTGGGAACCAGATCCCATACGTCATTTCTGGTGAATTGATTTAGTTCCTCTTGCATTGCCAGAATCCAGTCATTGTCCAGAAGTGCTTCATCAATTATTGTTGGTTCAATCAGAGAGACCAGTCCCATGAGGGATACTTCAGAGTTTCTGAATGTTGATCTTGTTCTGATTGGATCTTCCTTCTTTCCTAGTATTGTATCTTCTGGATGATCAATACTGCTTCTGGATAGTATTTTCTGGAGTTGATCAACATAAGGTGTTGGATTGCTTGCAATGACTCTTTCTACTGTTGAGGGAGTTTCTCTGTTGAGAACCTCTGATGAGTTGTCTTCAGTACCTGTGAGTTCAACTTCCATACCTGCAAGGAGTTCATTCTGCTTTGACTTTTTAGAGTCAAGCTTATCATCAAACCTAACACTGATTGACTCTTCAACAATCTGTGTTTCTGTATTGTATACTCTGTACCCTCTCGAGCGTTCAGAGTATCCTAACATAATACACTTTTGTGCTTTAGAGTCAAACTTGTTCAAATAAATTTTTGTATTCAGAATAAAACATGTGCATCCAAATGGGTGAAAATAAGAAATGTTGGGCTTTTTGTTCTTCCACAATTCATATGGAGTCTTTTCCAGAATAGGTCTTATGGAGATTCTATTCTGAATGTAACACGCTGTGTTAATTGCTTCTACCCAGAAAATCTTAGCAACGTTGGTCTCGTTGATCATGGTTCTGGCCATTTCTTGCAATGTTCTGTTCTTTCGTTCTACAACTTCATTTTTCTGGGGAGTTCTTGGACAAGAGAAGTCATGCAAAATGCCTTTTTCATTAAAGAATGATTCAAAATATTTATTTTCAAATTCTCCACCATGATCACTTCTGACTTTGACAATTCTAAGATCCTTTTCATTCTGAACTTGGTTGCAGAAGGTAACAAACACATAGTGTGACTCGTCCTTGTGTCTTAAGAACTTTACCCATATCCATCTGCTATAGTCATCTATGATTACTAACCCATACTTCTTGCCACTGACTGAAGCATTTTTTACTGGTCCAAATAAGTCAATATGCAGAAGTTCTAATGGCTTAGAGGTGGAAACAACATTTTTGGATTTGAAAGCAGGTTTTGCAAATTTGCTTTTCTGACATGCTTCACACAGAGCATCTGAGTTGAACTTCAAGTTAGGAAGTCCTCTGACCAGATTGAGTTTGTTAGTATGAGATGTTCTTCTCATACTAACATGTCCCAATCTTCTGTGCCAGATCCATTGCTCGTTGTTAACAGACAATAGATATTTTACATTCTGACTCTTTAGTCTAGAAAGTTTTATTTTATAAATGTTGTTTTTCCTCTTTCCATTAAATAGGATAGTCTCATCTTTCTGACTAACAGCTTTGCATGAATTTTGATTAAAGATTATATCATAACCATTATCACTTAATTGACTTATGGATAACAGGTTATGCATTAATCCATAAACTAATAAAACATTACTTATAGAGGGAAGATTTCTATTACCTACTGTTCTAGAGCCAATGATCTTTCCTCTCTGATTGCCTCAAAAGCCCACGTGGCCTCCAGGCTTAAGTGCTAGGCTTTGGAACATACGCCTTCTTCCCGTCATGTGTCGTGAGCAGCCAGAGTCTAGGTACCATGATTGGTATCTTAGCCTTGCTGCTAAGGATATCTGCCACATGTATGATTTTATTCTTAGGTACCCACATTTTCTTGGGTCCTGATTTGTTAGTTTTACCAAAATTCTGATTGAATTTTGGTTTGACAGAATAATCACTACTTGTGTATTTTATGTCATGTGTGTGCCCATATATAAAATGTGAATTGAGTGGTGTGTGTTTTATAACTAAGTCCATGGCATTTTTTGGTGTAGGTACCTTACCTTGATATCCTATCCCTTTTATGCCATTTCTGCTAACTCCATAGATCATTGAAGCCATCTTGCTTCTGTCTATGTTTTTAGCTAGAAACTTCTGAAAGCTGTGATCATACTCTTTGATGATCTCATCAGCATTGCTGGGAGTTCCAGAGATTGTTTCCTTCTGAGATTTTTGCAAATCATTTTCTAATTTTGAAATTTTTTCTCTTAATTCAGAATTCTCCAATCTGAGACTCTCAGTCTTTTCAAAGTCAGAGGCAAGATTCCTTTTCAGGTTTCTGAATTTGACTCTGATTTGCTGATACCTTTCCAGAATTTCATTTAGACTTTCAGCAAGTTCAACCTTAGTAAAGTTTATGGTAAAGTCAGGGAATACCTCTTCAGTGTCTGATTCTGAGTCTGAACCAAAAGCTTCACTGTCTTCTGATACGTTTGCCATGAGAGCTATGTTTTCTCTTTCATTATCTGATTCTGAGTCAGCTTCAGATGTGTCAGAATCATCCCATGTAGCCGTGAGGCTTTTCTTCTTTTCCTTGAGAAACTTCTTTTTGGGCTTTTCCTTCTAAAGCTTTGGGCAGTCACTTTTGTAGTGTCCTTTCTCATTACATTCATAGCAGATGATGTCCTTGTTGTTTGGCTTTCTGTATCCTGAAGAACCTTCAGATCTTCTGTGTCCAGAGGATGACTCAGACTTTCTGTATCTGGAGGAGGATTCATTCTGATTCTCTGATCTTCTGGGATTTCTGAACTTCCTTTGTCTCTGCTTCCACATTTGGTTCACCCTTCTGGAGAGGAGAGATATTTCATCTTCTTCTGATGAGGATCCATCAGAAGTTTCTTCCACAGCCTGCAAAACCTTGGAATCAGATTTCCTGTTAGATTTTAAAGCTAATGGCTTACCTTGCTTTTGAGGCTCATCTTCTTCTAGCTCTATCTTGTGACTTCTGAGGGAGCTAACAAGTTCCTCCAGAGAGATTTTGTTGAGATCTTTGGCTAGCTTAAGTGCTGTGACCATTGGCCTCCATTGTTTGGGCAAACTTCTGATGATCTTCTTAACATGATCAGCAGTAGAATACCCTTTATCAAGAACCTTTAGTCTAGCAACAAGGATTTGGAATCTTGAAAACATAGTTTCTATTGATTCACTATCTTCCATCTTGAATGCCTCATACTTCTAAATGAGCGTAAGGGCCTTGGTTTCTTTTAATTGAATGTTGCCTTCATGCGTCATTCTCAGAGAGTCAAACATATTCTTGGCAGTTTCTCTGTTTGATATTTTCTCATATTCTGAATATGAGATGGCGCTGAGGAGAATTGTTCTGGCCTTGTGGTGGTTTGTGAATTCACGCTTTTGCTGATCAGACATCATTTTCCTGTCTATCTTCTGACCACGTCCATCCACAGGATGCGTGTATCCATCAGTCACCATGTCCCACAGATCAGCATCATGGGCCAGAAAGAAACTCTCAATTCTGTCTTTCCAGTAGTCAAAGTTTTCTCCATTAAAGACTGGAGGTTTACCACTGAATCTGTCCTTGTCTTCATTGTTGTCATTGCTGATGTTTTGGCCTGGTCCCACCATAATGTTTTTCTGATGCTTGGATCTTGTACTGACACGATTAAGTGTTTAAGCTCAAAACCAGGAGCTCTGATGTCAATTGAAGATGTGAAAAACACAAGAAGGGGGGGGGGGGGGGTGAATTGAAAACTTGAATCTAAAAAGCTTAATGACACAGTATTTTTATCTTGGTTCGTTTGATCTCAAACTACTCCAGTCCACCCGTCAAGGTGATTTCGCCTGTCTCCAACGAGGTCTTAATCCACTAATCTCAACAAGATTACAAAAGCTACTTTAACAACTATTAAAGTCTTCTTGAGTACAACCACAATCCGGTTAATCTCAAGGATCTATTTTTCAATATAATTATACAATATGTGTTGTTGTTTTTCTAACAAAAATGGTTTATCACAACTTTGATAAATTACACAGGTTTATAGCTTAGAAAGGAAGAATGAAATAGCTTGCAGCTTAAATATGCGTGAGTGGTGATCTAGCAAAATCGTTGTATATACGTTGGTACATCATTTTGAAAGCTGACTCGTTTATATAGGCAGTGTAATGACGTTGATCATAAAGCATGTTTAATGTCATTAAAACACTTTCCTTTTGGAGAAGATCCTGTCTGAAAGAAGCCGTTGGGATTGATGTTGTCTTGAATGTTCAGTAACGCTTCAGAATCTTTTCTCCTTACTGCTGATGACGCTTCAGAATATTGATGACTTGGTTTGATATGTTCTTGTTCAGAGTCAGAGTTTACTTTGATTAAGCGCAGGTTTTGGTCATCAATCTTCAGCGTATGTTCTGATTGCTTCAGCGTGTAGCACTTATGGCTTATCTTCTGATGCTGATTTGATCAGAACTTCTGCATACATAAAACATGATTTTTAAGGAGCATATTTGTTCTTTGTATTTATTTATTCTTTGTATTTGTTATCATTAAAACTCTAACCAAGGGTTGTAGAATCAAACCATGTTCTAACAACATCTACTCTTCACCAACGCCTGAAGTTCATTTTAGACAACAAAGTTGTTGTTGTTTATGGAGAAGAAGATGTAGTGATTAACAATCTGACAACCTACCGTTTTATGGAAGTGGAAGGTGAGGTTCAGGAGTTTCCCTTTCAAGCTTTGGAGATTGTTTCTATTGACAAGTTCCCCATCATACAAGGTAAGAAGCATGAAGCACTCATGGCCTCTTTGAATGATGCCAAAGCACTCATAGAAGCTAGATTTCCCCATGATGGTTGGGGAAAATTGATTGAAGTACCTGATAAGAAAGATGACTGTGGTCTTGGGTATCAACCATCATCCTTCGTGCAAGCTATTTTGGTTCCTCTTAAAGGAAAGCAGGTTCCCCTAATTTATGAAGTGTTCATCAGTTCTGGTACAAGCAAAGAAGGGTAAGTTCTCTCAACAGATGATGAAGATGTTTCCAGATTTATCTATCAGATTGTACCAGACCAGGAGCTCAGCAATTGGACTGCCGTGGACATCGCTGAAGTTATTTTCCTTGATGTGTAATTTTCTGTTTCCATTAAGTCATATGCCCTGCCCAAGGCATAGAGACAACTTGTAGAAGGGGTCCCTTATGTTTCAATATCCGTTTAAAATTGAATGAAAATCGCACTTTTGCATACAATTTTGTTCCATGTCTTTTATTTTAATTTTACTTTTCAAAATAAAAATGGCAATGCTTTTCTTTTCATATTCTAAATATTTTCTTGCACTTTCTAAAATAAAAACATAAAATCATCATTCATCCAGACTTGCCTCGAAATCCATTAAAAATGATAGCGCTATGGTTCCTAATATCCTTGAGTATTCAGTTGACCATGCTAACGAGGATAGTGGGGAAGATTGTGAAGTCCCTGAAGAACTAGCAAGACTCTTGAGACAGGAAGAGAAGGTCATCCATTCGTATCAAGAAGAAACAAAAGTTATCAATATCAGTACTGAAGAGGTAAAGAGAGAAGTCAAGATAGGTTCCTCCTTGAAAATTGAAAAAAATAGGGGGTTGATTGAGTTGCTTCGAGAGTATACTGACATCTTCGCCTGGTTGTGTGAGACATGCCCACTTTAGACACTGATATAATGGTGCACATATTGCCACTCAATCCAGAATGCCATCCTGTAAAGCAGAAGCCGAGAAGGACTAGACCCGATATGGCTTTGAAGATAAAAGAAGAAGTTCAGAAACAACTTAATGCAGACTTCTTATCTGTGATAAATTATCCATCTTGGATTGCTAACATTGTGCCTATACCTAAGAAAGATGGTAAGGTACTATGTGTGTTGACTACCGAGACTTGAATAGAGCAAGCCCAAAGGATGATTTCCCGTTGCCTCATATTGAGGTATTGGTTGATAATACTGCTCAGTCTTCAGTGTTCTCCTTCATGGATGGATTCTCGGGTTACAATCAGATAAAGATGGCTCCAGAAGACATGGATAAAACAACTTTTACAACTCCTTGGGGTACCTTTTGCTATAGGGTCATGCCTTTTGGCCTCAAAAATGCTGGTGCGACATATCAGCATGCTATGGTGACTCTCTTTCACGACATAATTCATAAAGAGATCGAGGTGTATGTGGATGATATGATCGCAAAATCACAAGCTGAGGAAGAACATTTGGTACATTTGCATGAGTTGTTTGATCGTCTACGAAAGTTCAGGTTAAGGCTTAATCCCAACAAGTGCACCTTTGAGGTTCGATCGGGTAAGTTACTCGGTTTTATCGTAGGTCAGCAAGGGATTGAAGTAGATCCAGACAAGGTAAGAGCAACACATGATATGTCGGAACCGAAAAATGAAAAATAAGTACGAGGTTTTCTCGGAAGGTTGAATTACATAGCCAGGTTCATTTCTCACCTTACTGCTACCTTTGAACCCATCTTTAAATTGTTATGCAAGAATCAATATGTCCATTGGGATGAAAGCAGTCAAGAGGCCTTCAAAAAGATTAAGCAATACCTTCAGAAACCACCAATACTCATACCACTAGTTACAGGGAGACCTCTCATTATGTATTTGACTGTGCTTGAAGGATCTATGGGTTGTGTGCTCGGACAACATGATGATACTGTACGAAAAGAAAACGCCATCTATTACCAGATCAAGAAGTTTACTGATTGTGAATCAAGGTATTCATTACTTGAGAAGACTTGTTGCGTTCTTACGTGGGTAGCTCGACGTTTGAGGCAGTACATGTTAACACATTCTACACTTCTGATATCTAAGATGGATCCGATAAAGTACATCTTTGAGAAACCAACACTTACATGGAGATTGGCTCGATGGAAAATGCTTTTGTCTGAGTATGACATCCAGTACGTCACACAAAAGGCTATCAAAGGTAGAATTCTTGCTGATCATCTCGCCCACCAGCCATTGGAAGAATATCAGTCAATGAAGTTCAATTTTCCAAACGAGGATGTTATGAAACTTGATGATAAAGAAGGACACGAACCAGGGGAGTGATGGACTCTCACGTTCGATGGTGCATCAAATGCCATGGGCCATGGTATTGGGGCAGTTCTGACTTCTCCACAAACACTCACATACCTTTCACAGCCAGGCTATGTTTTAATTTTACGAATAATGTCGCAGAATACGAACTTGTGTAATGGGTCTTGAAGCAGCCATTGACTTGAAGATTAAGATTCTTGAAGTTTATGGGGATTCTGCCTTAGTGATATATAAAGTACGAGGTGATTGGGATACACGACACCCTAATTTAGTTCCATATCGGGATTACATATTAAATTTATTGCCCGCTTTTGATGAGATCACCTTTGAGCACATTCCTAGAGAAGTAAATCAACTGGCAGATGCTATGGCCACTTTAGCAGCAATGTTCAAAGTCATTACCCAAATCATGCACCCAACATAAGAATCCTTCGTTATAAGGAGCCAACATACGTTTTCCCTGCTCATTGTCTCACAACTAAAGATGTGTCGGGCGAAACGCCATGGTACTTCGACATCAAAAGATATCTTGAGAAGCAAGAGTACCCCGAGGGTGCTACAATTTATGATAAGCGGACTCTTAGAAGGCTGGCATCCAAGTTTTTACTGTCAGGAGATGTTCTGTACAAAAAAAACTATGATTTGGTTCTTCTCAGATGCATGGATAGACACGAAACAAAATCCATCATACGAGAAATTCACGAGGGCTCTTTTGGGACTCACGCTAGTGGATATTCCATGGCTAAGAAAATCCTACGAGCAGGTTATTTCTGGATGATAATGGAAAGTGACTGTTGTGTATATGTGAAGATGTGCCACAAATGTCAAGTTTACGCAGACATGATACATATTCCTCCCACTCCTTTGAATGTGATGACTTCACCATGGCCCTTTGTAATGTGGGGCATTTATATGATTGAACGGATCGAGCCGAGAGCTTCAAATGGAAATAGGTTCATTCTCGTTGCTATTGACTACTTCACCAAGTGGGTGGAAGCAGCTTCATACATAAATGTGACCAAGCAGGTCGTCACTCACTTCATCAAGAAAGAAATCATATGTTGTTATGGAACTCCTAACCAGATCATCACTGATAACATTTCGAATCTCAACAACAAAATGATGAAGGAAATGTGTGAAGAATTCAAGATTGAGCACCATAATTCATCACCCTATCGGCCAAAGATGAATGGGGCAGTTGAAGCAGCTAACAAGAACATAAAGAAGATTGTCTAGAAAATGGTTAGAACATACAAATATTGGCATGAGATGTTTCCTTTTTCCCTGCACTCCTTTTTCAGTAGTCTATGGTATGGACGCGGTGCTCCCAGTTGAAGTGGAGATTCCTTCATTAAGGGTTCTGATGGATACTAAGCTTGATGAAGCTGAATGGATTCAAACAAGGCTCGACCAACTCAATCTCATCAAAGAGAAGTTCCTAGAAGCCATTTGTCACGGTCAGCTATACCAACAGCGTCTCAAGAGAGCATTTGACAAGAAGATTCGACCTCGAGAGTTCCACACACGTGACCTGGTCTTAAGAAAGATTCTCCCAATTCACTATGATCCAAGAGGCAAGTGGACTCCCAACTATGAGGGGCCATACATCGTGAAGAAAGCGTCCTCAAGAGGTGCTCTAATTCTGACAAACATGGATGGGGAAGACGTTCCACTTCCAGTCAATTTAGACTTAGTAAAAAAATACTACGCATAAAAAGACCTGCTAAGTCGAAAACCCGAAAGAGCGGCTTAGGAAAAAGTTAGGGCTAAAAAAAGAAAAAAAAAAACCCGTTAAGTTGAAAACTCGAAAGGGTGGCTTAGGCAAAAGTGGGTGTCCCGGTGGATTGAAATCCCGAAAGGGCGATCCAGGTAAAAATTAGGGACAAAAAGTGAGAGACTGCAGTATGAAAACTCTTCACGAATAACAAGTACACCATCCTGACACTGGATGGATCAATTCAACTATTATCCTTTGGAAGCTCAACACTAGGACGATCTGGGATATGGGAATTATAGCAATATCAGTTTTAATGGAAGTTCGAGATTTTCTTATTGCTATTTTACTTATCTTTTCTTCGTAACTTCCTCATCTAGGAGTTGTTTCCATGTACGAATGCCTATTCACAGGCAAAAATCATTAATAAAAATTTTCCCTTCCACCAAAAAGTCTTTGTTATGTCCTTTTTACTTTATTTTTTCGTATGCGATTCGTGATTTGAATTCTTTATTAAGCATTGCATTGAAAACAATAAGGAAATACTAATCACAAGCTAAGATGTGAAACATGAAATTACATGGATATGAAGGCATCCCAAGGGAATGCCATGGTGTTCAAGTGTTTGTTTTTCTGTGCAGGTAGCAAGTCATGACGGTCACCTCGAACAAGCTTTCATCCTCGTCACCTCCTTACAGACGACTGAGAACCCGATTCTCCAACACTGAGAAACTGGGGCATTTGATGAGATCCATGTCTCTACTCAATCATCCACAAGAAGTCCAACATGTCAGATCAAGATACTCCTTCTCAGCTAGGTTTAATCCCCAATGAACTCGACAAGGCTATAACTCATTTCTCGAAGTTTTTAAGCACCAATCCGTATTGGTATCTCAAGACAACATACAACAGAGTCCAATCGCTAGCACTCTGCATATAGTAATCATCACTACATATTACATTGCATCTTCAACGCATGAAATATCTATGGATCATCATGCCACACTTCAAATGCATATGAAGTATGAGCCATATTTGGTACCTTGCCCGAAAGCCCCAAATCAATTCCCAAAACAGTAAAACATCCCCACAAAGAATATCATCCTCATAATTTCCAGTTGGTATCTTTCATTACACTACCAATCAAAGGGTCATGGTGCCAGTACATTGTACTCCCCAACTCTCAATACTCATGTTATCTTTTCTAGGGTCGTAGGTCGCTCGTAGGTCTTACCCTCACGTTGTCTTTTCTAGGGTCATAGGTCATTCGTAGGTCTTACCCGCATGTTATCTTTTCTAGGGTCGTAGGTCGCCCGTAGGTCTTATCCTCATGTTATATTTTCTAGGGTCGTAGGTCGCTCGTAGGTCTTACCATCACGTTGTCTTTTCTAGGGTTGTAGGTCACTCGTAGGTCTTACACCCACGTTATCTTTTCTAGGGTCGTAGGTCTCCCGTAGGTCTTACCCTCACGTTGTCTTTTATAGGGTCGTAGGTTGCTCGTAGGTCTTACCCTCATGTTATCTTTTCTAGGGTTGTAGGTAGCCTGTAGGTCTTACCCTCACGTTATCTTTTCTAGGGCCGTAGGTCACTTGTAGGTCTTACCCTCATGTTATCTTTTCCAGGGTCGTAGGTCGCTCGTAGGTCTTACCCTCACGTTATCTTTTTATAAGGTCGTAGGCAGCTCGTAGGTCTTACCCTCATGTTGTCTTTTCTAGGGTCATAGGTCGCTTGTAGGTCTTACCCTTATGTTGTCTTTTCTAGGGTTGTAGGTCGCCCGTAGGTATTACCCTAATGTTATCTTTTCTAGGGTCGTAGGTCGCCCGTAGGTCTTACCCTCATGTTGTCTTTTCTAGGGTCGTAGGTCACTCGTAGGTCTTACCCTCACATTATCTTTTCTAGGGTCGTAGGTCGCTCGCAGGTCTTACCCTCATATTATCTTTTCCTGGGTCATAGATCATACGTCGATCATTACTCATTGTCTTTACCTTTCTATTGGGTCACAGATCATATGCCGGTCTTTACCCGTTGTCTTTACCTTTCTTTCTGGGTTGTGAATTCCACACGATGGATTCTCCGTTGTCGTCGAGTTTACCCATTGTTTTTAAGTTATAATTTTGTCTTTAATCCTAATTTCAGTCACCACGACATCATCAACCATATCTTTTCAGTCACTTTAACGCCCACCTCCTCGAGGACCTTGTATTGGTACCGTTACCCTAGTACAAGCTATCATTGTTCAAACCATATTTACTCATCATGACTAGTTCTCTAGAAAACTCATTTTTTTCATCCCCCAGCAGACGTCACAAATAATAACACTCACACCATCTCTCCAGGACAAATTTTAGGTCTTAGTATTTAATCTTCTTTTACCTCAAATGATTGAAAGGCTGACGCCAGTCTCACCTTCAGGTTTAAGACAATTAAATAGGGGCAGCTGTCATACCCTAATTTTTTCCTACCTTTTACTTTTGTTTGTCTTAGACTTCACATTTCATCTACATCATCTTCACTAGTTCATTTGAATATCATTCATTTCATTGAATAAAGACACCTGAGGTCCAAGAGTTCAGTGGTTGTGCAATATTAAAGTTTCGCAGTGATTTCAGGAAACTACGATTTTTGCTTCAAGGTCAAATTGAGCTTTATCTCCCTCTATAAGTCAATTGCTTATCCATAGGTTTAAAAGGGTGAAACTAAGGAATTCTTCTCATATGGATTAAAATTTTATTTGAGGGACTAAATTTTGAACTAAGATGTCATCTATCATTTTCAAAGTGGTTTGAATTTGTCATGGAGATTCGAAATTGGAAGATAAAGAAAACTTGGATTTGGATTGCAAATTGGAAATAATGGAAATTGGTATTTCATACAATGTCTTTGGTTCACAAGTCACCAATTCCTTACATCACAAGTTACTATATTTAAGATTCAAGTCATTTGGTTATCTTGCAATTTTTATTCATGTCATGACCATTTGAAACCATACAAAGGAATTTCTCATTACAAGTCCAAACTGTCCAAATATAACAGGCCCAAAACCAGTCCAAACTATCCAAATATAACATGCCAAAAAAAACATATCCAAACTATCAAAACCTGCATAATAATACTGTCTAGTTTGCTGCTTTATAAAGCCCAAAGTTTGCATCAACCAGCCCCACAAAATTGTCCAAATTGCTGCTGTCCATTCAGCTGCATATCACTCCAAAACCTTTTGTTCCTACACAAAAACAATCCCTGCATAACAGTCCAAAAACCTACAAAGACAGCCTGCTAAAACTGTCAAAACTGCTGCCAACAAATGCCAAACATTACACAAAGTAGAAGTCACCCAAATCTGTAGTAGTGAAACAACATGTCAAAATTGTTTAAAATCTCACCAACGTTTCCCCCCAATTCCCACCTCTCAACTGATATAAAAATGATAGAATATGCAGAAAAAGGGGGGGAGAAGAGACAAGAGCAATATTGAGGGGAGAGAGTTTTGTATGAAAAAGAAAGAGAGACAATAGCAATATTGCGAGAAAAAGACAGCAGAGAAAAGAGAGAGAAAAAAACACTGTGAGAGGAAGAGAAGAAAAATAGTGTAAAACCAGAAAAGAAAAAGAGCAGCAACCATGAAACTATGTTAAAACATGAAACTTTTTTGAACCATAAAACAACAACAACAAAAAATAGTAGCCACCCAAACGAAAACAGAAACAGAAAAAAATTTCCACCCCCTATACAATGTTGCAGCTCTCAATACAAAGTAAGGATTGGAGCAACTTCCTGGAGGTTCACTGAAGCCATTCTAATCATCACAGCCTCTTGAAGGATGTTCAAACTCAAAACACAATTTTTAGTTTCAAGGTAAGTCTTCTTGACTTTGAGCTCTTCATTTCAAGCATCATTAGTGATTCATTTTTGAAGATAAATGTAGATATCATACCCTTAAAGCTAACCACATGTTTGCTTTTCATTTTTATCAATTATATGTTGAGGACTGACTTTTACATGTAGCAGAACAATGTTGGAAATAAAAAAACAGCAGTATGTGTCGACACATGTCTCTATGAGTCGACACATATCAGGCACAAAACAAGTTATGAGTCAACATAAAACGCACATGTGTCGATACAAAACGGAAATGAGTCGACACAAACCCTTATGTGTCGACTCATACTGTGTTGTTTTTTATTTCGAGGGGCAAGAAAAGTGTATGAGTTGACACAAAACACGAATGTGTCGACACAAACAAGAAATGAGTCAACGCATAACATTATTTATTGACTCATACTGAGTTGATTTTGATTTTTTCAGAAACAAGAAGTGGAATGTGCCGATGCATAAGGATATATGTCAATACTTAAAGTTTTTTTTTCTTTGTACACTATTTTCCTTTTTATATTTTTATTGCTATTCATTTATTCAATATGATTGTAATAGCTTAGGGTTTATTTTTTGTATGTTTTAATTGTTGCTTAATCATGCATATGTCATCCAATTAAAACACATGGCCTCATCTTGGGCTTATCATTAATGAGCAGGTATCCACTTACAAATGCACACTTGCATACATTTCATAGTTTGGTCCTGGGCTCTTCTACAACGACAATTATTCGATCAATTGTTTCAATTGGTCGTTTAGAATACTAGCGCCACACTAGTCCCACTTTCTAGGAGCATGCGTATAGCCACCTTGTATGGGATTTTGATTTTCATATTATCCATTGAAAAAACTCCTCTTTCCTTGGTTTACATACCAAGCATCTTCTTAAAAGGGTCTCATAGTTGAGTTTGGGCATGGCCATTCCCACGAGATTAATCAAGTCTTGCCCTTGGTTAACCATAACCCAAATCAACCACTTTGGTCCATATACCAAGTGTTTCCATGCATAAAGGGTTTCATAGTTGGGGGTATGAACACCTACTCTCATGAGATTAATCAAGTACACCCCTTGGTTAATCATAACCCGATTTAATCCCCATACACCAAGCATTCCATTTACACCTTTCATGACACTACTCATTTTGTCGTCACTTTTTGCTATGATCACCATGCACGATCACTCTTCACAAACACTTTCACTTTTACTTTGTGCTTATAACATGCTCCCTTAGGATGACAGTTTCCTCTTCTTTAAGATGTGAACTAATTATACCTTAGGTTGGGAACCCATGCATGACAACATTAGGGTTTTTTCTAGTCTCCCTCTTAAACCTTTTTCTTCTTTTTCAATTAAAACTTATCATTTACAAATAAAAAATCCAAAAACATTTAATCGTTACTCGAATACATTCTAAAACTCACAAAACACTCAACCAATCAAAACTTCCCCAAAAGGGCATGTTATCTCCATTCTACCGTGACATAGGCCGTGCCTATTGCTAGAATGTGTGTGTTAATGTCTCCCACTAAAAAACACCAACAAACCAACCATTTTCTAGAGGAACTACAATGTTCTGATTCCTTCACTGGATACGTAGGCAAAGGGTTGCGAGACCCTCACAAACGCACTAATAAAAAACCATTTTCTTTCCCCTTAAGCAAGTATAGTTATAGATAAACACACCCTTAGAGAGAACAAACAAAATGAATCCCGTTGTGTAAAACATATGTGAGGGGTGCTAATACCTTCCCCTTGCATAACCGACTCCCTTACCATTTCTCTTGGTCGCAAGAGCATCTTATCCATCCTCTTGTGGTTTTCTCGATATTTCCCCTTCCTTCAGGATAAATAAAGTTCGGTGGCGGCTCTGTGTTTTTTGCTGGTAGCTTCAAACTCCATATGAACTTTTAAAAGGAAGAAAACTAAATATTTCTCATCTTCATGTTTTCGGATGTAAATGCTTTGTGTTAAATAATGGTAAGGAGAATCTAGGTAAATTTGAATCAAAAGTCGATGAAGGTATCTTTCTCGGATACTTTCAATCAAGTAAAGCTTATAGAGTATTTAATAAAAGGCTACATATTGTTGAAGAGTCTATGCATGTTTCCTTTGATGAATCGGATCCGTAATTAGTCGGAAAGGGTAGTGTTTATGATGGTGCAGGTGTATCTTCGGAAAGCATACTAAAAGATCCCAAAGAAAAGGACTCAGAATCTACTAAAATTGAGGAAGAGTTGGATCAAGTGTCCGAAGAAAGAGGGGAAGATCATCCAAGTAATAAAAATGATCTTCCTTTGGAATGGAAAACCTCTAAGGATCATCCCATCGACAACATTGATGGGAGTTTAATCTGTAACGTATAGCCTAAATGTAGTACTGCAAGTGTACAGCCTATCGAAGTAATATATAAGATTATCGAACCACAGAGACCAATTGTCAATCTATCAACTCTATTGCTAAGGTGCTTATCTAAGGCGAATAAGGATATTGATGTGAGTGCAGTGCACAAAGTAAATATGCGAGGGAAATAACAGTTTAAAAGACAGGTTGGAATGTAAATCATGTAATCAGATATTGGTCCGGTCATGCGTAGATGAACCTACTTATGGGGCAGTATTTTCTATTGATAGCAAAGAATCAGTTTAACGGGAACCTGTAGCTTTTGACTACTAAGAACCGAGTTTACTCTTTAAATTAAATTCCTTTATTGTCACATATAAAGGGTGCCTTCCGCGTTAAAGAGGTAAACCTATTTTTAAGAAATTGATAGTTTTGACTTAACAGAAAAGTGATCTTACTCGGAAAGATTAACTTAAAGAGACTTTTGGCTTTTGACCAAGAGTCAGATTTTAAACCTACAAACGCGTCCGAAAATAGTTTCAAAATCGTTTTCTAAAAAGGTCAATGATTCCTATTTAACCAATCAACGGCTGTCGCTCTTTTTGTTTGGTTAAATAATAATCAAGTCGTATCATTAGTTTGGACGGCTTTCGATCTTACCCAATAAACATTTAAACACAATTGACTTAAGTTAGAAGCAAAACATCCCCAGAGTATTTTCACTAGCATGATAATTGGAACACAACCACGATGACAATCATTACATCCTAACCTTTATAGTTTAGCCAGACATAATAAGTGCAAGTCTATAAAACGTGTAGACTATGGTAAGAGCATTTAAAGTCTATAAAACGTGTAGACTATGGTAAGAGCATTTAAAGTCTATAAAACGTGTAGACTATGATAAGAGCATTTAAAGTCTATAAAACGTGTAGACTATGGTAAGAGCATTTAAAGTCTATAAAACGTGTAGACTATGGTAAGAGCATTTAAAGTCTATAAAACGTGTAGACTATGGTAAGAGCATTTAAAGTCTATAAAACGTGTAGACTATAATAAGAGCAATTAAATAAAGAAATGCAATAAATTAGAACCTTGCTCCGGTCGGAGACTTGAATCTGATACAAATCTACGGAAAAGTAAGGCCGGTATGATGAACTTCAACCAAAGTGCTCCAAGACTCGATTACAACTCAATCTACACCGCAATAACTCCCCGATGTGAAGAGATTATTACTTTACAGAAACTGATAGTATATGGCTTAAGATTGTACTAAGCTTGGATGAAACTAAAGAATGAGAATCGAAAGCTATTTATAGAGGAACTTTGAGGTGCGTAAGGACCAGCATGCCCCTTAACTTCTTTTGAGCGGGAGCCTTTTTGTGAAGGCCGCGGGCGCGGTGAGGGTGGCCGCGGGCGCGGCGCCTGGAACCGCCACATCATGGGAACGTGGCAGTTGATCTCTGGGTGAAAGTGGGCCACGTCATCGCGTTTCCTGTAGCCAGCGCGGTGCTGAACGCCATAAGTGCAAAATATCTTGAAAAACCCTAATTTCTTGGCGTTTTGGCTCGTTTCTTCACAGAAGGCTCTGAAATGACAAGAATCCTGAAAACAAAGGAAAAAGGAACATAATACGAGAAAATGACAATAAAAACTAAGGAAAACATGTGATATTTGAGTCAGAAACATAGTGCGATTTAGTGCGATCAAATCCTCCCACGCTTAGACCTTTGCTTGTCCTCAAGCAACAACTCTTAAAAGTAGATGAAAGAAAATTTATGGTGTATACAGGTTTTGGGCAAAGAGGGCTTCTAAGTCCGAGTAAGGGTGTGTTGTCAGGCACTAACTATCTGAATCAAGGGTATCTTAATTACACTACTCGCAGAAATGCGGACATAAACCTCATAAGTATACAGATTGATCCAAATATCCTTACTATGCTAAGACTTCTTTTTGTACGAGGTCCTTTTTCATTCAGGCGCAATCACATTAAGCCCGTTATCCGTACATACTCATGGTGTAGTGACCGGTTAGTGACTCTGATCTCAAGTGATGGGATTCTGGTACAAGAGTTGGTTTAATCCCTTTTTATTTTACCCATTTGCAGTTGCGGGGGATCGGACCGTAGTCCGCCCTACCAAGTTCAGCACCAGATACCTCTGAACCAACTACAACAGATATGCCTTATATATTTTTTTCTTTGTTTTTGTTAGTGTTTACAACTTTCTTGAGTTAAGTAATCTTTGTGAGGATCACCCAACTCATAGTCGTATTCATACTTTATTTTGTAACTTTTAAGGCAAAAATAGAGATCATCCACTTATATTCATCGATCCCACACTTAGAGCATGCTTAGGCCGGAGCTGACTGCTAAGATAAACTACTTGAAGACCTATTTGTACAGTTTTATTCAAAATCATAGCATATTGAGGAGAAAGGATCTAATCTAAATATTCAAAAAGGCTTATGGTGTAAAAATGATAACGAATTTTTCAAAAAGTGAGTGTCCGAGAAACAGACCCTATCTAGGACCTGTCTCATAGCCCAAATCCTTAAAAACAACCATAAATCTTTGAAAAATAAAAATTTTGTAAGGCTAAAAGGTGGGGGAAATGAAAGGGTACACTACGCAGAAAGACTCGCCTATCACATGCATTTTATTAACTACGAATAAAAAAAGGAAAAATGCGGAAGGAAAATAAAAGCAGGAAAAACGGAAAATAAAAGCGAAAAATAAAAGCGAAAAATGGGAAATAAAAGCGATAAATGCTCCTCCCACACTTAAATCAGACATTGTCCTCAATGTTCCAAAATAAGGTAGGAGGAGGTACCTGAAAACACTAGTGGGGGCCACTAGGACCTTCACCATCCTGGTTGGTACGACCGGAACGGCGGCTACGGCTGCGACGGCGGCTATCTCGGTCCAAAACAAGCTGCTCCAGTCTCTCTGACAAGGCGGCATTTGCCGCTTGTAGCTCTTGGGTCCGACCAATGAGGGTGCCTTGGGTTGCCTCCATCAATTGGAAGTGACGAGCGTTTGTGGTCTGGTGTAGGTGCTGTTCTCTCTGAAAAGCCAGCTGACTTTCCATAATAGTGCGCAGAGAGCTAGCATTTTGTTCTTGGGACGCTTGCATGAAGGCCATGTTGTCGGACGCCTGTTGCTGCAAGGTAGCAAGGAGGGTGTCCCTCTGGGCCTCTCGGGCCATATGCTCACGCCACATGTCCTCAGTGACATGGAAGCTAGGAGTTGTACCTGCATGTGGGTTAGAGGTTGAAGGTGCCGTGTGTGAAGGTGAAAAATGGGGTGGTTCCTCTGTTTGGAAATCGTACTCATCATCAGTGTTGTTACCCTCATTTAAAGGTAGATTTGGGGGCAACGGACCAATAAAAGCAGGAGCGTTGAGATTGTAGGTCCAGTTACGCTCAAATCGAATATCAGTACGACGGGTGCAAGGCATAACAACACTGGGTACAGCAGCACCTCCAACCATTAGGAAGTAACCACCTTCCTTCCTCGTCTTGCATAAACGCATATCCCTGAAAAATTTAAGATTTGCAATCCGAGGAGGAAGTGGTTCTAGGGTGGCAAGTTCCGTATCCAATCCTATGGCACGGGCAATAGTGGTAATCAGTCCACCAAAGGAAATCGGCCCACCTTTTCTTAAAACATGGTGCATGTGGGCAATCATGAATGGGACGGGATTAACTTTGGTGTCTGTGAGGCAGCTCTGCATGATAATTAATTCTTTAGCATTCACCTTGTTTGGGTTTTCCCGAGCAAAGATGGTGGATGCTAAAAGAAATCTAAAGACACGAAGGGCAGGATTGTGGATGTGAGAAGCAAGAAGGCCATCAAAAGATGTTGCATTTTGTTTAGTAATTCTGGCCCAAAATGCTTCAAATGCCCAATCCGTGTCTAAAGGTGCTTCACAAATGGCACCATCCCCATAAGGCAATCCTAACATGGCGGCTAGACCGTCAGTGGAGTAATCATATTCGACATTAAACATTCTAAATTTGACTCCACCTACGGTGCTAGCAGTGTTAGGAGAGACGTTATAAATTAAAGAACTTAAAAACTCGAACGTCAGCCTAGGGTAGGTCGGTGCTTGAGTAGCAAAAATATCATGCATACCTATTTTATCTAGAAGGAAGAATACACTATGGTATATACCTAATGAATATAGACAGTTTTCATCGATATACCTGGTAGAGTGTATTGGTGTTGTCAGCAATTTTTCAAGCCGCTTTAGTTGCCTTTCTCCGGCTTGACCACCACGTAAAATGTAACCGTGACATTCCATAGGATTTTCTTGTGGATAAAAAGAGAGAAAGAATGGGATGTAGAAGTAATGAAGGTGTGAGGAAGAAAATGATATAGTAGGGGGTATTTATAGGAAGGGAAGAAAGAAAATGGTGGTTGTAAATATTTATGATGAAAATAATGGAAATAAATGTAGTGGGTTGGTATGGGTAATAAAGTGGGTTAAAATTGGAAGAAAATGGGATTGGAAATTGAAAAAGTGGTAAAATGGGGGGAAAAACGAGCTACTAGCCGTTAGGTGACCGTTGCGTCACCGCGGGCGCGGCAGGGCCTACCGCGGGCGCGGTGAGGTCGAGGTCAGTTGGGCTGGCCTGGCTTTCTTTCCATTGGGCTTTTTCTTCCTCGCCATTATCTTCAATTTCTGGAGGTGTACCTATTTTTCTTATAAATGTGCATATATGTACGTGAATACATATACACATGTTTATTTATTTTATTTTTATATTAAAACTATGGTGACCTAGAAAAACAAAAACATTAGTAAATAAATAAAACATATGCATATATATATATATATAGATATAGGTACGGACATTGGGTCATCAAAATAAATATTAACAACTCAGGAAACAGATAATGCAAAAATAAAAATGAGTCTGAAAAGGAAATCAACATAATACTAATAATACTGAAACTAGATATCTTGTGAACAATAAAGATCTATTGCCAACCGGTAGGATGCTCTGCAGGAGTGCCTGGGCCACGCAGCTCAGTCAGCTGGCGTCGAATCTCTGCCACCTCGTGAGCTAATTCATCTAACTCACCAGCGAAGGTAACATCATTCACTTCCAACTGCAAATGAAGGTCAGCCACCTCATTGCGGAGAGTGGTTATCTCAGTGCGCATAGCAGTCAATAGAGTGCGAATATCAGGTTCCTGCAAGCTGAGGTTATTAGTAAGAACAGTAGTATGTGTAACCTCGGGTCGGGATGTGTGATCTGGAGCGGAGTCCTCGGAGGCAGGAGTGTAGTCCTGAGTGGGATCTACAGAAGCAGGAGTGTATTCTGGAGTGAGATCTTCGGAAGCAGGAGTGTATTCTGGAGTGTACTCTTCGGAGGCAGGAGTGTATTCTGGAGTGTACTCTGATATCTCACCCCAACCTTCTACAGAATAGTTCCAGTTAGCAGAGTTGGAAACACAAGTCATCTGAGGGTCTGGCATGGTGAAGGTGTAAACTGTCTGGTCATTGATAAGCAATCTGTACCGATATGGGTGGAAAGAGGCCCTCCTCATGAATCCACGATCCATGCAAAAGTCTAGATCCAGAAAAGTATATCCACAGTATGGGGTCAGCTGTGCTATCATACTGTCTAAACCCAAAGCAGAAGCTATCTGTGTCACATTCCCTCCGGAATGAATGAGCCCTACAGCGGATCGAGCAGTCTGCTCGAGGCTCTCTATCAGAAAACCTCCACTAGCTATAGGTCTGGACTGACTAGCACAGTATAAGAAAAGGATCTCCTCAGCGGTGACCAAGTGGTCACAGTAACTCCTCCCAAAGAAAGTGTGGCATAGGATCATCTCGAAGTATCGGAAGGCCGGGTTATGGATCTTCCGGGACAGCTGGGTAGAGGGGTCAAGACTGGCTCTATCAGTAATGTCCTGCCAAAATTTGTCAATGTCTCTGTCCATGTAGCAACTCAATGGGAACTCAGTTATAGCGGTCGGTCCAGTTTGGAAACCAAGCAAATCCCCAAATTCTTTGGTGGTCAGGGTATACTCGGTGCCAAACAATCTGAAACTCAGGCGTCCTCGCTCATCTCCTTCACCTACTCGTGGATTATAGTCCATAGAGCTAAGAAACTCCAGAGTAAGGTTCCTGTAGGTTTTGTGGACATCATCGGCATAAGAATCCCAGCTAAGTTGGTTGCATAGATACCGAATACTTGGCTCAATCCCGAGTGCCTCCATGCAGCTCTGATCGGGGTACCTAGTGGGTACCATAGGTCTAGCAGATAAGGTAGCAAATCGGGCCTTTTGCGCTTCATCTCTGAAAATCACAACCATACCATCGGGGTGATGCATCCTGAAAATATAAACACAAGAAATTAGTCCAGATAAAATATATAAATTACTAAAATAAAATAAAATAAAATAAAGAATAAACCATGGGTTGCCTCCCAGGCAGCGCTTGTTTAACGTCGTTTAGCTTGACGATTAGATCTTACTTTATGTGGGTATTGGTGGGTCTATAAGAATATGACTAGAGTAGTCAACAGGCAAATCACCTCCTTTGTAGAGCTTCAGTCTTTGTCCATTTACCACAAATGGAGCACATGAATTGTTTTTGATTTCTACTGCTCCAGACTTTAGAACTTTTGACACTTCAAATGGACCTGTCCATCTTGAACGAAGCTTACCAGGAAAAAGTCGTAACCTTGAGTTAAATAGGAGAACAGGATCACCAATGTTGAAATCTTTCTTGATGATTTTTTTATCATGCCACATTTTGGTTCTTTCCTTATATATGATGGCATTCTCATAGGAATTCAAGCGAAGCTCTTCTAGCTTGTGAATGTCCAGGATACGTTTTTCTCCGGCTTTCAGGTAATCTAGATTCAAGGATTTAATGGCCCAATAGGCTTTATGTTCTAGTTCGAAGGGTAAATGACAGGACTTTCCATAAACCAATTGATAAGGAGTTGTTCCAATAGGGGTTTTATAAGCCGTTCTATAAGCCCATAAGGCGTCTTTAAGTTTTCCAGACCAGTCTTTTCTGGATAATGATACAGTTTTTTCTAGGATCTGCTTAATCTCCCTATTCGATACCTCTACTTGGCCACTGGTTTGCGGGTGATATGGTGATGCTACTCTATGTTTTACTCCGTATTTGCTTAGAAGCTTGTCAAATATCTTAGATATAAAATGCGATCCTCCATCACTTATGACTAACCTCGGGGTTCCAAACCTAGGGAAAATAATATTCTTAAACAGTTTGATAACTACCTTGGTATCGTTTGTGGGTGATGCAACAGCTTCGATCCACTTTGAGACATAATCGACAGCTACTAGGATATACTTGTTACCCATTGAGGAAGGAAAAGGTCCCATGAAATCTATACCCCAGACATCAAATATTTCCACTTCTTGGATGTTTCTTAAAGGCATTTCATCACGTCTTGAGATGTTCCCAGTGCGTTGGCATCGGTCACATTTTGTAATGTAAGTGTGGACATCGCGCCATACAGTAGGCCAATAAAAACCTGCTTGAAATATTTTGGCGCATGTTTTAGACGTGCTTGCATGTCCACCATAAGGTGAAGCATGACAATGTTTAATGACATTGCCTACTTCTTCCTCCGGCACACATCGTCGGAATATATTATCTATTCCTCTTTTGAACAGGAGGGGTTCATCCCAAAAGAAGTGTTTAACATCTCTGAAAAACTTCTTCTTCTGTTGGTAGCTTAAGTCGGGGGGTATGATATCAGCGGCTAGATAATTTACAATATCTGCGTACCATGGTATGTTGTTCATGGTTGAGATTTCCTCATAAGTCTCTTCTTCAGTTGAGTTTATCCCAGCTATTAATCTTTCATAAGTAGAGTGATCGTCTATAGGTATAAGTTCAGGCTTAAGGTGTTCTAACCTAGAGAGATGATCAGCTACTAAGTTTTCAGCTCCTTTTTTATCCTTAATATCCAAGTCAAATTCTTGGAGTAAAAGTACCCATCTGAGCAATCTAGGCTTAGCATCTTTCTTACTTAACAAGTACCGGATTGCTGCATGATCTGTGTATACTATTATTTTTGCTCCCACCAAATAAGATCGAAATTTATCAATAGCAAAAACTACGGCTAGCAATTCTTTTTCTGTGGTTGTATAATTTAGCTGGGCAGCGTCTAGTGTTCTACTAGCGTAGTAAATTGCATGCAGTTTTTTGTCTTTTCTTTGCCCTAGTACATCCCCTACAGCGAAATCACTAGCATCGCACATGATTTCAAAGGGTTGTGTCCAATCAGGTGGTCTTATGATAGGTGCTGAAATAAGAGCTTGCTTTAAAACTTCAAAGGCCTCAAGACATTTTTGGTCGAATTCAAACTCGACATCCTTCATCAATAAGTTAGTTAAAGGTTTAGTTATTGCGGAAAAATTCTTGATGAAACGTCGGTAGAACCCGGCATGTCCTAGGAAACTTCTTATTTCCCTAACGGTCTTAGGTGGGTTTAAGTTTTCTATAACTTCTATCTTGGCCTTATCGACTTCTATACCTCTTTCAGAAATAATGTGTCCCAAGACTATCCCTTCACTTACCATAAAGTGGCACTTTTCCCAATTCAACACAAGGTTTACTTCCACACATCTTTTTAAGATTTTCTCCAAGTTCGAGAGGCAGTTTTTGAAATCAAACCCACACACTGAAAAATCGTCCATAAATACTTCCATAATTCCATCTAGGTAGTCTGCGAAAATTGACATCATACAACGTTGGAAAGTGGCAGGTGCATTACAGAGTCCAAAGGGCATTCGTCTATAAGCGAATGTTCCATAAGGGCAGGTAAATGTGGTTTTTTCTTGGTCCTCTGGGTGAATAGGGATTTGGAAAAATCCCGAATATCCATCAAGATAGCAGAAACATGAGTGTCTTGCTAGACGTTCAAGCATCTGATCTATAAATGGGAGAGGGAAATGGTCTTTTCTTGTTGCCTTATTCAACCTTCTGTAATCTATACACATTCGCCATCCTCCTTCTGTTCGTTTTGCCACATGCTCACCTTTCTCATTTTTTAGAACAGTGATACCTCCTTTCTTGGGTACCACATGGACTGGGCTTACCCATTCACTGTCCGAAATTTGGTATATGATACCAGCCTCTAATAACTTAAGAAATTCTTTCTTGACTACATCACTCATGATAGGGTTTATTCTTCTTTGATGTTCTCTTGAGGGTTTCGAATCTTTTTCTAGCATAATCCGATGCATGCATACGGATGGGCTTATACCTCTTAAATCTGAAACTTTATACCCTAAAGCTGAGGGATATTTTCGCAAGGTATCTAATAGTTGATTTGTTTCTATTTGGTTTAGAGTGGCGCTAATTATAACAGGTCTATTCATCTCCTCATCCAAAAACTCATATCTTAGATTCTTGGGTAGTTCCTTAAGTTCTATAGTGGTTTTCTCAGCACGTGGCATAAGGTCATGGGTAAGAGCTAAGCATTCGAAAAGGTTGTCGTCAATGTACGGTTCGATACTCTCAAATCCGTCATCCTCTAAAATAGGGGTTGATGGTAATTTGGTTAATAATTCGTTTTGTTCGAGCTCATTTACACATTCATCAATGATGTCGATGGCATAACACGCATCTCCTATCACTGGTGCCATTAGAAATTTTGATAAAATGAACTCAATCTTTTCATCTCCTACCTCGAAAGTCAGTTTCCCTTTCTTAACATCTATTATAGCTCCGGCGGTCGATAGGAAGGGTCTTCCTAAGAGGATTGGGATGTCTTCATCTTCTTTGATATCCATTACGACGAAGTCGGTCGGAATGTACAACTGACCAATCTTGACAGGTATGTCTTCTAAAATACCCATGGGATATTTGACAGATCTATCAGCTAGTTGTAAGGACATCTTAGTAGGTTGAAGTTCTCCTAATTTTAACCTCTTACAGACGGCCAGAGGCATCAGACTTACACTTGCTCCTAGGTCTAAAAATGCTTTGTCTATCATATGGTTACCTAGGATGCAAGGGATAGAAAAACTTCCAGGGTCTTTATCTTTCTTGGCGAGTTTATTTTCGGATATAAAATGACATTCTAAAGGCTTGGGATCATCGAGTCGTCGTTTATTGGTCAAAATATCTTTCAGAAACTTAGCATATGATGGTATCTGGGTTATAGCTTCAGTAAAAGGAATCTCAACATGGAGTTTCTCTATTACCTTAATAAACTTTTGGTACTGGTTTTCTACTTTGGTGTTTTTCAGCCTCTGTGGGAATGGAATAGGTGGTTTATAAGGTTGTTGAGTGTTTTTCTCCACTTCTGGTTTTGATTGCTTTCCTGGTTTCTCTGGTTCCTCCACCTGGTCTTTGGGCGTAGCATCTTCCATAGGTTTTTCTGATGTGCTTAAGTCAGGATTTCTAGGTCCTTCATAAGAGGTTCCACTTCTTAGTGTGATAGAATTTGCTTGGCCTTTTGGATTTGGTTGAGTTTGTCCAGGGAATTGTCCTCCAGGTGCAACTTGTACAGAGGTGTTTTGTGCTACTTGGGAAATCTGAGTCTCAAGCATTTTGGTGTGGGTTATTATCTGGTCAAACTTGGTTGCTAGTTGAGTAACCAGTTCGTTCGTGTGAATATGTTGGTTCATAAACTCCTTATTTTGCTGGGTTTGAGCTTGAATAAAGGTGTCTATGGTTTCTTTAAGGTTTGGTCTTGGGGGTACTATTTTCATAGGTTGGTTTTGTTTTTGCGTTTGGAATCCTTGAGGTCTCGAAGGTCCGGGATTTTGGATAGGGTTGTTGTTTTTGTAAGAGAAATTCGGGTGGTTCCTCCATCCAGGATTGTAGGTATTCGAGAAAGGGTTCCCTTGAGTATAGTTAACTTGGTCTGAGCTTGATTCGTTCAAAAGGTTACAGTCAACGGTTTGATGTCCTTGAGCTCCACAGAGTTCGCACTCCGATTGGATTGCTGCTACTGTGGTTGGGTTTTGAGACATGTTCTCGACTCTCAAGGCTAGGGCGTCCATCTTGGCATTGATCATGTCCATGCAACTTACCTCATGCTTTCCTCCATGGCTCTCCTTTTTCTCTACTGTCGCTCGTTCTAATCCCCATTGGGCATGGTTTTGGGCCATGTCCTCTATTAGGGCACAAGCGTCAGGGTAAGGTTTGTTCATCAACGCTCCGCCAGCGGCAGCGTCTATGGACATCTTTGTGTTGTAATGGAGTCCATTATAGAAGGTATGTATGATTAACCATTGCTCTAGGCCATGGTGCGGACAGGCTCTTAAAAGTTCTTTATATCTCTCCCAGGCATCAAAAAGTGATTCGCCTTGGTTTTGGGTGAAACAAGTGATCAGGTTCCTAAGAACAGCGGTCTTGCTTGGTGGAAAATACCTCGCAAGAAAAGCTCTCCTAAGGTCTTCCCAAGTTGTTATTGAGTTAGTTGGAAGGGCGTCTAACCAGTCGTGAGCTTTACCTCTAAGGGAAAAAGGAAATAGTCTTAATCGGATAGCTTCGGGCGTGGCTCCATTTGCCTTAAGGGTGTCAGCTAACTGGATAAATACCTTTAAATGTTGATTCGGGTTCTCGGTAGCGAGACCAGCGAATTGGTTTTGTTGTACTAATTGTAGTAACGAGGGCTTTAGTTCAAAGTTGTTGGTAGTTATAGCAGGGTTTACTATACTAGAACTAGGTTCCTCGTTAGATGGTTGGGCGAATTCCTTGAGCGGTCTTTGGTTACGATCTTCTGCCATAGCTCTTCTTATCTTGCGAATAAAAAGACGGGCACGAGCGTAACGTTCAGGTTCTACTAAAGGATCTATTAGGTTGCCGGTGCTACGATTTCTACGCATCTACCGGCTAGAATAGCCTTAGTCTAAACGGGATAACAATAGGGTACGAAATTTGACGAAGTTGGTCCCCGGCAACGGCGCCAAAAACTTGATGGGAGTTTAATCTGTAACGTATAGCCTAAATGTAGTACTGCAAGTGTACAGCCTATCGAAGTAATATATAAGATTATCGAACCACAGAGACCAATTGTCAATCTATCAACTCTATTGCTAAGGTGCTTATCTAAGGCGAATAAGGATATTGATGTGAGTGCAGTGCACAAAGTAAATATGCGAGGGAAATAACAGTTTAAAAGACAGGTTGGAATGTAAATCATGTAATCAGATATTGGTCCGGTCATGCGTAGATGAACCTACTTATGGGGCAGTATTTTCTATTGATAGCAAAGAATCAGTTTAACGGGAACCTGTAGCTTTTGACTACTAAGAACCGAGTTTACTCTTTAAATTAAATTCCTTTATTGTCACATATAAAGGGTGCCTTCCGCGTTAAAGAGGTAAACCTATTTTTAAGAAATTGATAGTTTTGACTTAACAGAAAAGTGATCTTACTCGGAAAGATTAACTTAAAGAGACTTTTGGCTTTTGACCAAGAGTCAGATTTTAAACCTACAAACGCGTCCGAAAATAGTTTCAAAATCGTTTTCTAAAAAGGTCAATGATTCCTATTTAACCAATCAACGGCTGTCGCTCTTTTTGTTTGGTTAAATAATAATCAAGTCGTATCATTAGTTTGGACGGCTTTCGATCTTACCCAATAAACATTTAAACACAATTGACTTAAGTTAGAAGCAAAACATCCCCAGAGTATTTTCACTAGCATGATAATTGGAACACAACCACGATGACAATCATTACATCCTAACCTTTATAGTTTAGCCAGACATAATAAGTGCAAGTCTATAAAACGTGTAGACTATGGTAAGAGCATTTAAAGTCTATAAAACGTGTAGACTATGGTAAGAGCATTTAAAGTCTATAAAACGTGTAGACTATGATAAGAGCATTTAAAGTCTATAAAACGTGTAGACTATGGTAAGAGCATTTAAAGTCTATAAAACGTGTAGACTATGGTAAGAGCATTTAAAGTCTATAAAACGTGTAGACTATGGTAAGAGCATTTAAAGTCTATAAAACGTGTAGACTATGATAAGAGCAATTAAATAAAGAAATGCAATAAATTAGAACCTTGCTCCGGTCGGAGACTTGAATCTGATACAAATCTACGGAAAAGTAAGGCCGGTATGATGAACTTCAACCAAAGTGCTCCAAGACTCGATTACAACTCAATCTACACCGCAATAACTCCCCGATGTGAAGAGATTATTACTTTACAGAAACTGATAGTATATGGCTTAAGATTGTACTAAGCTTGGATGAAACTAAAGAATGAGAATCGAAAGCTATTTATAGAGGAACTTTGAGGTGTGTAAGGACCAGCATGCCCCTTAACTTCTTTTGAGCGGGAGCCTTTTTGTGAAGGCCGCGGGCGCGGTGAGGGTGGCCGCGGGCGCGGCGCCTGGAACCGCCACATCATGGGAACGTGGTAGTTGATCTCTGGGTGAAAGTGGGCCACGTCATCGCGTTTCCTGTAGCCAGCGCGGTGCTGAACGCCATAAGTGCAAAATATCTTGAAAAACCCTAATTTCTTGGCGTTTTGGCTCGTTTCTTCACAGAAGGCTCTGAAATGACAAGAATCCTGAAAACAAAGGAAAAAGGAACATAATACGAGAAAATGACAATAAAAACTAAGGAAAACATGTGATATTTGAGTCAGAAACATAGTGCGATTTAGTGCGATCAAACATCCTAGGAGACATATCAAAGGGAGTCACCACTCGCTCTAAGATAAGTAACTTTTGTTATCATTTTGCTTTCGTCAGTCAAATTGAGCCTAAAAATTCCAAAGACGCCTTACTCAATGAACATTGGTTTTTAGCTATGCAAGAGGAACTAAATCAGTTTAAAAGAAATGAGGTTTGGGACCTTGTCCCTCCTCCGTGAGATGATCGAGTTATTATAACTAAATGGGTATTTAGGAACAAACTAGACAAAAATGGAATTATAATTCACAACAAGGCTCGTCTAGTTGTCCAATGGTATAACCAAGAGGAAGGCATCAATTATGAGGAAACTTACGCTTCGTTGGCCCACTCGAGGCTATACGCCTTTTGCTTGCATATGCATGCTCACAAAACTTCAAATTATTTCAAATGGATGTAAAGAGTGCTTTCGTAAATGGATACATTAATGAATAGGTTTATGTGTCTCAAACTCTCGGTTTTGAGAATTTTGAGAATCCTAACTATGTTTATAAACTTAAGCGTGCGCTATACGATCTTAAATAAGCCCCTAGGGCTTGGTACAAACGTCTTAGCAAATTCTTACTAGATCAAGGATTCTCAAGAGGAAAGGTTGACACAACCCTTTTTATTAAGCATGAAGGAAAACATTCTATTTTAGTTCAAGTATATGTAGATGACATTATTTTTGGTTCTTCTAACTTATATTTGGTTAAGGAATTCACTAAGCTAATGCAGGGAGAATTTGAGATGAGCATAATTGGGGAGTTAAAATACTTCCTTGAACTTTAAATCAAGCAACTAAATGAAGGGGAATTTGTGAGCCAAACAAAATATTGCCTTGACCTACTCAAGCGATTCGACATGACAAACTCAAAATAAATCGATACTCCTATGCCTACGGCTGTGAACTTAAACCGAGATGAAAATGGTAAACCCGTCAATATAAAAAGGTATAGAGGTATAATTTGTTCCCTTCTCTATCTTACGACTTCTCGTCCATATATCCTGTTTAATGTTTGCATCTGTGCTCGGTTTTAATCATGTCCTAAGGAATCACATTTAAAATCCGTAAAGCGCATACTTAGGTATCTTAGTGGTACAACTAAGTATGGACTTTGGTTTTCCAAGGGTAGTGATTTTTCTTTCGTTGGATATTCCGATTCCGACTTTGCCGGGTGCAAATCGGATAGGAAAAGCACTAGTGTTACTTGTCATTTCTTTTCAAATTCGTTAGTCAGTTGGCATAGCAAAAAACAAGTTTCGTTGCTTTGTCAACCACCAAAGGGGAATACGTTGCAGCCGGTAATTGTTGTTCCCAAATCTTGTGGCTCAAACAACAATTACTCGACTTCAATGTATGACTTGATCACATTCCTATTTTTTGTGACAATACAAGTGCCATCAACCTAACCAAAAATCTGATTTTGCACTCTCACACAAAACATATTGAGATTAGGGATCATTTTCTAAGGGATCATGTGGAAAAGGGCGATGTCATTTTCGAGCATGTTGATAGAAAAAATCAACTTGCCGACATTTTTACTAAACCACTCGCTACGGAACCCTTCTTTCACATCCGTAGGGAACTTGGTGTTCTCGATATCTCAGATAGCTAGCAACTTAATTAAGTTGCATACTCCTTATTTTATTGCATATATTCCCTTAATATTTGATGTACTTATTGATAGTTTTAGTGAAAGCTCTCATCAATCTTCATGAAGGTAATATCCATCCTATCTATTTCCCCTTCTTGATCATATATATGTGTTTATTTAGGTCATCTTCTTGCTCTACATTCATTATACTATTGATATGCATGTGAGAGTTATTATTACTTCTCCTATTACACGACTTTCCTTCAAAAATGTAGTAAATCTCAAAATCTCGCAGGATGAGTCGTCCCACAACAAGATTGAGTCAATGCACTCTTATATAAACTCTTCAGTATCATTTTTTTAAACATTGCATCAATGCACGACCTGGTTTGGTCGATGCATCTCGCGAATTTTTAGAATTTTATTTGTATGCTATGTGGTTTGTATTAATTCAATTATCCTTATTTCTTCCACACCCCATAAACCCTAAACTCCTCTAAACCAAAAACGAAATTCCCTCGACTCCAAACTCTTCAAGAAAACTTCATCATGGCCACATCTAGGGTTGCAAAGAAGCAAACCCTCAGAGGTATTTCCTCCAATGCTCCTTCCGAATCTCTAGTAAATGCTCTTTCTCTTCTATCTGATGACATAGTTGAATCTTATGAAGCTAAGTTTGGAAAGAGAAAGGTTGTTAAGTAATTTTTTTTGGAAATGACAACTTTGGGTCATTTACACCTTCCTGAGATCATTGATCTTATTAGATTTCAGAAACTTCATAACCTTCTTGAATGTAAGGATAAGTATAATGAAGATATGGTTAGGATATTTTTTGCGGGTGTCCAAGGAAATTTTGAGGATATTGAGTTTATGTATAGGATGAACAACAAAAATTATATGATCAGTTATCATGTTTGGAAAGATTTGGTTCAGGTGTACCTTGTTGACTCTGATTCAATTAAATTTTCTGACTCTAACGTTGCTCCTGGATATGAATTTAAGACTACTTTGAACTCTATGCTCAAGAAACCCTACACTGAGCAGATTGTGAATATTGATCTATTTTCCAAGTCTGTGACCACGGGTGCCCTAGCTCCTCTTGATATGATTTTGTTTTAGATTGTTTTCCATATCATTTGACCCAAAAAGGGTGGGTACTCTCGCATGGACAAGCCAGAGGTTCAGCTCATGTATGTTCTCAAGAACAAGATCAAGATTCATTGGCCATACATCTTTGCTAGCAGGATCTTCGATCTACACAAGTCAGAGAGGAACTGCACTATGCTACCCATCATTTATCCAACGAGTTCTCAACAGAGAAAGTATTAGTGTTCCCGGTATCTCTTACATGAGTTTGGGTATGGACTAAGAATTCTCCAATAAATAACTCACCTTAAAAGGTTTTTTGTGGTATTCCCAAAAGCAAAGATACAGACACATCGTAAAAAGTAACCATGTACAATTTCAGAACAATAATGGTGAAGAGGATGAGCAAAATTGATATTGGGAGTGAAGAAGAAGAAAGTGATGAAAATGCTGAAGATATGGATGAGGATACTCCTGCCTCTTAAAACGACAAATCTAGTGTGTTAGATCAATTGGAAAGGATGCAGATCCAGCAACATGAATATGCTTCTCTCCAAAATTAAGGAATCTCTAACCTCTACAATATTATCAAGGTCCAAAGTGAAACCTTTTCTTCTTACTCGGTTGTTAAAGCTCAAAGGTATTCAACCTTGCATGACATGATTCAAACACAAGATGACAACTTAGCCTCCTTCCAATCCACCTTCACGCAACACTTTCAGCATCCTCCTCAATAAGGTCCTTCAAACCAAGACCAAGACCAAGACAATGAAAATTGAACCTGCTTTGTGTCTTATTTTTAGCTTAAATTTCATCTTGCTAGAATTTTGTGATGTTTTACCTGACTTTATTTGCTTTCCTTGAACCTACTTTGTGTTTGTTTAAGTTTATTTGTCATTCGGTATATATAGTACTTTGTGATGATTGTTTAATTATCTTATTTGCACTATTTTTCATTTTATATGAACGGTCGTTAGTGCATTAAGGTGCAAGTTTATGATCTCTACTCTACTTTTAATTGCTACTATTAATCAAATGCTTTTCTCTTTTTGATGTAGTCAAAGGGGGAGAAGTGCTATGATAGTGAGATAGACTTACAATTTTTGAGTTATGAAGATGTGCACAAACTCAGGGGGAGTTCCTTCTTCTTATGTCATTTGTTGTATTTTTGATTTGACAATATTGTGTAGGTTTTTCCATCATAAAAAAGGGGGAGTATGTGAGGGAAATATTCATGTTTTCATGATGTCAAAACCTCTCCTATCCTCAATGACATGTGTGCTACATAAAATATACTTGGGACAAAGTATAGGATACAAGCTTGGATGACAATAACCTTTTTGGAAAGAAAAATGAAGCCTGCATCGATGCAAACTAGCTCCAGTCGACTCAAAGCTTTGTGCTTCTCTCGGGTTATGTTGCGCCGACCCCTTGGTCGACTCAACCTGATGGTCAAGAAAATCGAAGGTTGCGTTGACGCAACCCCCTGGTGTGGTTGACGCATTCAAGCTGTTTGACTCATATCCTAGGCGCGAGTTATGTTGCACCGACCCAAGCCTCTGGAGCGGTCGACGACTCACTTAACATACTCAGAATTCTGTTTGTCTTATTTTATTTCTTTCTCAAATATTATTTGTTTTACTAACACATATAAATAGAGTTTTTACTAATTTTGAGTAGTTAACAAGAACTAGTGAAATATACACATAATGCTCATCATCTTCATCCTCTCTTCTCAAAAGTCAACATCTACACATAATCATGGTTGTTGATTCAAGAAAAGTGATGTGGTGATAACGTTCAAATCAAAGATTCAATTCAGATTTGGGTTGAGCAATTGTGGGTTGTTCTTGAATAAAATCGTTTGGATTTTCTCCTCAAAGATTCCAATTGGTGCTGGGGTTTTTGCACAAGTCTTTGCTTCGTCGAATTCAGCCGAGTGAAAGGATTAAGAAACAATGGGTTTTCTTAATCAAGTAGCGGTAACCGAAGGACGGTGAAGGAAGATTTAGGGTCAAATTTCTTGCAATCGAAATCATCCGAGTGAAAGTATTGCAGAACAAGAGTTTGTGCAAATCAAGTAGCGGTAACCGGAGGTTTGTTCGAAGAATTTGGCACTTAGTTTGGCTCAAAACAAGGAAAGGGAAGAAGACTGTTACATCAGCAACATTGGTTTGTTTTTATTGTGAAATATCTCTTCTCTTGTAGCATTTGCATCTTAATATAAAATATCTCAATTCTAGATTCTAGAATTTGTGGCATATGTACCCTATGCAAGGAAAACAAGGGGAACTGCCTTAATAAATCGTGTGTTCTTCTTCTTTTTCTTTACTTCCATACTTGACTACTATAATTTGTGGGAATTAAATTGTCGAATTTTCTTGTACTGAAATTATGGTGTGTTGAGATCATTTCACAACATTGGTAATAACCCATTTGATTGATACATAAGAAAACTCACTGCTACAATTTAGTAAAATCAAACCTAAGGTGCTTTGCACATAAGGTGTTTGACAAATTGATTCATCCACAAATTATTCATTGTGTTTAGCTTTATCTTAATCAACTCATTAGAAGTAATTAATAGTCATTGAGGATGTTTAATTGATTACCAATTGAGTAAAATGTATTGATTCATACTTTGTCGTCCTATCCCATACAATTACGCATATCTGATCTTTTCAATAGAGGATCATTTAGACAATTGGAGATTCTGGGAGCTTTCACATATATTTCTGAAAAACAATTTTAAAAAGCACAAATAATTTTTTAAACGATCTATTCAACCCACCCTCTAGATCGATCACATCATCTAACAAGGAAAACGATAAAATCTTAAGGGGAGCATGTAGAGATCAAAATCGTTATCTCAATTCTAACTGAGTGACATCATCGATCGACAAAAGAATAAAGCCATGAAATCCTATGGGGAGCATGCAAAGATCGAAGTCATTATCTCAATTGAGTGACATCATCGATCGTCAACAAAGGAGGTAAACACAAGCATAAACACAAGTAGCAAATAAGTGCGGAATGCCTGCTACGGGTCCTTAAACAGCGAACTCGAGCGCATGCTCTTTATTTTCTACTTCTCATGATCTCTAGAAAAGAGGAAAAATGCGGTAAAAGGTGCAAAAGATAAAAGGAAGGAGGTGAGAATATCAATCAAACACAAATTCGCCAATTAGAAGACGAAAGCAAGAAACCTGGATACTTCGAGTAATCTTCACCAAAAAAGCAAAATAGTCAGAGAATATTCCAATAAAGATCAAATGCGGGAATAAAGCGCGGGCCAAGAATTCATCGCATCAAATTAGAGTCCCTACATAACATGATGATATACAAGCAAAGCACGATCCATATAAATGCATCACGGTAAAACACATTCCAAAACATGCAAAATCTCACAAGAAATGTTAGAAAATAACAAGCAATATCAAATGAAACTCAACAATCGACACAACTAGTTAAAATGAAATGTTATCATGCATAAAATGAAATGAGACAAGTAATGGAAGTGTAAAAGTAATTCCCGGGCATCAACATGCGTATATGATAAAACAAGCCGGAAAATGCACCGAAACCAAGTCAACACATCCATAATATCCCACAAGCGACCAATGAAATAATAACATGCATCATACAAGTCTTAAAACTCAAAGTACACATCACACGGAGCCAAATTGCCTTGTATGCAAAAATAAAGCACAGAAAAACATCGAAACGAAATCGGCTCAAAATCACACTGGTAGCTATAAACGTGCCAACAAGATCAAAGGAATCGAAATCGGAAATTAAATCGCACCATAATTACCGCTTACCGATCCTGGTAGCCATGTGTACACAATAGCCCATAAACGAATCATAAAGCAAAGTCGTGCATCAAAGGAAGCTCAAAACTCAAAGTTCATGTTAAAACAAGCTAAAAGCATTATCTCCAAAAATTAGGCGCATAAAACACCATCACAGAATTGAACAAAAATCGCATGGTTGCTCCCAAACGGGCCAACAGACTCAAAAACCATATGGCTCGAATTAAAACCAAGCACAAGTGCTATTTTCATGCACGGGGAAGCAACTTGAGTTTTTGTGCAATTTAACCAAACTTTGATTCAAACATGGGAAAAAGACAAGGCGATGTATTCCAAGGCTTAAGTATCATCACCTAAATATAATACACAAGTTAATTACAATGGAAATGCAATGGTAACTTTAAATTCAAGGAAAAATACCAACTATGTATTAGTTCAATTTTCTCCCAATGTGAGGTTTTGTGTGTTAAAAAGATGCTAATAACTCAACAATTGGTCCTAAATTGCGCTAACTCATAATTTGTGTTAAATTCTCATCATGAACAACATGATTTATGCCAAAGAAAATTAACACATAAACTAACCATGACAAGTTCTCTTCCAATTCTCATGCTACAACTTCAATTCAATTTTTAAGCTCATGAAATAACAATTATTCAATGTCTCCAACTAAATTCTAGCCAATTCCACATCTTAGCATTGTCACAAAATTTAAGAGCAACTCCTACAATTTAATTGTATGCACAATTATCCTCATAAGCATTTTATCAAACACCTACACTACATCAAAAGTTCAACTCATGAATTATGCATAAAAATCAATCAAACGTTGGCTCAAGCATATCCACAAACACTTAGACTTCAAGAATTCTCAACACATGATATGTCCAATTACAACTTCAATTATACTTCAATTAAATATTCAATTCAATTCACAATTATATCAACATTCAATTCATGAACAATAGTCCCCGATCCGAACACAAGAAGTGATAAGAAAATCAGGACGGTCTCAATGCTTAAAGAATCAACTCAAAATACTAAATTGGATGAAAGTTACAAATTTCCAAACGCCCGGGGAACAAATAACCAGTCATTAAATTCAAATACCGTTTCAAGGAAATCAAATTATTCAGAGACTTTCTGCACATAATTTGCTTCCAGCTTGAACATATGAAACGAGGAAAATATCGAGACGGCTCCAATGCCTGAGGAATCGACTCAAAATAGTATCCGGATTGCAAGTTGCGAATTTCTGAACTCAAATCAGCAAAAAACACTTCTTCTGGCTCCCACTGCCTCAAATTCGCTGAAACGCCTGATTTCGTTGTAGTTCAGAGTGCACTGAAATACATGAGAGCTTGACACGATAATTATTGATTGGTCATTGATTTGATAGATTGCAAAACGTGTGAAACAAATTTAAGCCCTGAAAAACCAGATTTTTTCCTTGTTGCTTCTGCCCAACAGAACAATCTCTTTTCTGTAGCTTTAGAAAGAAATGCCTTGATCCCATGACTATCAATGATGCATGATATACTGAATGACCTACTGAGGGGGTATGCATAAGCTAGACAATACTTATTAAACGAGTAAGACAAATTTGGGGTATGACACATACAAACAAAATTAGTTCAGGCATGATGCGATATCCATCTGATGGCGAGGTATGTAAATATTTTGATAGAGTTCATCCTGAATTTGCTCAAAACCCAAGAATGTTAGGCTTGGATTATGCTCGGATGGTTTCACTTTTTATAATTTGTCAGTAAACGCATATTCTTGTTGGCCAGTTATTGTTACCCCGTATAATCTCCCTCCCGAGATATGCATGACGAAACCTTGCATGTTTTTGACATATATCATTCTAGGACCTTTGAGTCCAAAGGAAGGAATAGATGTTTATTTGCAATCCTTAATTGATGATCTCAAGAGGTTGTGGCTGGGAGAGTGGACTTATGACGTGTCTCGTAAACAAAAATTTAATATGTAAGTTGCTTTGATGTAGACAATTAACGACTTTCCTGCATATTGCATGTTGTCTTCATGGGGTACACATGGCAAAATGGGACATACACATTGCATGAATCACACAAAAGCATTTAATTTGGAAAAGGCTGGGAAAAGTTCATGTTTTGACTTTCACTATAGGTTCTTACCTACAAGCTATGAATTTAGAAGAAATAAGAATGCTTTTAGAAAAGGAGAGAAAGTAACAGATCTACCTCCCCCTCGATTGTCACCGATTGAAGTACGAAATAATGTTTAGGACCTATCAAAATTCACAGATAATGGTGAAGCACGTAGAATTCAAGGATATGAGGATACACACAATTGGACAAAAAGAAGTATTTTTTGGGACCTCCCATATTGGAAGGATAATTTGTTGTGACATAATCTTGATGTTATGCATATTGAGAAGAATTTCTTTATAATGAATTTAAAATAATGATGGATAATGAGAAGAAGAAAGATAATAAGAATGCTAGAAAATACTTGGAACTTTTGTGTAAACGAAAAGATTTGGATTTGAAACCTCTACCAAATTGAAAATTATTAAAATCCAAGGCTTGTACACTCTTACTCCCCAAGAAGAAAAAGCATTATGTCGGTGGCTAAATGATTTGAGAATGCTTGACAGTTATTCTTCTAACTTGGCAAGATGTGCTGACGCCCAAATAGGAAAGATGCATGGAATGAAAAGTCACGATTGTCATGTTTTCATGGAACAATTGCTTCCAATTGCATTCAGTTCACTGTCCAAGAATGTGCTTAATCCACTAACTAAGATCAGTAAATTTTTTAGAGACATTTGTGCATCAATTTTAAGAGTATACAACAACATTAAATTGGACCGAAATATTCTTGTCATTCTCTGCAAGTTGGAGCAAATATTTCCGTCAGGTTTCTTTGATTATTTGAAGAATCTTCATGTGCATCTTGCTTATAAAGATTTCATAGGTGGACCTGTTCAATATAGATGGATGTAACCATTTTAACAATTCATGGGTGATTCAAAGAGATCAATGAAAAATTAGGCAAGAGTCGAGGGATCAATTTGTGCATATTATTTACATCGTGAAATATCACATTTTTGCTCTCATTATTTCAATCACATGATGTTGACTCCGAGAATCATAAGGAACTAAGTTCACTTTAGTGAAAGAAATCAATTCACCTTATTAGTTTTCAGTCGTCTAGGCCATCCCTCAATGAAGACGAGTGAGTATTGGCTTTCTAAAAAAGAAATACAATCTGCTCATGTTCATGTGTTGATTAACCGCGTTGAAGTTAAACCATATCTTGAGTAAGTATATTTAATTAAGTATATATGTTTTATTGGTTAAGACTTGTAACCTTCTTTAACCTATATATTTTTTCAAAATAGGGCATTTAGTACATACTATTCTCAAAGCACAGGGAATATCCATCAACTGGTTACACACATTCCTATTTTCCAGAATGGTTCAAGCAACAATTATCATGTATTATTGCACTAAGTCCTAAAATAATACATTTGAGAAGTTTGTATGAAGGCCTTCGTCAACGTGAAAATGAATGGCATGCATACTTTGTAAGTGGTTACAAATTTCACACTGAAATATGGAGTGGAGGGAAGAAAACTGTAAATAGTGGTGTAGTCGTAAAAGGAGTTACAGAGGGTGGTGGGGACGAATTCTAAGGGGTTATCACACATATTTAAGATTTGGTATATAATTATATGGACTCGGAAAATAAAGTTGTCTTGTTTTATTGTGACGGGTATGATCCTTCTTCCAGAGGAACAAAAATTGATTAAAAAAAATAACAACGTTGAGGTTCGAATAGATAGAAAGTACAAAGAGTATGACCCTTTCATAATGGCACATAATGTTAGGCAAGTTTATTATATACTTTATCCTTCAATCACCCCATGCAAACGAGGACAATGTATGCAGCAATTGGATTTTTAATCAGAGCCTCCACTATTAGTTTTTATCCTAGGGAAGGGAATCTAACAGAAAACCCTAATTCGCAGACAGAGATTCTAGGTTTCGGACTTCTTTAGACGAAAGGAAGGTGTTAGGAACCTTTCATATACCTTGTTCACAAGGATACTAGGTTTTAGGTTTGAGTTCGGGAAACAGGATTTAAATTTTATTAGGGGAACTCGCCACGATTTTTGATCATATGCCTATGTATCTTCTTATGAGGAATCAGAGTCCCAATTTGTAGTTCGTATGGGGTTGGTGTTTTTTAGGGGTCGCAAACGTACTTTGAATCACCTCGCATTTTGTCCAGGAGTAGTGATTGCGGAGATTTTGACTAAATGCGCGGTAAGTCAAAATTTGTTTGAAACCCCTTTTGCAAAAAACATTTGATTGGATTAGTTGATTGCGAAAAAATAGTTTTTTGTTTGTTGTGTGTTTTTTAATTGTATTAACTGCGAAATTCTTGGTTAATGCATGATAGAAAAATATTTAATGCGATATATAAAATATGTTCATGAGTTTTAAATAAAGATAATTTAGATGATAATAAATAATAAAAATAATAATAATAAAAATTAATATTACTAATAATAATAATAATTATTATAAAAAAATAAACAATTATAATAATAATATAAGAATTAAAATATAATAATTCTAAAAAAGTGTAGAAAACAAATAATTAACCAGGGGGTGTAATTTCTATTGAACAAGTAAAAGCAGAGGGGTGCTGTTAGAACTCTGGGCTAGGCCTAAATATGTTCTAAAGAGGGGGGGTGTGAACTGGTTTGGTGTTTAGCAATTCAAGGCGAAGGGGGCGTGAAAAGAAGTTGGGCTTAGGCCTAACGAGTTTGAAGAGGAGGGCCTGGTGATTGCGTGTGGGAGGGAGTACTGAACTATCATGAAACTTGGCCTAACGGCCGTTTGATCAACATCATGCAAACGAGATTGGAGGGAGCACGTTAGTTACAGTATGTGCGCGGATATGGGATTGGGACGAGTTATACATTTCAATTACAATTCATTTTCTTGTTTTTTTTATTACAGCAACTTATCTCTTTCTCTCTTAACCCTTCTTTCTCTCTACCTTAACCCTAACTCTCCCATCACCCTTCTTCTCCCGCGGCGGTGCTCACAAACAAACCCCTAACTACCATGAATTAAACCCCAAACACCAACATAAAATAAAAAAATAAAGCTAATGATTTTACCCTTTCCGTGATTGTCTTCTCTAATTGCTTTTTTCGGTTCAGTATTAATCCCTTCTTTCTCTTTTTTTTTGCAGATTCCGAAGGCTGATGATGGTGGTGAACGCGATTGCAGCGGAGGTACTATTAGGGGCGGGGATGATAGCAACTAGGGTTTCGGATATCGAACCCCCAGTTTTCGAATCGTTCTTCGACAAGCTTGGTTCGCGTTGCTTTTCTTCGATTCGGACTCCTCCGTCTCGTTTCTTCTTTTTCTTTTTTCTGTCCGTTGTATGCTTGTTGTTCTTGCCGTCCTTGTCTTGATCCCCCACCGTTCTTGTTTCTGTCTTTTAATTTTCTCCCCTACCGTTAATTTTCATTTTGCCTTTTATAGGTTAATGCTTAAGGTTTCTATCGACTTGCTGTTACAGTTTGTTAGCACAAATTAGGGAGATAGATTTAGGAATTTTAGACAATTAGGGATTAGATTGCGGTAATTGATTTGAATATTAGATTCGTTCCCTTTAATTGATTTGATTTGGATCTTGTAATTTATAGATTTTGTATCATTATTAGATTTGATTTAGCTTTCTGCAATCTTCTGGATTTGAATTGTTATTATTGAATAATGAAGATTGAGATTTGATTTAGTTTTCTCCTTTGATTTCTACAGTACTTGTTGATTGAAATCGTGCGCATATTTTGGTCACTGATTGAAACCGTGATTGCTTATTCCAACATGGGCCATGCGTTACAATCTGAATTGGGTCTTGCATTTAGCAATATTTCTATTTTTCTTTTTACAACAAAAAACGTTTTTTTGAAGTTGCTAGGCCCAAATGCCTCTAACCCAATGCTGTTTTAAACAAACTTTTTAATGAATACAAATTATAAACAATATTTAATAATATGTTGTTTAATAATAAAAGTGAACTATTATAAATAAAAAGCTAACAGTAATAACAACACTTTATATATATTTTTTATTAAAATAAAAACAACAGTTTTAATAATTTCTTAAAACAACAAAGAAGTAAATGGATTGTCCCAGAAAACCATTTAATGGGCCTGATAAATTAATAACTATACCCTCTTTTGCTGTTTTCTATTTAAAAGAAATGGGGAAAATTCTAATGGGCTTATAAATGGATAAACATACCACCTCTTTACCTAATGACCAACAACAAAATGGAAATGGGGCCCTAATTTCAATCTCACCTCCTATTTTTACTAACAACAATAAATCTTAACGGACTTAATAACAATTAAGAACTTAAGAATTATTTATGAAATAAATTTCCATATTCGAATTGCATGGGCCATTGGCCAACATGCTTCGTAAATGGGCCTATGGATACATGGGTCTTTCTGATTTAGAAAGCCCCATTCTCCTGAATTAAAGTACACCCCCTAATTGACTTAGATTTAAGAATGGGCCATCAGATATTGGCATACCATCCTTAAATTAAATATTTCTTCTATTTTAAATCTTAAAAACATAGTCGTCAAGGCAGGGCAAATTTGGGGTACGACAATATGTTGTAATCAAGTCCAACTCAATGGGTCACATTGAGACTCGTGAAGTAATGGAAGATGTTGGATACCAAGATGATGAGACTTCACCTGTTAATGGGGTAATTGAAATTGAGGAGATTATAAATTTATGTGATACCGTAGTTGAGGGTCAATAAGTTGACACAACTATCTTGTTGTCAACTATGAGCTTTTTTTTTATGAAGACAAACCATGATTGACAAAGAAGGCGAAGATTTATGATCAAGCTCAAAGCATCTAAGGACAATATCTTCAGTTCAAAACTCTCAACAACTTTCAAGGTATAATAATATTACTTACTTTGATCTTAAGATATAGATGCTCAATTTTGAAAAAAGAAATGTTTAAAAAATCATTACTCAAGTTTTTCAAAGTTAAAATTTCATTTTTTCACTTGAGTGCAATTGATTTGCATTTTAGTGCAATCGATTGCATGCTTCAATTTTTCAGATCTTTTGCTTCTGTTTCTCTGTGCAATCAACTTACATTGCTTGCGCAATCGATTGCATACTTAAAATTTTCAAAATGTTCACTTCTGTTTCTCAGTGCAATCGATTTATATTGCTAGTGCAATCGATTGCACTCACTTACTTTTTGCTACTGACTTTACATGCAATCGATTTGCATTGCTAGTGCAATCGATTGTACACTTAAAACTTTTGAAAATATAGTTGTTGAAATCTTGTGCAATCAATTTACACAAAGGGTGCAATCGATTGCATGCTGCACGATTTTGAAAAACAGCAGTTTTTCACATGCATATTCATCATGCCTTTTCATTGAAACCTTTCACTCAAAGTTGGCATTTGTTCATGATACATTTTCAGAACTTCATGATGTTTCAAAAGGGTGTTATGAACATATAAATATTCATTTTCAAAATCTGTTTTAACACCTCTTCCATAAATATTTTCTGAATTTTCAAAATACAAACTCAAGCATTCCTTCACTTTCATGCATAAGTTTTATGCACATTTTTATACATTGTTAAACAGAAAACTTTGAGCAATTATATCTTGAGTCATTGTACAATAATATTATTGGAAGAGAAGATCATACATTGTTAAATTACTCTAAGTGATCAATACTACTCTACTCACTCAAACTCAAATATTGATAGTTACTAACTTATTTTTCCAGGATTATTGGAAATACGTTTAAGTGTTTTTGAAATCTTGTCTTTCCAAAGTTGTTGGATACAAGTGTAGTCACTTTGAGAGGATTGTTCTCATAGTTGACATAGTGAAAATCCAAGAGGATTGTTCTTGGTCCAAGAGGATTGTTCTTGGTTGTTTGGTAGTTCTTGTTTAAGTTTGCCGCAATAAGGAAATCTCTTTCATGTTGAAAGGGGACTAGAGTACTCTCGGACTGTAAGGGGAACCAGGATATATCGCCCGTGTCTTTTATTTTTCTGCATTTTACGCTTTCCTAAACTCACCATTAACTAGAAAAATAAGAACCATCATCACTAAAAACTAGAAATTTTAAAGTACCTAATTCACTCCCCCCCCCCTCTTAGGCGTACTTCGTACTTACAATTGGTATCAGAGCAGGTTATAGGTAACCTGTTCCTAAAAGATCCAGAATGGCTTCCGCAAATCAAAATCCTATTTTCAGAGATGGTGGTAGTAAAAATAAGCCTCCTCTATTTTATGGTGAATACTTTGACTTCTGGAAAATACGCATGAAGGCACATCTAGAAGCACAAGGAGAAGAAATATGGGATACCGTCGAAAATGGTCAATTTATCCCTATAACGGTAATCAATGGTGTTGTCTCATCAAAGCTTAAAACTGCATGGGACGATGATGATAAGAAGAAAGTTCTCTATGATAAAAAGGCAATAAACCTTCTTCAAGGTTCACTTAGCATGGATGAATTCTTCTGTGTCTCGGCATGCAAGACAACAAAAGAAATATGGGATACCTTGGTATAAACTCATGAAGGAACGATTGAAGTAAAAAGATCAAGACTAAATACCCTAAGTCAAGAATACGAATTATTTAGAATGCAGCCCGGAGAAACCAATCTTAACTTACAAAAGAGATTTGCGCACTTGACAAATCATCTAAGTGCTCTTGGTAAAATTTTGACGAATGATGAACTAAATCTGAAAGTACTTAGGTCCTTAACTAGGGAATGGCAACCAAAGTTAACGGCAATTTCAGAAAAGAAAAGTCTCTCCAACATGACATCCGCAACATTATTTGGAAAAATTCAAGAATATGAAACGGAACTCAGAAGACTTGAAAAGCATGATAATCAAGATAAGAAATCCAAGAATATTGCTTTGAAGATAGATTCCAAGGAAGTTGAAAAGGAAGACAATCCGAAAGAAGATGAAAACTTCATGCTTCTTGTTAAAAGGCTTGGTAAGTTCTTCGGTAGAAATGACAAACCTTTTTCTCATTCAAAAGGAAAGAAACAATTTAAGAAAAAGGAAGCTTCCACATCAACACAAGAAATCACATGTAATGAATGTGGTAAGCAAGGTCATATCAAGCCAGATTGTTCAAAACTCTCCAAGAAAGGTGGCTTCAAAAGCAAGAAAGAATTCAAGAACAAAAAGGCTTATATCACATGGGAGGGCAATGATATAAGTTCCTCATCTGATTCCGATAGTGATGAAAGTGCAAATCTAGCATTAATGGCCTCACACCATTCCGATGATGAAGACAATGAGGTTAGTAATGAATTTTCTCTTTTTGATAGTGATGCACAAGGTGTTATAGATGAACTATTGAATGAATGCAAAATTCGGTATAAAACCATTTCATCACAAAAGAAACAAATTTCATCCTTAGAAGAAAAATATGATTCTATGGAAAATGATTTCAAAGAATAAAAACAAAAATTAAGTGATGAAAAAAAACATAATTTTGTATGCAAAATTTGTGATTCACTCTCTTTCAAAATTGGTCAATTAAAAAGAGTCATTGAAAGATATGAAAAAGGCCAAATTGGATTGGAAGGTGTTCTTAGCCAACAAAGATACTCCAATGATAAAAGTGGACTTGGATATTCAAAGTTTTCAAAACCAAGTTCTAACAAAACTATCTTTGTTAAGGCTAGTGATAAATCATCCAAAGAGAAAGTGAGCAAACCTAAAATAGTTCATCACTATCCTAAAAAGAAAACATTTCCTAAGAAAAAATCTTATCATTCTAGATATAGAAGTAACTTTGAACCTACTTATTTTTATTGTGGCATTAAAGGCCATACACCTAATGCTTGCTATGTTAGAAACTTCAGTGTGGCAAGTGGGCATTATGTATGGATAAATAAAGACACTAATTATGAAGGACCCAAAGAAACTTGGGTACCTAATAAAACCTAATTTGTTTTGCAGGTATGCTTGAAGACCACATGCAATCTTTGGTATCTTGATAGTGGTTGTTCAAAGCATATGACAGGAGACATAAACCAATTTTCAAATCTAGCGCTAAAGGCCAAGGGTTTTGTCACTTATGGAGACAATAATAAGGGGAGAATCCTAGGAAAAGGCAAAGTTGGTGCTCCACCTTTCACATTCATGAAGATGTTCTTTTTGTTGAAGGACTAAAGCACAATCTTCTTAGTATTAGCCAACTTTGTGAAAAAGGCTTCAAAATCAAGTTCACCAAGGATGAATGTTTGATAGAAGATGAAGTCACTCATGAGGTTATACTTAAAGGTAAAAGAATCAATAATATATTCATGATTTCCCTTGATGATCCATCTTTGAAGGTTAAATGTCTCATGGCAAACAACGATGATTCATGGCTGTGGCACAAAAGAATTGCTCATATTCATATGGAATACTTGAATAAGTTAATCAAGCATGATCTTGTCATTGGATTTCCTAAGAGAAATTTCGTCAAAGATAGACTATGAGATGCTTGTCAAAAAGGGAAACAAACTAGATCAACTTTCAAATCTAAGAATATGGTGTCCACTACAAGGCCACTACAATTGTTACATATGGATTTATTCGGTCCATCGAGAACAAGGAGTTTCAGAGGTAATGTGTATGCCTTGGTTATTGTTGAGAATTTCTCTAAATATACTTGAAAATTCTTTTTAGTGCAGAAAAGTGATGCATTCAAGGCATTCAAGATGTATGCTAAACAAATTCAGAATGAGAAGTCTCTAACAATTGCCTCAATAAGGAGTGACCATGGAGGAGAATTCCAAAATGCTTTATTTGAAGAATTTTGTGGAGAACATGGAATATCTCACAACTTCTCGGCACCAAGGACTCCTCAACAAAATGGAGTGGTAGAAAGAAAGAATAGGTATCTTGTGGAACTTGCTAGAATAATGCTTAGCGACTCAAATCTTCCAAAATACTTTTGGGCGGATGCGGTGAGCATGGCATGCTTTGTTAGCAATAGAGTTAACATTAGACCAATCTTAAAGAAAACTCCATATGAACTCTTCAAAGGGAGAAAACCAAACATTGCTTTCTTTCACATCTTTGGATGCAAATTCTTTGTCTTAAACAATGACAAATATAACCTTGGTAAGTTTGATGAGAAATCCGATGAAGGTATTTTTCTTGGTTACTCTCTCTCTAGTAAAGCATATAGAATATACAACAAAAGAACTTTGACAGTTAAAGAATCTATGCATGTTTCTTTTGATGAAACTAACCCCTCCAAGGAGGATAATATTTTTGTGATAATGATGATGAAATACTAGAAGGTCCTCAAGAAAATTCTTCCAAAGATCATCCCATTCAACACGAAGAATCACCTCAACAAGATTCGAATCTCAATGATCTACCAAAAGAATGGAGAACTCATAAAGATCATCCTATTGATAAAGTAATTGGTGATATAAGTCAAGGTGTGTCTACAAGATTAAATCTCAAGGATGCTTGCTTAAACATGGCGTTTGTCTCTCAAATTGAACCTTCCAAAGTTGATGAATCCTTAGGCGATGACCAATGGATTATCGCTATGCAAGAAGAATTTAATCAATTTGAAAGGAAAAACATGATAATAAAAACATCCAACACGGAAGTTGTAGATCTCAATGAGATCAGAAACATTGCAGGGCAGAACTTCTTCTAGAAATGCTTGGATCTCAAGTTATAAATCCATGAAGATATGTCCATGAAACTAAAACACTTAGTAAAATTCTGGGCATTTTAAGTCAGAATTTTGACAAAACTTATGGGCCAATTTTCATACAGTTATAATTGGATTTTGCAAAAGTGATTCAAAGAGGGATTGCAGAGCATGTTACAAGCTTTCTAAAAAGTACAAGAACTCTTTCAGATCATGCTGGATCATGGAGAATCGAAGATCAGAATTTGGACATGCATTCTTAAATTATGAGTCATTTTCATGATGAACATCTGATCCAATTCCAAGAAATGCTGCATAATCCCATTTTTCAGGCCCTCTAACATGTGTACCTATCCTTAATCAGAAGATTACACAAGCTTTTGAGCTATGAACCACTTGATTTAAGCTTTGTCCAATACACCTTGCCATTTAAGGAAGAAAGTTCACACTTCCATTCTGGAAAAGTGACTTTAATCACAAAGTCCACTCTCCTTGAGCTTTGTGTTTGTTATTTCTGCACAAGCATCCCCTACAAACTCAGAACAGGCGTGTTTAAAGTTTCTAGCCACCCTATCTTGCCTTGAAACCATGTCTGTCTAAGCTTGCTTCAACAACAAGTCAAAATCTATAACATGTGATTTCGTACTTCTGACTTCTCCAAGCTTCCAAACCCTTCGCATATAAATTAAACCTTCATTTGCAAGCCAAATAGATATTTTTTCGACGAACCCTGAAACTCATTAAAACTCCCCAGAACCAGAAATTGCAACACAAGCACAAAAACTTGTCATTTCTGATTTTTGAATCCAATCTCCAAATCCTCTTGTGCGTTTCTTGGCCAAACCATCCACAAAGTTTCTGATACACATATAGAAGCTATCCCAACCTCTATTTTCAGACCGTAACATCATCTTCACCAACCTTCATTTTCAAAAATAGAGCATTACATCTTGACTCCTTCTGAACATTCCAGCCACCCATAGCTCAAGCTAAGGGTTGCATTAGCTTCCTGGGAACTTGAGGAAGCTAACCAGATTATCACAACAACTTGAATAAATATCTAATTCAAAAAACGATCTCCATCTGCAAGGTAAATTCTTCTGATTTTCATCTCATTATTTAGGCATTGTTAGGCTTGCATTTCAAAGACAAAATGTAGATATCATTGCTCTGAAACTATACATATCCATAGATTCCATTTATATGGCCTGAGTAGAGAGAATTTTAGATCAGAGCTTCTTGAAAAAAATTAAGGTTCAGATTAGTGCTAGAAAAATTCATGTTTGTTTCTGATTTATAGTTATGGAACCATGATGAAATTTTCCATAAATTTCACGTTTACATATTCCATTTTTGTTGAGAAATGAATGAGTTGCAGATGCTCTGGCTAGCGCGAGGAAGAAGATGAAGTTCATCATCAGAACTGATTTTTTAATATATATTTATGGTTTTGTTTATAATACCGGATGTATAGCCACCCCAGTGGTAATGAGCGTGCGCGTAAGGCATTAGTTTTAAGGGTCCTGGGTTCTAGCCCCAGGTGCACCTTTTGTTTTTATTTCTTAACATTTTATCCCATGTATTTGTTAACAGCACGCATGGGCCAGAACTTCTAGGCTGTCTCTTTTTTGCTTCCAGCATCACCCCCCATATACCTATTAACAACACGTCTGGGCCAGAATTTCTAGGCTGTCTCATTTTTGCTTCCAACATCACCCCCCATCTACTTGTTAACAACACGCCTGGGCCAAAACTTCTAGGCTATCTCATTTTTTCTTCCAGCATCACCTCCCATGTACTTATTAACAGCACGCTTAGGCCATAACTTTTGGGTTTTCTCATGTTGCTTCCAGCAGAACCCCCCATCCATTTTTTTATCACGCAGCCCAGCATAACCTTCTTTTTCTTTTCTTTCTGATTCTGATCACACAAATACATTTTGGGCCTAAACCAAACATAAATCAGTTATACTTACAAACATCCTTTCCACTTTATAAACTCCCCCTGACTTTAATTTTATATTTTTATTTTATTTTATTTATTTTATTATTTTAGTATCATTACTATTATTTTTATTAATCAAAAATCCCAAAAATATATTATATTAAATATTTAAATTATCTTCATTTAACTTCTCAAAATATAAAGACCAAAAACATTTTCCTATTTAATTTCTTGCCTTTAACTTAACCTTAATTTTTCTTATTGTAGTTAATTATTTTCCTTTAGTTAATTAGGTCAAAAACCCATTTTCTTAAGTAAAATCCAAAACAAATTCCATTTATTTTCCATTTTTATGCATTATATTCATTCTGTTTCTTGTACATTATATACATTTTAATTCTTGTACATTATTCAAGTTAAATATGGTTGTAATAGATAATAAGGTCCTCAAATTGCTCAAGGAAGTCCAAGGGTTGACCAGACAAACTCTCTCCTAAGGCAGTCTACCCCAAATTAGGGTTTCATTTTGCACCTAGGTACTTGAGTCCAAAGGATCCCAAATGCTCACCATTGTCCTAATATGTTCTCAAGATCATCCATGTCAAGTTTCAAGCCTTGCAGAGGAAGTTTGCTCAGTCAATTGCTCAAAGGCCTGAAAATCGACCATGCTAGGGCAAAAGTCAATTGTGGCCCCCATACAGTTAAACTTCAATATTTTTGGTCAACGTTCTCATTTTGAAGTATTATTCATCATTTGATCAAGGGTTGATCATGATTCCTCAAGGATTGCTCACAATTCATCAAAACCCAAAAGTTGCTAAATTAGGGTTTTACAGGAAAAGTCAACTCAACTTTGACCAAGCATAACTTTCTCATACTTTATAAAAAATGACCCATCCAAAGCTAATTTTGAAGAGGATGAAACTCCATACAATTCATCTTCATCTCCCAAGTTCAAAATATGCACTCACAAGAAGATATGAATTTGGACATTATAGGTCTTTTTGAAAAGTCAACAAAAACAATTTTTGGGTCAAAGCTCCGTACATCAACATGGAAGACTCAATTGAGATGAGACCAAAATGGTTGCTTAGAGGACATCTTAAGATTTCTAAAAAGTCTAAGAACACATATCTAGGGTCAAAATTGAAGGAGTTATGCATTGGTAAAGTTGACCCTTTTTTGCAAAATTGCCAAAAGTCAAATGTGTCCCAAATTGCAATTTTTGCTAAATGGGCCCAACTTTTTATGCTTGCAATGAGTTTGTAATGTGACCCACGACCCATGAGTCCTTCCATTTGTCATTCTTTTTATTTTTGTCATTTATTTTGATTTTATTTAAATTAAATCAAATAAAATCAAAATAAAATAGTAAAAATATCAAAAGCTAATCAAATCTTGAGATTTTGTGAATGTTTAGGCCTGTTACACAGCTGGAAGTGAGATCAAATCGTGCAAGGCTCATATGGATACAAAAAGATTGCATTTTGCTTGATTTGGAAAGATTTGCACAAGGATCAAATCATGAATCAATAATCATAATTGAGAGAGATTTGATACAGAATTGTAACCCTAATTCATTCTAGGGTACATAAAGAACAATTGCAGACCAAAAACAAAGAGGGGGGAGGCGTGCAAAACAGAAAACAAAGTTGCAAAAATTCAAGAAAAGTTATAAATCAATTTCCAAGTTTCTGGCCATCTCAAGCCTTTCTAACCATCTCAATCATTTGATGGATATCTCTGGACCATATTGCAACCATTAACATGCGTCCCCACGTCCAGAATCACACTGTAAGAGTCACGCGGTTCATCCCCTTTCTTGAATTCGCATATCTTAATTCTGGCATCTTTAACATGATTTATTAGCATATTCTTAATCCTTGAGTTATTAGCAAGCTAATGGTTACATTTAATTTCGTTTTTGCTGACTGGACATGAAAGTGCCATGGCTAGGGTTCATGCTTTGTTTTTAGGGGTTTTGCATACAGGAAAATTAGGCATGGATAATGGTACCATGATGCCCGAGAGATTGCAACGAGTTGATTGATACCATTGGTTGTGATTTATCATGCTTGCACATAATTTTGGAGAAGCACAGGGTTGTACCTACGCCCAGTGTCCGTAGGTAAAGGTTTTGTCTAAAACGACAGAGGCAAGGAAGAAGAAGGATAATGTGGCGCTCCATGAGTCGTCCATTTGAATCTGCACGCGTTTCAAAGTTTATATTTTTGTTTCATTATATAATATTTATTTGTTATTAGTTATATAACTAACACAACCAGCTCAGCTGGCAAGCGCGCAGTGAGAGGATGCCTAAGGGTCTGGGTTCGATCCCCAGGTCCCAATATTTGCCTTATATTGTTTTTCTTTGCATAATCAGGTACACATGTATCAAATAAGCCTACCATGCATCATCAATATCCCACCACCAGATCATCAAGGCTTCAGATACAACGCCTTCTCCCTGAAGGACTACCATGCGCTTGAGTCAAGTTGACATACATAATCTGGAAAAGTCAAAAGGGCCAAGGAGTTTGTTGGGCTCAGATTTGCCAACCACCCCCCCTTATTGCTAAAACATACCAGGCCCATTCTTATTCTTTCTTTTTATTTTCTTTTATTTAATACAATTAGTTTAATTATTTTTTAACCTAAATTAATTTCTTTTTTCACAAAAAATCATAAAATCAAATTTCACAAATTTAGAATTAGTTTTTTTTATCATTTTATCAAATTTAATTTAATATTAGTTTATATTTAATTTAGGGTAATTCTAACTTTTTATATATATATAATTAAAATCAATTAGAAAAATTAGGGTTAGCTTGTGATTTTAATTTTTATTTATTTCTCAAAATAAAATAAAATACAAAAATAAGTTAATTTAATTATTGTTCTTAAATTTTTTAAATTAATTAGTAGTTAGGTTTTTATTTATTCAATTAAACCTTATTTTCTTAAAATAGCACAAAAACCAAAAACAATGATTTCTCTTTTAATTAGGCTTAGTCGGGGTCGAAACCCTAAATCTCTCGTTTTCGATTCATCGCGCACGTTTATTATCATTTTTTTTGCAAATATTAATGTAACTGCTCACGGTATGTAATAGTTTAATTAGGATTTTCTTTTATTTATCGTTTTACGGGTTTTTTGGCTATGTAATTAATCCCTCCCCGGAAGCCTTGTAATAGCGTAGGTTTTACTTTTCCGCATTTTAATTCTTGCAAATATTAACTGTTAGATGTATGTTAATAGGATTGTATGACAAGATTGCATGACAATTTAAAATGGCTAGAAAACCCTAATGTGCAAAGATAATAACTGAAGCCAAATCACTCGCACATACACACTCCTAGGGTATACTCTCACTTCGGTTTCCTTCGGTAAACGATCATTAAGTATAGGGTATTTTAGTGGTTTCCCTCTTGTCTAACAAAGATCAAAAGTCCCGTTCGGAAATGTTGCCTCGGAATGGTTGCCTCGGAAATGTTGCCTCGAATATGATCTCAAGACATTAGGGTTATTACTAAGACGTCCTAACATTGCTTTAGTGATCGTACGTCCCTTACGAATTGACCCTTACAACTCCAATGACGGTGCTTCCTATTTCTCAATAGTAGGATAGCATTGTCTAATGGAAACAAGAACAAAAATAATCTTTTTTCGAGTAGGTAGATGCTAGTAGGTACTTGCTCAAAAAACAAACTTTTCACACAAACACTTTTCAAACTAAAGTTTTTCAAAACACTTTGTAACACTCTTGAGGACAGAAACAAGGGTTAAAACGAAGTAAAACAAAACTCTTCAAAACAAACACACACAAGCAATTTCAAAAAAGATGAGCAAGTACCTAAGAGCCTGTGGAAAACAACAGATAGAAAGGGTGCTAATACCTTCCCTTTCTATAATCAACCCCCCGTACTCAAAATCTCAAAAAAGGAATTTTTCTGTGCTTTTTCCTTTCTAGTTGGATAAAATAAAAGTCGATGGAGACTCTTGCTTACCAAGAAATTTTGCGAACACAAACGCAAAACGCAAACCAGCATTTTCCAAAACAGTCGGTTCTGCCACCGTATCACAGTAGGATATTTACATTTCCGCAATTTATCGTTTTTCACATAATTGTTAGTAATTAGGGTGTGTATGGCAAGAATAAAATCAATCCTTAAGACAACCCTAATCCAAGACAAAACAATGCATGAAATACAAACACTTGCACACTTTGCATCTCTGGGGTCTACTCCACTTGTTGCCTTGAGAAAATGGTCATGATATGCATGTGAGACATCTTAGCAAAAACAATTGAAATACAAGATCAAAGTCTCTCGATGAAAAATGCTAAGATATCTCACAACATTGCTATCTATGACTATACGATGACCCACACTTGTCCCTTTACATCCAAAGATAAGGCTACTTACCATCAATAGTGAGATAACAATATTAAAGGAAGGAAGAAATGAATAAAAGACTTTTGAGTAGGTAGAATGTTCTTAGTTTCTTGCTCACAATCCACCTTCAAAAAACAAACATCTTTTCAAACACACTAAATACTTTCAAAACATGAAATATTTTAAAAAGTCCAACACTTTGTATGCATTCTTTTAGAGACAAGAATCATTACAAAGTTTTCCTAAACGAAGGAACTTTTCAAAAATACTTTCAAAAACCATCACAAACACATTTCAAACAAAGCAATTTCAAAAGTGATATAGTAAGCAACTAAGAGCCCATAGATAACTATGGATGAAAAGGGTGCTAACACTTCCCTTTTCATAACCTACCCCCCGAACTCAAGAAAATATGCCAGAGGTCTTTCCTGTTCTTTTCAACCTTTCCTTATTGGATAAAAGAAAAGTCGGTGGCGACTCTTGCTATCCGTAACAATTGCGATCAAACGCAAAACATCCAAGTCAGTTCTCCCACCTATTATAAAACTGGAGACTCTGCTAGGGAGATATACTTAAAAGTGGGGTTACCTTAGAGCTAGATCACATTTAATTGCTTTCATTGTTTGACTTGTTTGCTTTACATTTATGGGTCCTTGTTTGAGTTTGTATTGATCGTCTACCCGGATCGGGGAACACCATTAGGTAAGTAGCAATAGATTGTGGAAATTGTGTGGGGTATACCGACATGGTTGAAGCGATGGCTACGTTAGTGTGACACATTTGTTGGTACCAGTAGCCCTTGAGTTTAGTCAAGGAGAATACATGGCTGCTGTGTGGTGTCATGAAGCAATAGCTGACCTTAGAACATTTAAATTGAACAACTTGGCCATTAGGAAGTAGTGAGATAGCCGACTTTGGTGCAGTCTGACGTTGGTTGATACTCGATACTACGCTCATTCAGATCAGACTTTTGGGATATTCCGGTTGCCAATAAAGAAGCTTGTGCTGAAATAATGCCCGATGAAGAAAGATCAGTGATATTGAGATTCCCTAGAATCCGGTTACTTTCTAGGACAGGTTAAGCCAACTAAACTTCAAGAGGGTATTTACCAATGAAACCTCATGCAAGCCTAAACCTAAGGACTTGTTTGCTTTGCTTGTGTATATACTTGTACATAACATCATGACATCATATCATGGCATTTTGAACTAACCATTTCAAGGACCTAGAGATTTATTTTTGTTCTGTTTTGTAGGACATGACTTCCACTCACAGAAATACTTTTCAAGTCAACCTCGTAAGAGTGCCTCCTCAACTCAAAGAATTAGAGTCAAGGGTTCTTGAGAATTTTCCATTCACCGAGAGACATGGTCGACTCCTTAATTTGGTTACATCAAGCCTTGATGAAGACATGATGAAGGCTCTCTTTTTCAATTCATCGACCCTTTACACCATTGCTTTACATTTCCTGATTACTAACTTGTGCCTACTATGGAAGAATTCTCTCAACTCTTGGGAATTCCTATTCTTGATCAATTACCCTTCAACGGTATTGAAAGAGACCCAAGACCTGAGGAGATTGCTCGAGCTCTACATTTGCAACGATCCGATGTTGTGGCAAATTGGGAAACGAGAAATGGTGTCAAAGGGTTCCTAGCCAAGTTTTTGATGGAGAAGGCTCAAGATTATTGGGATGCTCTGGATTTACAAGCCTTTGAAGAAGTATTGGCTCTTCTCATCTATGGGATGGTATTGTTTCCCAATTCAGACCAACTTATAGATGTGAATGCAATCAAAATTTTTCTATCTCGCAATCCGGTGCCTACTTTACTTGGGGATATCTTGCATTCTCTTCACTCTCGCACCATGAAGAGAAGAGGACTCCTTATATGTTACACTCCTCTTTTGGCTAGGTGGTTTATTTCGCACCTACCTTGATCTATTGTGAAGAACGAGCAAGGCTTAAGATGGTCTAGTAGGTTGATGTCACTCACACATTCTGATATCTATTAGTGTGCTCGATCTATGGAGGACATTACTATTATTAACCGTCATGGGGAATTCCATAATGTACCTCTACTTATCATTAGGGGAGGTATTACCTACAGTCCTTGTTTGGCTTTGCGACAATTTGGATATTCTAGGAAGGATGGCCCTCATGACGCACTTGTCCAAGGAATTGGATTTAACTATGAGAGCAATGTCCAAGGTTATCATCAGAAATTCATACGAGCTTGGGGCATGGTTAACAAGGTTGATAGCAAGACGTTGGGGCATAAGAACTCCATTCCTTTGGATCCTTATCTCAAGTGGGTGCGAACTAACGCCCAAAACCTCATGATGCCTTATGAAGCCATCCTACCTATCATCATGGAGCCTGTTGCCGAAGGAGATGTTATGTATACTGTCCTTTATCCTAACATGTCTGCTTCTCATGAAGATTTGCAAAGATCTTGGATTCAGCTAAAGGAAGAACAAGACACCTTCGAAACCCAGTTCTATGTAAGTGAAAAGAAGGTTTTTGAGCTTATGAGACAGCTTCATAAAGTGCGAAGTTTAAACGCCTACATTGCGCCGAAGAGGATGCGCTTGACCTTTTTGTCTTAGAAGTTTATTTTCTGTTCATTTCCTCCATTATAAGCCTAAGAGGCATGTTTGTAATCAATTTGAACTTATTAATACAATTGATGTTTGTTCCTTTTGTCTAAACAAATTTAAATCTTCTAAGTCCTTGAAATCATTTGCATACACATTTTCATGCATCATAACATAAACAGGTTTTCCACAACAGGTTTCCTTATCTTTCTATTGTTTATTTCAGTAAGATGGATATCGAACAAAAAATGAAGGACTTACAAGCGCAGAATTCCCAGTTTCAAGAGACCTTGCTGACCCTAGCTAAGGGGAAACAAGAGCTGATGACTATGCTAGTAGCCAAGAAGAAAACCAAAAAGAAGGCCTTCATCAACATGGGTAAGAGGTTCAAAGGTCCGGTCCGTCAGGTACAGATAGTCGAAGAGTCATCTGAGGAGGACAAAAATCAAGACGAAGAGGCAAGGAGCATCCGTGCTGGGGGTGCCAATAATCAAGCTTCCGAAGATGAAGATTATTTTGATGAGCAATAGCCTCCGACTGAGGATAAATACAAGTTGTTGGAGGATATACTAAAGGCGGTTGAAATTCAAGCCGTGCCTGGTTTAGATTTTATTGAGTTGGGCTTAATACTCTGGGTCATCATCCCTCATAAGTTCAAAATACCGGTCTTCGCCAAGTATGACGGGGTTTCCTACCCAAAACTTCATCTAAGGTCTTACGTGCGCAAGATGCAACCGCACACTACCGACAAAAAGCTATGGATTAATTTCTTCCAAGAGAGTCTGGCCGGGACTCAACTAGAATGGTTCTATCAATTGAAGGGTTCCCGCATCCACACATGGGAAGATCTAGCCAATGTTTTTTATCATCAGTATCAATACAATGCCGATATGGCACCGACTAGAGTCCAACTTCAAGGTATGACAATGGGTACCAATGAGGGGTTTAAGGAGTACGCCCAAAAATGGATGGATCTTGCTGGTAGGGTCCAACCACCCCTAACTGACAGAGAACTAGTTGACATGTTAATGGGTACATTAACTGGCCCATTTTTCAACCTTTTGATTGGCGGTTCTTTGTCTGGTTTCACCGAGTTTATCCTAACTGGTGAAGGAGTCGAAAGTGGCATTAAGAGCGGAGAAATTCCCATGACATCTACTTCTGCGTCCAACGCTATAAATAAGCCTTTCAATGGAAAGAAGGAAACAAATTATGGGTATGGTACAGGGGACCATACCAAGAAGGATCACTGACCCTCTATTAATGCTGTGTTAATCTCCAACCCTCCATCTGCTCAAAGGAAATCATCCAACAATCAACAATCTGAAGTTCCTCGAATACAGTTCACGAGAATAAGCATGTCACTGTCCCAAGCCTTAAAACATCCGTTGAAGGCCAACTTAGTGACATTGCACAATCCACCATCCAACTCAGACATTTCATCACCTAAGTACAATCCAAATGCCAAATGTGCGCATCATTCCAACAAACCCGGGCATGAAACTGATCAATGTTGGGCTCTGAAGAATAAGATTCAAGATCTGATAGATAATAAAGCAATTGAATTTGATCCACCTGCTACTCCAATTGTGATAACCGCACCAATGCTGAATCATGGAAAAGGTGTTAATGCAATTGATGATACTACTTTTGTTTCCTCCATTGAAGATTTAACAACTCCGTTAACTACTGTAAAGGATAATTTACTGAGAGCCGGCGTGTTCCCAGGTTGTTCTAAAAATTGTGTTTGTTGTGATCAACAAGTAAATGGGTGCAAGCGACTGAAGGAAGGTGTGCAACGCCTGATAAATAGCCATGATATTCTGTTTGAGAAGATTCCTACCATCAAAATTTTAACCAACAAAGCTGAAGACCTGTCCATAATACCCATCTCCAACAAGCCTCTTAGGATCCCCTCAAAATGTCCTATTAGGATTGCGAATGAACCAACCATTTCTCCTTTAATAATCACTGCCGCTGGGCCTATTCCCTAATCCTCTGATAAAGCAGTTCCATGAAACTATGGTGCCGAGTAATATTATTATCGGATAAAGGAAGATTCTTGGATCAACAAAGACAACGCTGATGTCACTAATATTGCAGGTTCTAGTAAAGTAACAAGAACAAGGAGGATTTTCCCCCCTAATATTTCATCGCCCATTGCTACAATAACTCTCGTCCACATAACCAATGACGAGTCTAGTGCAAACACTAGAGTCAAAGAGAAAGAAGGTGAGCCTATTTGGATAGAGGCACCCACCAAAGTTACTGACACTGAAGAACCCTCCACTCGAGAGATGGAAGAAATCCTGAAAATCATAAAGAAGAGTGACTTCAAAATAGTTTAGCAGTTGGGGCGAACCCCCTCCAAAATTTCCATGCTGTCACTATTACTCTATTCGGACGTTCATGCCCAGGTTCTAATCAAGTTCTTGAAGAAAGCCCATGTGCCCCAAGAAACCACAGCTGACCAGTTCGAGAATTGTGTAGCAAGTTTAATTGTTGACAATGGATTAGGTTTCTCCGATGCTGATTTGAATCCTATGGGAAAGAACCACAACAAAGCCTTGCATATCTCTGTTGAATGCAAGGGAACCACTCTGGCCCATGTCCTAATTGATATTGGCTCATCTTTAAATGTGTTACCCAAAGGTGCTTTGGACCTGCTAGATTGTGAAGGACTGATATTGAAGCCAAGCGATATTGTCGTAAGGGCTTTCGATGGGTCTAAGAGAATGGTTCATGGAGAGGTGGATCTCCCAATTAAAGTTGGCTCACTGATCCGCTGTCGCGGGAGGATAAAAAACGAGTTATTCTAAAATGCAGTATAGCGACAATGATTCGAGTCGTATCGCAAGGATTCTTGATTTTATTATTAACTAATAGAAATTGAATGGGGGGTTGGTTTTAGGATCGATTTATAACACGAAATAAGTGATTATTAAAATAAGCTAATCTGCTAATTCAGTTCCTATATATCATTGATTATTATAACATCGCTGCCCTAAGAGGGTACTATTCCTGTTCGATCACAATAACATTCAACAAGCGAGAATAATATTATAAGAATTATGTTTCATGTTTACCGAATTAAGCAAACGGTTAAAAATAAGCGAATTAACGAATTAAGCAAACGATAACACGCAATGAAAATTAGGGAACATAAATCAATAGAACCAAACAAAACTATTTTATGATAATCGGATTAAGCAAAGGATGAACATATAATAGAGTTGAAAGGAATAGGAATTAAATTGCAAAATTATATTAACCTCAAGTATCGGAACATGAATGTAGCAGATCAACTCAGAGGAAATTTAGCTCTCCATAAGATTAATACAAAGCAAAAATTCTATCATGAAAAATAAAAGGTGAAAACGAAATTACTGTAGCAGCTGCTAGGTATAGCAAGGACGAGGATTTGGTTCATAACCCAACTGGGTCGAAAACAAAACCTAGGCCCAAAATAAATGACCCAAAACTTAAATATAAAATGCTGCAACTTCAAAGAATTTTATGGCCCAGCTACACTCCGATTCAGATCTCGACTTATGAATGAAAATCGTATCTCTTTCTCTTAGATTTCCAATGACTGGTAGCACGCCTTATTCCGACTCCCATAGCTGAAGTTATGAATTTATTCGTGCAGACTGCTAATGCTGAAAATAAAGTGCGAAAATCAAATAAGAGTAGAAATAAACTAAAATAGAAAAACAATAAAATACAAAAATAAAGTAAACAAACCATGAAAATACATAAGTACAATCATAGAAGAATGTGAATCAAAATGCACTGATCAAATTCCCCCACACTTGAACTTTTGCACTCCGAGCAAAATAAAATCAAAAGAAACACAACAACATCATCAGCTACTCATTCTAGACTACAAATTCTTCTTCGGTTAAGATTGCATCAATATGTACTAATCTTGCATACTAAGGATATCGTAGGAACACTAATCTTGTCTCTTGAATATACAAACCAATTCGAATCATATTATTATGCCAAAGCCTAATTTACTCATCCTCTTTTTTGCTCTTTTTCATTCAGCCGCAATCACATTAAGCTCGTTATCTACATACACTCATAGCAAGGCGATCGATTATTGACAATGATCCTTTTTTCATGGGGTTCTGGAACTTACATGGCATAACCCTTTTCTTACTCAGTTGTAGTTGCGGGGAATCAGACCGTAATCCGCCCTACCAAGTTCAGCACCAGAAACCGCTGAACCAACTAACAACGAGTCTTATTATCAACTTTTTTTGTAGGTTCTACGACTGTTGGGTTAAGTGACCGGGTGAGGATCACCAAACTTAGAAGGCGCATTCCTTTTTCTTTCTTTTTTGTTTTCAAATAAAACTTGGATCACTCATTTATTTTCATCGGCTTCCCTGTGTAGAGTGCGTGTGAGATGGTGCTGACTGCTGAAATAGACTACTCAAGAGCTATTAAAAGATGAGAATTCAAGGCTACGTCATAATAAAAATTAAAATTAACTTCCATATGCATGAGACTTACAGTGTTAAGACGATACCGATCTTTTGAACTTTTCCCAAGTCTCCACAACTAACCTCAGATTAATCTATAACCCAAAACTTTCAAAAAGATGCATTTTTTTATAATAACTGAAAACAAAACAAAATAACGAACAACAACAAAGAAAACAAAACAAATAAATGATTCCCTCCTCCACACTTAAAACAAGCATTGTCCTCAATGAAAAAAAACAAACATAAAATAAGAGAGATGAGAGAGAGAGAGAGGAAAGAACACACCCGAGCAGTCATGGCGGACAAGTGATCACATAAGTTGCCTTTCCTAATGAGAGCTCTTCTACATTCTCTTCTTCCAAAGTGGGACTCTCATGGAGTAACTATGGGTAATGTCCATTGAACTTGAAATTTTTATTAGCGCCTTCGCCTTTTATTCCAGGATCAAAGAAGAAACTTCGATAAGTAAAAGTGTCGAATGGGCACGTGATCTTATTTTCAACAACATCAAAGATAAAAAAATTTGAGGGGCTGCCTCCCAAATTTTATTTCATATTCCACTTTAATTGAGTTCCTATGCAAAATAATGGATGGGCTAATATCGGGAATATCCGCCAAAGTCCACCCACTCGTATTCTTATGCTTCTTCAAGACCTGCAAAAGCTTATTTTCTTGATCAAAATCAAGGTTAGAAGAAATTATAATCTGCAGCTTTTTATTCATCTCTAAATAGGCATATTTTAGGTTGTTAGGAAGTAGTTTAAGCTCTAAGGAAGGAGGTTGTTCGATGGACGCAATGGTTCGGGTAGCAGGGATGTCAATAGTTTTAGCCCCATAAACGATTTCATGTATGACTTCATCTACATAAGAAACATCAATCTGCAAGGCAACCTTAATTTCAGCATAAACAGAGCAAATTTTACTGTCAGTACAAACATCACAAGAGTAAACATCATCAAAATCACACAATGATGGAAAATCAGCTGCAAACAAATAAATACAAGTATCATCAACAGTCTCAGAAAGAAACTCTATTGGAAAAATAGAATTCTCTTCCAAGGATTGTTGGTTTGATCCTTGAGCTTGCTGCATGGCATTCATCGAAGTGACAAGTTATTCAATCTGTGTTTGCAGAGTGTGAAGACTAGAATCTATTTGTTGTTGAAACTGAAGATTATTTGCAGCCATTTGTTTGACAATGTCCTCTAGCGAAGGTTCAGAAGGTGCAGAGCACACAATATGGAATTCCTTCAGATGCTTATGCAGATCCTCACCTGTAAGACTATTAAGCTTTGACAACAAGTGTATTAAATCAAATTTCGATTCAAAAGGTGTATCAGCTGGAGGATAGCCTATACATAAACCATTATAGTTCACATCAAGGCCAGCCAACTGCCTCAAAGTTCTTTCTTCAGCCATGTTATCAATAAAACAAAAATACCAACTATATCCCAAACAGGCAGAAATAAATAGAAAAAAGGAAAACGATTAAAATAAATTTAAAAAAAAATACAAAAACACCAAATTTAATCTAATGAATCAAAATAACTTTTTTTTTGAATTTTTTGGGATTTTTTCAACACTATCAAAACAGTAAAAAATTATTTAAAAATAGAAAAAAAGAGGAATTTGCGATTTTATGGACCGAAATCTTTTAGAATTTAATTCTAAAGGAGTACTGTTCGTCAATGTTTTTTTGAACTTCTGGAAAAAATTCGGAGCAAATCGAAACAGTAGGTTTCAAACTTACCTGGTAGGATGAAAAATTGTACTACAATCGGAATTGCAACCCTGAAAATCATCAAACACAAAAAAAAAACAAGAAGAAAAAAATAGCAAGAACATTATACCTATGACTCTAATATTGGTTAATAACAACAAGAATCCCTACAACGACACCAATTTGCTCTGCTGTCGCGGGCGGATAAAAAACGAGTTATTCTAAAATGCAGTATAGCGACAATGGCTCGGGTCGTATTGCAAGGATTCTTGATTTTATTATTAACTAATAGAAATCGAATGGGGGGTTGGTTTTAGGATTGATTTTTAACACGAAATAAGTGATTATCAAAATAAGTTAATCTGCTAATTCAGTTCCTTCCTATCATTGATTATTATAACATCGCTGCCCTAAGAGGGTACTATTCCTGTTCGATCACAATAACATTCAACAAGCAAGAATAATATTATAAGAATTATGTTTCTTGTTTAACGAATTAAGAAAACGGTTAAAAATAAATGAATTAACGAATTAAGAAAACGATAACACACAATGAAAATTAGGGAACATAAATCAATTGAACCAAACAAAACTATTTTATGATAATTGGATTAAGAAAATGATAAACATATAATAGAGTTGAAAGGAATAGGAATTAAATTGCAAAATTATATTAACCTCAAGTATCGGAACATGAATGTAGCAGATCAACTTAGAGGAATTTAGCTCTCCATAAGATTCGTACAAAGCAAAAGTTTTATCGTGAAAAATAAAAGGTGAGAACAAAATTATTGTAGCGGCTGCTAGGTATAGCAAGGACAAGGATTCGGTTCATAATCCAACTGGGTCGAAAACATAACCTAGGCCCAAAACAAATGACCTAAAACTTAAATATAAAATGCTGCAACTTCAACTAATTTAATGGCCCAGCTACACTCCGATTCAGATCTCGACTTCTGAATGAAAATCGTAGCTCTTTCTCTTAGCTTTCCAACGACTGGTAGCACGCCTCATTTGGACTCCTGTAGCTCAAGTTCTGAATTTATTCGTGCAGACTGTTAATGCTGAAAATAAAGTGCAAAAATCAAATAAGAGTAGAAATAAACTAAAATAGAAAAACACTATAAAATACAAAAATAAACTAAACAAACCATGGAAATACATAAGCACAATCATGGAAGAATGTGCATCAAACTGCACTGATCACTCACAGATTTTCAACTCTACCTTTTATATAATGGACATATGTCCTGCCTACTCTTGTTTGCTTGGACGCCATTGGATCCATGGGGCAGGGGCAGTAACATCCACTCTTCATCAAAAATTAAAGTATCCTGTCAAAGAGAAGATCGTTACTGTTTGTGGCGAAGAAGAATTTATAGTGAGCCATCTCAATTCCTTCAATTATGTGGAAATGGATGGTGAATTCATAGAGAATCTGTACCAGGCCTTCGAAATTGTTCCTCCTATGGTTGCCACCACCAAAATCTCCTCCAACATATCAAAAGCTGATGAAGTTATACCAAGAATGGTTTCACTTAAGAATGATCGTGTTGTGGTCGAAGATGGAAACTGTACTATCTGGGGCCAGCTTCCCGACTGTGATACGGTGGGAGAACTGACTTGAGGTTTTGCGTTTCGTCGCAAATGTCGCGGTTTAGCAAGAGTCACCACCGACTTTTATTTTATCCAAAAGGAAAGGTAAAAAAGCACATGAAAGACCTTTGAGATGTTTTCTTGAGTTCGGGGGGTAGATTATGAAAAGGGAAGGTGCTAGCACCATTTTCATCCATGGTTTTCCATGGGCTCTTAGTTACTTGCTTAGATCACTTGCTTTGCTTTTGAAATTTTTTGAAATGGTGCTTTGTGTTTGGTTTTGAAAGTATTTGGAAAAGAGGCCATCGTCTTGGCAATCTTTTTAATGATTCTCGTTCGTAAGAATGTATACAAAGTTGTTTGTCTTTTGAAAAATGTTCCAATGTTTTGTAAGATGTTTTTGAAATGTGTGTGTTTGTTTTTAAAAATAGCAAGGATTGTTTGAAATGGAGCAAGTAACTTATAAGCTATCTACCTATTCAAATGTCTTTCCTATGCATTTGTATTCCTTTGACATTGTTGATTTACCATTGATTTGGTAAACAACCCTATCTTTGGATGTTAAACGGGACGGGCGTGGGTCATCGTATGGCCATGATAACAATGTTTCCAAGTATCTTAGCATTTTTGAGGGACCAAGACCATTTTGTTTTAGGCAACCTTTATATAGCGTCATCGAGGGACTATGATCTTATTTTTGTTTTGTTTTGCCAAGATGCTTCGCGTGCGTAACATGGCCATTTTTGTTTTAGGCAACCAAGTGGGTGAAACCCTAAGGGTGTTTGTGTTCAATGTGTGTCATTTTTCATGCATTTGATTTGTCTTATATTAGGTCTTTTCTATTTGTTTTGTTTTTGGTCTTGTCATGCAAACCCTAGTTTACTAAATATGGTATAAATGCGATAAATTGCGTAAATGTAAACTAAGCTATTACAACAATTATTATGGGAGGGGGGATACAAGTTTTTGAATGGGGATATTGCACAAAATAAACCCTAAAAATACTATTACAAACCAATTGAATATTGTACGAATTAAATAAATGTACAAATATTTAAAATGCAATAAAATGTATTTATGTAAAATGTTTTGTATTTGATTTTTGCATGAGAAAATTGATTTATTTAAGCCCTAAAAATAAGAGAAAAAATATTATTATTTTTGAAAGGGTGAAACCCTAATTTTCAATTAAAATAAAATATATGTTCTATATTATTATTTTGTCCATTTTTTTGTACAAGAAAATAATAAATAATATTATGTACAAATATTAAAAATTAAATATATATGAAAATAATTATGTATGGTTATAAATAGTATATAGAAAAAAATATGTAATATTTTTTATTATTTACAAGTTATTTTAAGAAAATGATTTCTATTCTATTAAATAAACTGTTTTTATGCAAAAAAAAATAAAAAAATAAAAATAAAAAAGTGAAAATAAACAAATTATTTTTGGGTATTTTTTATCATTAAAAAATAAATAAATGCAAGTAATAATATAAAAATATGCAAGAAAAATGCAAAAATATAAGAAAATAGTCAGGGGGTGCAAAAGTAATACAGGGGGTGTGAAAAGTAAAAACAAAAAGGCCAGGCGCGCCAAAAAGCCCAAGGCAAGTCATCCCTGTCCTCCAGCCAAGCCTGCACGCACGTTCTTCTTCAAATCTGTAACTTTCACATGCTTGCACAAAAACAAAATCTCATAACATAAAACATGTAGCATTTAATCTCACGATTCCAACCATATAAAATTTGTAACCTAACTCTCAAAGATCAGAGAGAATTTTATCATCCCTAATTCGTGATCTAAAAAATTCAGGAACTTCAAGCTTTAAATTCTCATGGCATAGTTAATATAAATGACAAGTATGCATATGTACAGCTTCACCATGTTATGGACTACATCTTTTCTTCACAAATCGTGGCTTGAAGTTGCCTAAATAGAGAGATAGAGTTTTGAAAAATACCTCTTTCAACTGGATTTGGATATGACAATATGAGGACTTTGAGTGAGGCCTGAGGATCGTGTGAGCTTCCTTGAAGTTCCTTCAAGCTATTCTAATGCCTTGCTTGCTTTGTGGATGGCCAGAAGTCTCTGCACAAGTCAAGTTGCAAGCTTCCAAAGTGAAAATGGCAATGGCTGAAAAATAGCTTACAGAAGCAGGGCAAGGGATTGGATAGTTTTGGTAGGATATATGGAAGGTTTTTAAAGTGTTAAAAGGCAAAACGCACGAGCCAAAAATGAAATGGCTATGATTTTGCAGAACTGCTAAGTTTGGGTAGAAATTTGGAGTTTTGGAGATTTTGAGTGTTTCAGTTGTCAAGCATTCGTCTTTAGCCTTGCAATGAGTTTGTATATTTGTATAGAATGATGAAAAGTCCACTATATATCAGCTGTACAAGATCTGACCTCTTTTGCAACTTTTCTTGCATTTGAAGAAAAGTGAAGTGACCAATGCAAACATGCTTGTACTGGCTGGCTTGTGAGCTGCAGAGAGTTGGTATACATTGCTTGTGACCTGTAGAAATTGTTTGCACCAAAGGGACAAGTCCAAGGCTCAAGATGGACAAAGTTGCAAAAGTTGCACTTTATGAAAATGGCAATGTGAGTTTATGCCTAAAATGGAATTACAACTTGTACAATGCTTCAAAAGTGAAAATAAAGCCTTTAACCTCTAAGTTTGCATTTAATTATGGAGTGTAGAATGAGTTTAGGACCTTTAATGCAAGGTACAAGCATCATGGATCTGATTTGCAACTTGATACTTTGTGAATATGGCATGAACAAAAGTGATAAAATGCCAACTTCTCCTCTTCGATTCTCCCTAACCAAAAATGATCTTGGAGAGTTCTCTAACATTTTGGAAAGCTTAAAATGTTCTCTACAATACATATTTGAAATGAATTTTGAGATACCTCTTGGAACTAGGTGAAAAATGTCCATGAAGTTGGGTCAAAAACCTGCCTAAATTAGGGCAAATTTTCACTAAGTTATTTAGTTCATAGACCTATATTCACAAATTCATAACTTGAGATCCAAGCATCTTTTGGGAAAAGTTTGTGAATCAAAGTTGTAGATTTAATGGAGGACTACAACTTTTATGTTGGAAGTTTTCTTTGAATCAAATTTCATCATGGTGAAAAAGTGATGGAAAGTTGGGAAAAAATAAGAAAATTTCCATACTTAGAAAAATTCTAAGTTATAAAATTTTTCAAATTCAAAACTCTAATTTTCAAAATTGATTTTCTTGGTGAACAAGTTTCATATTTTGACATATCTTGATGAATTATGACCTTTGGCATTTGATTTTGACCAAAAAGTCAAAGTTTGATTTTTCAGTGCACAGTTGACTTTTGATCAGATGACTGCAAAATTCATTTGTCAATCCAATGAACATGAGATCTTTTGAACCATGTAACTAGGTCAAGATGATGCCATTGAACCCTTGAAATCATGCTTGAACCCAATTGGCCATTTTCTAGGTTAAAAATCAGAAATTGCCCTTTCTCAGTCAAAACCCTAATTTTGACTATTTTGCCCTTTTGATGATTTGATCAAATTTCTTGAGGAGTTGTGATCCAAACTTGATCAAATGGTACATATGAGTCTAAAATGTTGTTGTGGATCAAAAATTATGAAGTTTGACTGTAAATTGGCCATGGTTGACTTTTTTCCCAATACAGCTGATTTTTTGGGTCAACTGTCCAATTGATTGTGCAAAAATGTGATTCAAGGCTTGAAACTTAACATGAGAAGTCTTAGGGGTCCAAAATGGTGTATGAAAGTCACATGAAGCATTGATGGTCCAAAAATCCTTGTGCAAACTCAAACCCTAATTTTGGGGTATCACTGCAAGATGAGATGTCTTGAGCTGACCAAACCCTAATCTTGTCTTGAGTCCAAGAAGTCTTGTGAGGAAAATCTTGATAAATGAGAGGGAAAATTTTGGGGTACAACAGCTGCCCCTGTTCAATCTTCTTGAACCTAAAGAGTTAGATTGGCGTGTTTTGCCATTCGTGACTCGAAGGTAAAAGATGATTGGACTTTAGAGTGCCCATAAATTTGCACTCGTCAAAGTGTAGTTGAGGGAATGGGCTTAAAGATGCCATTTGGAAAGGTGATAGAATCTTGTCGGAGATGGGCTTGTAGATTCCATACAAGAATGTTTGTTGAATTGTAAGTTGTAAGTCAAAAGAATAAGTATCATAATGGTATCCGTGTCTGGAACGTATCTGAGCTGTATTTGGAGACTGAATCTGTACGTGGAATGGAATAGCGTCCGTGTATGGAGCGTATCCGAGCTTGAATCTGAATGAGTAATAGGGTGAATTACATGTTTGGAGTGTATCTGTACTGTATCTAGAATCTGAAATCTGAATAAGCGACAGAATGGCATCCGTATCTGAACTAGGATCTGAATAAGTGACAGAATGACTTTCGTGTCTAGAGTGTATCTGGACTGTAATCTGAATAAGTGACAGAATGGAATCTTTGTCTAGAGCGTGTCTGGACTGTAATCTGAATAAGTTACAGAATGGCATCCTTGTCTGGAGTGTATCTGGACTGTAATCTGAATAAGTGACAGAATGGCATCCTTGTCTGGAGCGTATCTGGACTGTAATCTAAATATGTGACAGAATGGCATCCTTGTCTGGAGCGTATCTGAACTTGAATTTGAAAGATGAATCTTGAATGAGTAACAAAATGACTTCCACGTCTGGAGTGTATCTGTACTGTATCTTGACTTGAAATCTGAATAAGTATCAGAATGGCATCTGCGTCTGGAGCGTATCTGAACTGTATCTGAAATCTTTGAACATTGTTAATGGTAGCTGTTAATCTTATCCTGAAAAGGGTAAAATGTTAGCTGAAACACAAAGTTATGTTGCATGAAATGTATGATGCAATATATGTACTTTATCAATGTTTATGATTTATGGATGTAATGTATGCGCATGTAAGCTGATGTGTTGTATTGCTGAGCAAAATAAATCCTTGACTGCTGTCGGGGACAATAAATCCTTGATTGCTGAGGATAAGAAATCCTTGGAGACTTCTTTGGGAATATAGGGTTCCTCATGTCTTGAAGTTGGAGTATTGACGAAAATTCAATTGTGAGAGTAATGCCAAATACTGCTCGAGTAAACTGCTTGGGGAATCCAGAGAAATTTGATTACTTCTACTGGGAATTAAGAATGAGAATCTTCATTCTATTGGGGAGAAATGAAAACTATGTGGGGAAGAAAGCTAATACTGCTGGGGAGTAGGTTCAGGAGTTTGGGTTGTTTGCCATTCTACTGGGGAGTTATCAGAAGTTATTGTCTGGTTTTTAGGCTTCAATATAACTTGCTGGGGAATTTGGAGAAACTGGATGGTTTCCGGTGGGGATTGATAGTTGAAAATTTCAGCTCCGCTGGGGATCTGTAATTTGAAGTTTTGGCTCTGCTGGGGATCTTAATGGCGTACTGTAGGGATTGCTCATGGAATAGCCTAAAGACGTTTTCCTATTCTTTCAACCTGTCATTAATTGTTCTTTTCCATCCTGTTTATTTGTAAACAATAATTATGTTCAAATGCATAAGTTCATTAATGAATCATTGGACGTTTTTTGCAAATAAAACACAAGTGTAAAAAGAAAAGGACAAAATGGTTTTCTGCACTTTAAAGAGATATCTTTGTATTTACTTTGAATAAGTATTTTGTACAAAGGAGACAGACATCCTAGTAAGAGGATAGTGTCATAAAAGTAAGAAAATTTTATACAAAGAAAGATAGCTATGTGTAAAAAATCCCATGGGGTTCCCATTCTGCTATAGCCTTCGTATCTCCGAATATCTTGTCCATTTGTTGCTTCGTCCGAAGATGATTGAATTGATCAGGAGCTCCGAGTTTATCCGTGAAGAGATTGTCCTCAAAGTGATCCAACGAGACATAGTCATACGCTTTAATTCCCTAACTTTTTCCTGGACCGCCCTTTCGGGTTTTCAGTCCACCGGGAAACCCTTTTTTGCCCAAGTTGCCCTTTTGGGTTTTCAACTTACCGGGTGTACAGGTTTTTTATTTTATCCCTAATTTTTGCCCGAACCTTTTGGTTTGCCGGGATGCCCTTGTTTTGCCTAGGTGTGTCAACCTAGTGGGTCTCTTATGCGTAGTATCTTTTGACTATGTCTGCGTTCGCAGGGTGCGGCAGGTCGTCACCGTCCATGGTGGTTAAGATCATTGCCCCACCAGAAAAGATGTTCTTGATTACAAATGGTCCTTCATAGGTAGGAGTCCATTTGCCCCTGGGATCACTTTGTGGCAAGATGATGCGCTTGATCACTAGATCTCCAACTTGATACACTTGGCGTCTGACTTTCTTGTTGAAAGCCTTGATCATCCTCTTTTGATATGTCTGACCATGGAAAACAACAGTAAGCCTCTTTTCGTCAATTAAGTTCAACTGATCAAGTCGGGTTTGAATCCAATCGTCTTCACTCAAACCTGCATCCTTCATGATTCTCAAAGAGGGGATCTGAACCTCAATAGGTAGAACAGCCTCCATGCCATAAACCAGGGAATAGGGTGTTGCCCCAGTTGATGTGCGAACCGTGGTACGGTACCCGTGGAGAGAAAACGGTAGCATTTCATGCCAGTCCTTGTAGGTGAGTGTCATCTTTTGTATGATCTTTTTGATGTTTTTGTTCGCAGCTTCGACATCACCATTCATCTTTGGCCGATAAGGGGATGAATTATGGTGTTGAATATTGAACTGCTCGCACAAGGCGGTGATCATAGTATTGTTAAGGTTTGTACCGTTATCAATGATGATCCTTTCGGGGATACCGTACCGACAGATAAGATTCTGCTTGATGAAGCGGGCAACAACATTCTTAGTAACAGATGCGAAGGAAGCTGCTTCGACCCACTTTGTGAAATAATCAATGGCCACCAGAATGAAGCGGTGTCCATTGGAAGCTGTAGGCTTGATCTCCCCAATCATGCCGATTCCCCACATAGCGAAGGGCCAAGGAGCTGTTAAGACATTTAGAGGAACCAGAGGCACGTGCACCTTGTCTGCATAGATTTGACATTTATGACAAGTCCAGGAGTGTTGATAGCAGTCTGCTTCCATGGTAGACCAGTAGTAGCCTGCCCGTAGAATCTTCTTTGCCATTGTATGCCCTCTAGAGTGAGTGCCAAAGGTACCTTCATGCAATTCATCCATAATCCTTTCAGCCTCAGCCTTGTCCACACAACGGAGCAGAACAGAATCATGATTGCGTGTGTATAGGATGCCATTACTTAGGAAGAACTTAGCTGAGAATCTCCTTAATAACTTTGTGTCATTGACTGAAGCTCCTTCAGGGTATTCTTGAGCCTCGAGATACCTTTTGACTTCATGAAACCACGGCTGGTCCACTACTTCTTCGGTATTAATCTTGTGACAGTGTGCAGGTTTGTCCATCCGTTCAATGGTGATTTGGGGAGCCTCGTTATCCCAATTAAGTTTAAACATGGATGACATTGTAGCTAGAGCATCTGCTAGTTGATTTTCTTCTCGCGGGAAATGCTCGAAGGTAATCTGCTCGAAATGTGGTAATAATGTAAAAACATGTTCTTTGTAAGGGATAAGATTTGGATGCTTAGTGTCCCAATCTCCTTTGATCTGATTGATGACCAAAGCTAAATCCACAAACACAAACAAAGATTTGATTCCCAAGTCTATGGAAGCCTTGAGACCAAAGATGCATGCTTCATACTCTGCCATGTTGTTCGTACAGTTGAAGAAAAGTATAGCGGTGAAAGGAGTATGGCATCCTTCCGGAGATATAACTACAACACCGATACTGTTACCAAGTGCATTGGATGCCCCATCAAAGTACAGGGTCCATCGGGATCCTTGTTCAGGTCCGTCATATGGTCTGAAATCTTCCACATTGTCCAATGTCATGATATCTTCGTCAGGGAAGTCAAACTTCATGGATTGATAATCTTCTACAGCTTGATGGGCCAGATGATCAGCTAGCACACTGCCCTTTATAGCTTTTTGGGTAGTGTACTGTATGTCGTATTCTGTCAGGATCATCTGCCATCTAGCTATCCTTCCAGACAAAGCAGGCTTCTCGAAGATGTATTTTATCAGATCCATCTTAGATATCAGCAGAGTGGTATGAGTCAACATATACTTCCATAGCCGACGAGAAGCCCATACCAAAGCGCAACAAGTTTTCTCGAGCAGTGAATATCTGGTTTCACAGTCGGTAAACTTTTTGCTAAGGTAATAAATGGCATGCTCTTTTCGTCCAGACTCATCATGCTGCCCCAGTACGCACCCCATTGAATTCTCTAAGACGGTCAGATACATGATTAGCAGTCTTCCCTCGACTGGTGGCATCAGGATAAGAGGCTCTAGTAAATATTCCTTGATTTTGTCGAAAGAAATCTGACAGTCATCATTCCATCTAACTACCTGATCTTTCTTCAACAGCTTGAAGATTGGTTCACAGGTAGATGTTAGGTGAGAAATGAACCTAGCAATGTAGTTTAGGCATCCCAAAAAACCTCTGACTTCCTTCTCAGTGCGAGGAGCAGGAATTTCTTGTATCGCTTTGATTTTGGCAGGGTCAATCTCGATGCCTTTGTTAATGACAATGAAACCTAAGATTTTACCGGACCGGACTCCGAATGTGCACTTGTTTGGATTCAACCTTAGTTTGTACTCCTTCAACCTAACAAACAGCTTTTGTAAGTGATCAAGGTGTTCTTCTTCAGTTTGTGATCGGGCTATCATGTCATCTACGTAGACCTCTATCTCATGATGTATCATATCATGAAACAAAGCTACCATGGCGCGTTGATAGGTTGCCTCGGCATTCTTCCGTCCGAATGGCATCACTTTGTAGCAGAATGTACCCCACTGTGTGACAAATGTAGTTTTCTCCATGTCCTCAGGTGCCATTTTGATCTGGTTATAGCCTGAGAATCTGTCCATGAAAGAAAATACTTTGTGTTGAGCTGTATTGTCAACCAGGATGTCGATGTGTGGAAGTGGAAAGTCATCTTTAGGGCTGACCCTGTTTAAATCTCTATAATCCACACACATTCTCACTTTGCTGTCCTTTTTAGGCACGGGAACAATGTTAGCAACCCATTGTGGATAGGAAGTAGCAGCCAGAAATCCTGCATTGAACTGCTTCATAACTTCTGCTTTGATCTTCTCTGATATGTCAGGTCTCATGCGGCGGACTTTTTTGCTTCACTGATGGACAGTCTTCTCTTGTGGGTAGACGGTGTACCACAATGTCTGTATCGAGTCCCGACATGTCTTCGTATGGCAAGGCAAAGATCTCAACATAATCATGCAACAGTTGAATTAGGCGCGCTTTGACACTCGGCTCTAGATTTGCACCCACTCTGATTTCCATTTTATCTTCCTCAGTACCCAAGTTGATTGTGTCCAACATCTCCTCATGAGGTTGAATAGCTCTTTCCTCTTGTTGTAGTAATCTGGCCAATTCCCCTGGCACCTCACAATCTTCCTCACCTTCGTATTTGGCTTGGTAGATCAGATCTTCAGAGTCACTGAAAGCTATAGCAGTATCGTTACCCATGGGATCCGGAATGGAAGGGTACCTGCATTTGTGAGTGTGGGTGTGTGTAAGGGTATAGCCATCTTAAAACAATAAAATGTAAAAGAAAAGACAATGAGCATGAAAGGTTTATATATGAAAAAGCGTCCATGATTCATTAAATGACATATGAAAGTGAAATAAAAACCCTTACAAATGGACCTTTGTGCCTCGGGTAAGACATAAGGTTGAAAATGTACGAATTGTTTGTGAATTATTACAAGTCCAACATAAATGTAAAAGATAAATTACTGCGATATGAAAGTAATCGAGATGAAGTCTTTGGTTTCCCAGTTGCACAATCCTCCGCCAACAGTAGGAAATATCCAGTCTTCCAAGCTGCCATCTTTTTCACTGTCCTCTAGTGCATTAACCCCTTGGTGGCTGATCTTCACAGGTGGCCCTCCGGCACGGGCGTGACATACAGCCTTCTGAGTGGCCGAAGTAAACCCCAAGCCAAACTTGTCTGGTTTGTACGGGATGTCTGGAAGCTGCCCCCAGATGGTGCATCCCCCTTCTTCCACTACCGCCTTTGCATCCTTTAGAGATGACATCCGAGGTGGAGGTCTTGTGATCATAGGAGTTGAGGATACCGCCTTGGTTGCCGCTATTTCCTAAGAGACTTCTTCAAAATGTTGGAAATTGGTTTCAATGAATTCTCCATCCAACTCTACATATCGGAAAGAATTCAAATGACTAATCATGTACTCCTCTTCCCCATGGATAGTTATGATCTTCCCTTGGACAGGGTACTTCAACATCTGATGCAAAGTGGAAGTGACAGCACCAGCATTGTGAATCCAGGGGCGTCCCAATAGATAAGAGTAAGAAGGAAGGATGTCCATCACGTAGAATGTTGAATTGAAGGTCTGGGTACCCACCTTTATCAGGATGTCCACCTCCCCATGGACCATCCTCTTAGAGCCGTCAAATGCTCTCACAATTATGTTGCTGGGTTTTAAAGTCAGCCCCTCACAATCCAACCTATCAAGGGCTTTCTTCGGCAAGACGTTTAAAGATGATCCAGTATCAACCAATACATGGGATAAGGTTGTTCCTCTACACTCCACTAAGACATGTAGTGCATCGTTGTGTTTTCTCCCTTTGGGCGTCAAGTCAGAATCGGAGAAACCCAGGCCATTGTCAGCTGTCAAACTGGCCACACACTCTTGGAATTGATCCGCAGACGTCTCTTGTGGCACATGAGTTGTCTTAAGAAATTTTACCAAAGCTTTAGCATGTGCCTCAGAGCACAACAACAAAGCTAACATAGAGATTTTGGAGGGGGTCTACCCCAGTTGTTCCACCACATCATAATCACTTTTCTTAATTATCCTCAGGATTTCTTCCATCTCCTTCTTGGATGTTTCAGGAATAGCTAGTGTGATCGGTGGATCTGGAACTGACTGTTTTAAAGCTGGTTCGCGAAATGTCGCGGTAAGCAAGAGTCGCCACCGTCTTTTATTTTCTCCAATAGGAAAGGACAAAAGCACAGAAAAATTCCTTTAAAGAGATTGCTCTCGGTTCGGGAGATAGGTTATAGAAAGGGAAGGTATTAGCACCCTTTCTATCCATGGTTATCCATGGGCTCTTAGGTACTTGCTCAATGTGTTTTCAAAATGTGTGCTTGCTTTTCAATTGTGGGTTTCAAAAATATTCTTTGAAAAGTTTCAGTTTAACTCGTACGTTAGAGTGTTTGAAAAGTTTGTTTGAAAGTTTTTTGAAAGTGTGTCGGTGTGAAAAGAGTTTGAATTTTGTTTTGAAGAGAGCAAGTACCTACGAGAACCTACCTACCCTAAGGAATTCGTCTGTGTAAGAGTCCTTTAAAGTAGTGCCATCCCACCATTGAGAGGTAGGTAGCACCACCGTTGGAGGTATTCGGGTCAATTCGAGTTTTAGGGACGTGGTGGTCACCGGAGCAACGGGAAAACACCTCAGAAGCTACCCTCATGCCAGGTTCCCGGACCATGAGGACTTACTAAGACGTTTTCTACTCGACGACCACCTTTCGAAAGGCAACAGTGAGGCGTACCCTAGGGGTGGTGTGTGCGAATTGTGTGTCATTTTCAGTTCATTATTTGTCTTGTCATGCATTGGTGATCTAACGATTCAATTTTATTTTTCGGGCATTCATTCTTTCATGCATATTTATTAACAGTTATATTTGCGAGAAAATAAATCTAACTATTACAACCGGCGCGGGTCCACATCGCCAAAAAACCGAACCCGATTTTACTGAAAATAAAATAAAGCGAATAAAAAGTCCGAGAGTTTTTAATTACATGGCTTTGGGGCATATACAGAGGTATTTAAACAATATAAGATAAATGCGCGAAATAAAGACTAAACAAAATTAGGGCGTTGGACCCTTTAACAGATAATTAAAAATTAAGGACTAAAAATTAAATGATTAAATATTTTTGTGTTTTTTAGATTTAATGAAAAAAAAGGGATTAATTGAGTTTAAATTAAAAGACAAACCCTAATTCTAGTATTTTTTATTTATTATGAAAGATTTAAATTAAACCTAAATTAAGCTCTAAATTGATTTATGTACAGTTAAAATAAGAAAATAAATAAATAAATAATATTATTCTGAAAAAAGGAAAATTAAAAAGAAGATAAAAAGTTATTTAAACTTAAGTTCTACTTTTTTTTGATTTTTTTATTAGAAAGATTAAAATTATAGCCTAATTAACCTAAATTATTTACATGTTTAAAAATAATCATAATAAATAAATATTATATTTTTTTGTATTTTTCTGACTTTTATGATTTTTTTATATTTTGTAAAAAGGGGATATTTAATTAAATTAGAAAATAAATAAACAAATACATAATAAAATAATAAAGGATAAAAGAAAATTAGAAAAAATACAACCAGGGGGGGTTTGCTGTCCCATTATGGAGGTATCATTTTGAAAGGCCTGGCCCAATTATACTCAGAGTTCGTTGACTTTCCTAAGCCACGTACATGCCTGTTGACTAAGCTTTATGGTGTTCGTCCATTATGAGCCATTGATCTGCATTTATTAGACACGTGGGCCTTTGGATCTTGAAGCATATGGTGTGCTTCAATACTTATGCTGCATGGGAAAGTAATAAGAAAAATAATATGGAGTTGTTGAAGACCTGGGAATCGAACCCAGGTCTCATGCCTTGCCAATGCCTTCCACCTGCCACTGAACCATGCAATTTATATTTAACATATATTAACAAACAAATAAGAAAAAAGCAAACGCGTTGGTGGCCTGGAAAAGCGCGCGCTGTTTTGAATGGACGTATCACGCTTCAACACGTCTTCGTCTCCTCCACCTTCCCTGCAAATAAAACCCTATGGCAACGGTTTCCATGGCGTGGTCTAAAGCCGTTTTCAAAAAAATAGCGATTAGGTCATGTCCCCATATAAATTAGGCGCGACTATCTCAGTTTGTTCGTCCAAATGCACTGGTTTCAATGGTGGTACTGGGATGGCCTGATTTTGCCTGGTTATAAAAACCCCAAATCAAGAAACCTGCAACCCTAAATACCATTCATGGCCAAATCGCACATATTGCTCCAAAATGAAATTAATTAATACAGTTAGCTTTAGAACATTATGAGAAACAAGAATATGTAATCAAAATGCAATAACCATGCTTAGAATTGAGAGTTCGATTTCAAAAATTCCTCTGTACAGTTGGGATGGTAACTACCGTTTCTTTGCGTTTTGCTTGAGGTTATGGATTGGGACACGTTCAAAATGATCTCAGGAAGCTATTGGTACAAAAATTTTGGCTTCAGAAGGTCCCTAGCTATGATTTCAGTTTTGCTTTTTATGTCCAAAATTTCAAATGTCCAAATGCCTTTTCAGCGTGCTTTGTGCTATGTTCTAGGTAGGGTTGGACTCAGTGATCATCCTGCAATTGAATAGGCATGCTAACTTCCCTTAATCCATGCTTGAGAAAGAATTGGCATTAGGGTTTGTTCATTAACCATTTTTTCCTAAATTCTAGCCAAAACCTAGACTTAGTATGAAAATGAACCTTGGCCTGGTTTTAGAGTTGATTCATGATGTATAGAACTTGTCCAAATTCATTTGACACCATTACATTGAATTTTAAATTTTATTTGAATTTTTAATGAATTAAAATGAATTAAATCATCAAAAATTAAATAAAAATGAAAAAGTCAACATTTGGTCTTGAAATCAACCATGGGCCACGTGTGTGGCATGACAAGGATGGACAAAGTGAGAAAAATGGGGCCCTTTTGTCAAAATTGGATTTTCAAAGATAATTGACTTTTGCCATTTCACAAAATTTTCCCAACTTCTACAAGGCATAACTTGCTCAATTTTTAAGCTTTTCACATGTTCTTGGACATTTTGGAAAGGTCTTTGAGTCCTTTAACCAATGTCTTTGGTCCCATGTCATTTTGATTTACCAATCTCAAGTTATGGTCTTTGACTTAAAGTCCCTTTTTGTTGACTTTTGAAAATGACCTGTAATGTTGAGATTGATAACTTTTTGTGAGAGCATTTCTTGGGCTTGGAACATGAAGATGAATTGTAGGAAATGTCTTTCTCTTCAAAATGAGCTTTGGATGGAATTTTTCTGATAATCCATGTGAAAGTTATGCCCTGGTCAATTTCAGTTGACTTTTTCAGCTGTCCAAATATAGCAACTTTTGCATCTTTGATGATTTCTGAGCCAAACTTTGAGAATCATGATCAAGCATTGATCAAATGATGTTTGTGACTTCAAAATGATAGGTTGACCAAAAATTTGAACTTTTGACTGCCAAATGACCATTTTGCCCCTACAGTTGACTGTAGTGCAATCTAGGGTTTTGACTGTGCAATCTTGAACTGAATGCCTTGAAACTTGATATGGGGATGTTTGACCATGTTTGTAAGCATATGAGACTTGATTGAGCTCTTGAAAACCTCCTTTTCTTGATCAAACTCAAAACCCTAATTTGGACTGTTTAGGAGACTGTTGCACTGCACAACCCTTTCTAGCTTGGCTTGACAATTTCTTGAGGAATATGGGAGGGCAAATTTTGGGGTATAACAGTTGCCCCTGTTCAATCTTCTTAGACCTGAGGATGCAGATTGGCCGACGTGCCTTTCGTAATCCGATGGTAAAAGAAGATTGGACACTAGAGTGCCCGGAAATTTGCGCTCACATGTTAGCAATGATGGGGGCATGGGCTTATAGATGCCATTTGGAGATTGCTGGATGGGATGATGGGCTTATAGATGCCATCTGGGTGCTTGATTGCGTAAGAGATTCCTTAGCGAGAACCTGCATACCTGCAAAACAGAAAATGAGTACCTGACACGTTGCAGGAGCTGAGTCTGGAGCTTCAAACAGCAATGAAAGAACCAGGGATGATTACTTCCTTAGCATGAATGGTAAGAGAGCCTTGGGCGATTTTAACTTCAACAACGCTCGTTGAGAAAAATCTGGAGTGTCTTCTACTGGGATAAGAATCAGGGAGATCTTAATGTCGATCTGACTGAACCAGAGAGGCCTTTGACTGGATAAGTCTAGGTCTTGAAATGTCTTCCACTGGATAAGCCATCAGAAAATCTTGGGACGATTTAACTGAACCAGAGGAGGCCTTTGACTGAACCAGTCTAGGTCTTGAAATGTCTTCCACTGGATAAGCAATCAGGAAAATCTTGGGACGATTTAACTGAACCAGAGGAGGCCCTTGACTGAACCAGTCTAGGTCTTGAAATGTCTTCCACTGGATAAGCAATCAGGAAAATCTTGGGACGATTTAACTGAACCAGAGGAGGCCTTTGACTGAACCAGTCTAGGTCTTGAAATGTCTTCCACTGGATAAGCAATCAGGAAAATCTTGGGACGATTTAACTGAACCAGAGGAGGCCTTTGACTGAACCAGTCTAGGTCTTGAAATGTCTTCCACTGGATAAGCAATCAGGAAAATCTTGGGACGATTTAACTGAACCAGAGGAGGCCTTTGACTGAACCAGTCTAGGTCTTGAAATGTCTTCCACTGGATAAGCAATCAGGAAAATCTTGGGACGATTTAACTGAACCAGAGGAGGCCTTTGACTGAACCAGTCTAGGTCTTGAAATGTCTTCCACTGGGTAAGCAATCAGGAAAATCTTGGGACGATTTAACTGAACCAGAGGAGGCCTTTGACTGAACCAGTCTAGGTCTTGAAATGTCTTCCACTGGATAAGCAATCAGGAAAATCTTGGGACGATTTAACTGAACCAGAGGAGGCCTTTGACTGAACCAGTCTAGGTCTTGAAATGTCTTCCACTGGATAAGCAATCAGGAAAATCTTGGGACGATTTAACTGAACCAGAGGAGGCCTTTGACTGAACCAGTCTAGGTCTTGAAATGTAGCTTGAGAACTTAACTGAATTTTTCCTGAAAGATAAAAGTCAGTCATGTGCAATGCATGATATGGATCAAGCAATGATGTTCTCAACACAAATGAGATTTGTATGATGCAGTGCGTTATGCATGCTATAATGATGTATGTGATGTTTATGTATGTTTTCGTCCAGGAAAGTAAATCCTTGACGGGTGCCTGGAAGTCACTCCTGGGCTGGTGTTGGAGAATAAGCTTTTGCTTCCGCTGGGGATGATAACTGCAAGGATACCGGTAGGAGAAGATGACTCCGTTGCGGAATAAACTTGGCGAATGGGAGATTCTGCGGGGAGAAAAGATACTTTAGTGATCATGCTGGGAAGCAATACTCTGTGGGGAGAATGATGCCTTGCTGAATATTGATAGTAACTCTGTTGAGATACCGTTGCTGTATTGGAAGTGTGAATTGACTTCGCTGGGGATAGGAAAGAGCTACGTTGACGACGACCTTTCCTTGGCTTTTGGCTGAGGATAACCCAGTTATATCCTGTTAAGGAAATAACTCTTTAAATCAAGCCAGACGACGCGTTCGTGTCCTGCGAGGGGATAAGCTTCCAGAATCTACTGGGGATAAGCTTACTGCTTGGGGAGATGAATTCCATCTTTCCTGGGGAACCTGGAGGGGACTCTCCTGGGGAATTTAAGATAGGCTGGGGAAGTGATTCCTTTGAACGTTGATGTATGCCGTCGGGGATCAATCTTTAGACCAAGACTGCCGGGGATGCTTGTTAAGAATATATGCTGCTGGGGAGTGTTGAGATCTACTGGAGGATACCCCATTTCCTTGAGACTTGTTAACTTTGTTTGGGGAAGAATGCACTGACTTGCTGTCTCACTCTCTGGGGAATTAAGATACCTGGTAGTGTTCTTCAACAGGACCTACCCTGATACTTTGGAGGATAGAACAACCAGACTGCTCCGACCAACCTTTATTGCCCCTGTTTCTTGTGGGAGAAGATACCTGTGGCGGTGCTTGATGACTGCCGATTGACAAATCTTCTTCTTGGTAGGAAAGTGACATAGTCGTACGCTTTGATCCCTAACTTTTGCCTGGACCGCCCTTTCGGGTTTTCAGTCCACCGGGATACCCATTTTTCCCCAAGCCGCCTTTTCAGATTTTCGACTTGCCGGGTGTATATATTTTTCATATTCATCCCTTGTTTTTGCCCGAACCCTTTTGGTTCGCCGGGAAGCCCTTATTTTTGCCTAGGTGTGTCAACCTTGCGGGTCTTTGATTTTGCGTAGTATTTTTCGACCATGTTCGTGCTTTCAGAATGTAGAGAGTTGCCCCTGTTAGAATTGTTTTGTCATGCCACCAGAAAATCTTCGTTTGATTGTCCAATGCCCCCAGGTGACCTAGACGGAGATTTGCCCCAGGCTGGTTGGTTGTCATGCCACCAGAAGATCTTCGTTTGATCGTCCAATGCCCCAAGTGACTTAGACGGAGATTTGCCCCAGGCTGGTTGGTTGTCATGCCACCAGAAGATCTTCGTTTGATCGTCCAATGCCCCAAGTGACTTAGACGGAGATTTGCCCCAGGCTGGTTGGCCTTTTTGAGAGATTCTCCGAATCTTGACTTAACTGCCCCAGATGATGGATAATAGTCATGCCATGCCCCTTGATTAGAGGTACTTCTGTTCATTAGACATTCGTCATGCGAATTTCTATGTTGTTCAAACAAAAGTCATATGCAAACAAAGTTATGTTAAAAATGCAAAGCTTATGTCTGTCTTGAAGATTTTGAAAATGCATTCTTTTTCATAAAACAAGTGAATGTTTGTAAAACGTGATGTCAATTCCGTATTTACCGTAGGCCTTCAGGAGTCAGGATACCTTTCGTAACAGTATGCTTTCGAACTAAACCGTGCTTCAGCTAGGACTTTTAAGGGTTATATCGTGGCCTGGTTCACGGTTTAAGAAACAAAGTATAAAGGTTCAAATTTTATTTGTACCCACCCTCTCTTTGTGATGTTCTTCAAACCTAAACTCAGTTGATCATACATTAGACCTTGTTTGATGGTTCGGATATTGATGATTTATTCTGAATAGGCAGTCATTCCTTTTTTGTCGAGGGTTTGTGTGACCTCCTTTTTTGATTTTGTGATCCCTATTTTTTGCCTGAACTGTTTCTTTTGTGATTACAGTCAGCGGGATGCCCCAGTTTCGTAAGTCTCCTTCATAGGTTTTGACTTAATGGGTTTTTTATTTTGTTTTGAAAGATAATGACCGCCTTTCTTTATTGATTATTCGGAACTATCACTGTCTTTCTTCATTTTGTAAGGACCTCTTTGGTGCCATTCGTTACGCACTTGGATCAACTGAGAGACTACCCTGCCCCAGGTTATGATAAAAGGTTTTAATTTTCGAAAAGAAAAACTCCTACTTCTTTGGCTCTGATGGGTTGACGAGGGATTATCATCCTTATAACTCCAGTGTTTAGGAATTGAAACAATGCCTGTACCTCATCAGCGGGGTCTGTTCAAAAGCATACTGTAGATCGTGGTATCGTTTTCGTCATCCCCCCTCAAGAGGCTTAGAATTATTGATTGAAAGAGTTTACATCAGAACAAATATGAAAATAATTTGCGTATAGTGAATACGAATATATTGATTCAAAATAGACATAAGCGATGCATTAATGAAATAACAATGTTTTAACAATGAGTAAATGTTTGAACCAAAGGAAATTGCAACTTGAACATTCGAATGAACAAAGGTTTTCCAGTCTCAGGATTTGTCACTCCAAATGGTGAGTCTTGCAGGGGTAGTAGAAGAACTCAGCCCGGCCATCCTGGGTGAATTCCACAGCTCCTTCCTCAATCAGGTCCTGGATTTTATTTTTCAGAGTCCAACAGTCCTCTGTGGCATGCCCCGGACTGTCAGAATGATAAGCGCAGTGAGCGTTGGGGTTATATCTTGAGAGTGTCCTGTTGGGATTCTTAGGAGGATCCTTTAGAGTTACCAAGTTCAACCTCAGCAGTTGTTGTAAGGCTTGAGGCAGCGACACGCTGAGCTTGGTGAATTGCCTTTTGGGCTTGTCTGGCTGAAGAGGTTGTTTGGGCTTGCCTGGCTGAAAAGGTTGATGCTGAATTTGTGCCCCTGAAGCCAAATGAGGAGCTTTTCCTTTGTCTCCTTGTCTCAAAGGTGGTTGAACAACGACTGGCTCTTTTCCTTTAGATGTTTGCCCCAGTTGGTTACTCTGAAGCAGTTGGTTGACAAGAAACCGGAGCTCATCTTGTCTTTGTGCTAGACCTTGAATGGCATTCCTCTGCCCCAGCATTTGAGCTTTCATAGCATCCATCTCAGATTGTAGGTGTTTCAGCCTTTCATCCTCAGCACTGTTCCTGGCAAAAGTCTCCATGAGAAGTGTCCTTAGCTCCTCCTGCCCCTTGGATAAATTCAGGAGGATGTCCCCGAGCCGAGCCTCTTGAGCAAGAAGGTCCTGGTTGTCTTGTTGTGAAGCCATTGCTGAAATAAACAGCGGGAAAGGTAAGTGACCTGCAACAAAGATACCTGTTATGTAAGGATGAGTATGATATGCATGCAATGTTTTCAAGGATCTCGCGGGGTAAACAAGAAAATTTGTTAGCATTGGAATTTAGAGCTTGATTGAAGGACACCCATGTTATTGAGAACTCTTCTTCAAGAGTCAAAGGCTCACCATATCAAGTGGGTCATAGCCCCTGACTTTAGTCATCATGTCTAGTTTTGATTTCCAAACAACCTTGGTTAGGGAACCTTCTTCAGGAGTCAAAGCTCACCATATCAAGTGGGTCATAGCCCCTGGCTTTAGTCATCATGTCTGATTTTGACTTCCAAACAACTTTGGTTAGGGAACCTTCTTCAGGAGTCAGAGCTCACCATATCAAGTGGGTCATAGCCCCTGGCTTTAGTCATCATGTCTGATTTTGACTTCCAAACAACTTTGGTTAGGGAACCTTCTTCAGGAGTCAGAGCTCACCATATCAAGTGGGTCATAGCCCCTGACAACTTTGGCTAGAGGAAAATAAATCCTCTTTGCCCCTTGCTAGATATATGACCTGTATCACAAGCCCTTGAGATCCTTGAAATGGGTTAGGATGTATGCAATGGTATGATGTCATGATATGCATGGGGTAATGTGAGTAACCCTGCTATGAGTCCCAATTAAGGACTGCAAAAACCTGCAAGAAACTTAGGATACCCTGTTATGAGTCCTAATTAAGGACTACAAACACAACCTGCAAGAGACAAATGTCAGGTAATAAGCATGCAAGTAGTTCAAGTAGGAAGACACACAAGTCACACAAGAGAAGCCCTTAAAGTTTAGGCCATCATGGAGTCTGGGTAGTACCCTCTTGAAGTTGGTGGGTTCAACCTGTCCTAATCAAAGTAACCGGGTTCTAAGGTTCCCAATATCACGGGATTGCTTTCATTGTTCATCGTTTCGATTTAGCCACTGAACTGGCGACCGAAATATTCCAGGAAAGCAACCCTCAATTGAGTGTAGTATCGAGTATCAACCAACCTCGGACTGCACCAAAGTCAGTTATCTCACTACCCTAAAGAGGCCAAGATGGTTCAATTAAGGTTCCTAAGGTCTGTTGATGCTTCATGACACCACATGGAGGCCCCGTACTCTCCTTGACTGACTCAAGGGTTACCGGTACACACCAAAGTGCCACATCAACGTAGCAGACTGTTTCAACCATGTCGGTATACCCCGCACAGTTCCCTCACAGCCTTGTTGCTACTTTCTAAGAAAGGTATCCCCCAGATCCGGGTTAGGATCTATAGAACTCCCAAGCAACCCACAATTTTAAAGCATACAAGGAAAGCAATTGAAAACACAGTGATCTTAGTCCTAAGGTACACCTCACTTTAAGATTCTCCCCAGCAGAGTCGCCAGTTCTGTGATCGGTGGATCTGGAACTGACTGTTTTAAAGCTGGTTCGCGAAATGTCGCGGTAAGCAAGAGTCGCCACCGTCTTTTATTTTCTCCAATAGGAAAGGACAAAAGCACAGAAAAATTCCTTTAAAGAGATTGCTCTCGGTTCGGGAGATAGGTTATAGAAAGGGAAGGTATTAGCACCCTTTCTATCCATGGTTATCCATGGGCTCTTAGGTACTTGCTCAATGTGTTTTCAAAATGTGTGCTTGCTTTTCAATTGTGGGTTTCAAAAATATTCTTTGAAAAGTTTCAGTTTAACTCGTACGTTAGAGTGTTTGAAAAGTTTGTTTGAAAGTTTTTTGAAAGTGTGTCGGTGTGAAAAGAGTTTGAATTTTGTTTTGAAGAGAGCAAGTACCTACGAGAACCTACCTACCCTAAGGAATTCGTCTGTGTAAGAGTCCTTTAAAGTAGTGCCATCCCACCATTGAGAGGTAGGTAGCACCACCGTTGGAGGTATTCGGGTCAATTCGAGTTTTAGGGACGTGGTGGTCACCGGAGCAACGGGAAAACACCTCAGAAGCTACCCTCATGCCAGGTTCCCGGACCATGAGGACTTACTAAGACGTTTTCTACTCGACGACCACCTTTCGAAAGGCAACAGTGAGGCGTACCCTAGGGGTGGTGTGTGCGAATTGTGTGTCATTTTCAGTTCATTATTTGTCTTGTCATGCATTGGTGATCTAACGATTCAATTTTATTTTTCGGGCATTCATTCTTTCATGCATATTTATTAACAGTTATATTTGCGAGAAAATAAATCTAACTATTACAACCGGCGCGGGTCCACATCGCCAAAAAACCGAACCCGATTTTACTGAAAATAAAATAAAGCGAATAAAAAGTCCGAGAGTTTTTAATTACATGGCTTTGGGGCATATACAGAGGTATTTAAACAATATAAGATAAATGCGCGAAATAAAGACTAAACAAAATTAGGGCGTTGGACCCTTTAACAGATAATTAAAAATTAAGGACTAAAAATTAAATGATTAAATATTTTTGTGTTTTTTAGATTTAATGAAAAAAAAGGGATTAATTGAGTTTAAATTAAAAGACAAACCCTAATTCTAGTATTTTTTATTTATTATGAAAGATTTAAATTAAACCTAAATTAAGCTCTAAATTGATTTATGTACAGTTAAAATAAGAAAATAAATAAATAAATAATATTATTCTGAAAAAAGGAAAATTAAAAAGAAGATAAAAAGTTATTTAAACTTAAGTTCTACTTTTTTTTGATTTTTTTATTAGAAAGATTAAAATTATAGCCTAATTAACCTAAATTATTTACATGTTTAAAAATAATCATAATAAATAAATATTATATTTTTTTGTATTTTTCTGACTTTTATGATTTTTTTATATTTTGTAAAAAGGGGATATTTAATTAAATTAGAAAATAAATAAACAAATACATAATAAAATAATAAAGGATAAAAGAAAATTAGAAAAAATACAACCAGGGGGGGTTTGCTGTCCCATTATGGAGGTATCATTTTGAAAGGCCTGGCCCAATTATACTCAGAGTTCGTTGACTTTCCTAAGCCACGTACATGCCTGTTGACTAAGCTTTATGGTGTTCGTCCATTATGAGCCATTGATCTGCATTTATTAGACACGTGGGCCTTTGGATCTTGAAGCATATGGTGTGCTTCAATACTTATGCTGCATGGGAAAGTAATAAGAAAAATAATATGGAGTTGTTGAAGACCTGGGAATCGAACCCAGGTCTCATGCCTTGCCAATGCCTTCCACCTGCCACTGAACCATGCAATTTATATTTAACATATATTAACAAACAAATAAGAAAAAAGCAAACGCGTTGGTGGCCTGGAAAAGCGCGCGCTGTTTTGAATGGACGTATCACGCTTCAACACGTCTTCGTCTCCTCCACCTTCCCTGCAAATAAAACCCTATGGCAACGGTTTCCATGGCGTGGTCTAAAGCCGTTTTCAAAAAAATAGCGATTAGGTCATGTCCCCATATAAATTAGGCGCGACTATCTCAGTTTGTTCGTCCAAATGCACTGGTTTCAATGGTGGTACTGGGATGGCCTGATTTTGCCTGGTTATAAAAACCCCAAATCAAGAAACCTGCAACCCTAAATACCATTCATGGCCAAATCGCACATATTGCTCCAAAATGAAATTAATTAATACAGTTAGCTTTAGAACATTATGAGAAACAAGAATATGTAATCAAAATGCAATAACCATGCTTAGAATTGAGAGTTCGATTTCAAAAATTCCTCTGTACAGTTGGGATGGTAACTACCGTTTCTTTGCGTTTTGCTTGAGGTTATGGATTGGGACACGTTCAAAATGATCTCAGGAAGCTATTGGTACAAAAATTTTGGCTTCAGAAGGTCCCTAGCTATGATTTCAGTTTTGCTTTTTATGTCCAAAATTTCAAATGTCCAAATGCCTTTTCAGCGTGCTTTGTGCTATGTTCTAGGTAGGGTTGGACTCAGTGATCATCCTGCAATTGAATAGGCATGCTAACTTCCCTTAATCCATGCTTGAGAAAGAATTGGCATTAGGGTTTGTTCATTAACCATTTTTTCCTAAATTCTAGCCAAAACCTAGACTTAGTATGAAAATGAACCTTGGCCTGGTTTTAGAGTTGATTCATGATGTATAGAACTTGTCCAAATTCATTTGACACCATTACATTGAATTTTAAATTTTATTTGAATTTTTAATGAATTAAAATGAATTAAATCATCAAAAATTAAATAAAAATGAAAAAGTCAACATTTGGTCTTGAAATCAACCATGGGCCACGTGTGTGGCATGACAAGGATGGACAAAGTGAGAAAAATGGGGCCCTTTTGTCAAAATTGGATTTTCAAAGATAATTGACTTTTGCCATTTCACAAAATTTTCCCAACTTCTACAAGGCATAACTTGCTCAATTTTTAAGCTTTTCACATGTTCTTGGACATTTTGGAAAGGTCTTTGAGTCCTTTAACCAATGTCTTTGGTCCCATGTCATTTTGATTTACCAATCTCAAGTTATGGTCTTTGACTTAAAGTCCCTTTTTGTTGACTTTTGAAAATGACCTGTAATGTTGAGATTGATAACTTTTTGTGAGAGCATTTCTTGGGCTTGGAACATGAAGATGAATTGTAGGAAATGTCTTTCTCTTCAAAATGAGCTTTGGATGGAATTTTTCTGATAATCCATGTGAAAGTTATGCCCTGGTCAATTTCAGTTGACTTTTTCAGCTGTCCAAATATAGCAACTTTTGCATCTTTGATGATTTCTGAGCCAAACTTTGAGAATCATGATCAAGCATTGATCAAATGATGTTTGTGACTTCAAAATGATAGGTTGACCAAAAATTTGAACTTTTGACTGCCAAATGACCATTTTGCCCCTACAGTTGACTGTAGTGCAATCTAGGGTTTTGACTGTGCAATCTTGAACTGAATGCCTTGAAACTTGATATGGGGATGTTTGACCATGTTTGTAAGCATATGAGACTTGATTGAGCTCTTGAAAACCTCCTTTTCTTGATCAAACTCAAAACCCTAATTTGGACTGTTTAGGAGACTGTTGCACTGCACAACCCTTTCTAGCTTGGCTTGACAATTTCTTGAGGAATATGGGAGGGCAAATTTTGGGGTATAACAGCTAGTGATTGAGCCTTCGCCAAGACAGGCTCCTCTTGAACATTCTTTCCTTTACTCTCAACAGTGGAAGTAGGGATAGGAATTGCATTGTCTTCTTTGTTGGTAGGTACGCTTGCAGGTACAATCACTGGTACAGATGTAATCTTCAGAACGACCACGGGTCCAAAGACTGCCTTTGGAGGGGCAATCTCTGGAGAGAAAATTCTTCCACTATGGGTGATTTTGCTTGTTCCGGCAATGTTACTGATGCCAGGATTATCCTCCTCGGAGCTCTCTTCTTCGGTAGTCGATTCAATCTGTTTGACACCATGGTAGTAGATTTCTCCACCATAATTCCATGGTACCTTTTTATCTGATTTGTACGGGGTTGGCCCGGACATTGTTATCTTCAATGGAGTAGTCGCTGGAGCATATGTAATCCTAACGGGTATTTTAGGGACCCTGGAAGGATTGGCGTAGATGGTTATTATAGAAACTTCTTTAACTGGAACGGGTGAAATAGGAGCTTTCTCAAACAAAATTTCCTAGTTATCAATCAGTTGTTGGATACCTTTTTTCAACAGAGGGCAGTCAAATGATGAGGATAGGAAGACATGGCAATCCTTGTCACAACCTGGGAAAATACCAGCCTTCAAAAAGTTCAACTTGATGATTAGGAGCGGAGTTAACAGCTCATCCACGGTAGAAACAAACAGATCTTCCTCAACAGCATTGGCATTGTGACCATGCCTAGGCATTGGAGCGGAGATAACATTCAGTTTCTCAGGCGCTTCAAAATCAACTTCCTTCGCTTCGATCAGGTCTTGAATCTTGTTCTTCAGAGCCCAACAGTTGTCGGTGTTGTGCCTTGGACTTTCAGAATGGTATGCGCACATGGCATTCAGATGGTAGTGTGGAGACGCAGTATTGGGATTTTTAGGGGCCTCTTTCAACATGGCCAGATTCAATTTCAGAAGATGTGGTAGAACTTGAGCTGGAGTCATGTTTATCTTGGTGAATTATCGTACTGGCCTTTCTACCCTTTGCTGATTATTTCATGGCTGGTTATTTCTTGGCTGGTCTGACGCAGGCTTTTGATTCATAACGGCCCCCACCGTTGGTCGGCGCTCAGTTCTTCCCTGATTCCTCTGTGCATATACAATAGACACTTCCTTCTTTCCAGTGAAGGGCTTTTTTACAGCAGCATAGGCATATGCGTCTTTCTAAATTTTCCCACTTCTTATACCGGCTTCCACCCTTTCGCTGGTTAAAATCAATTCGGTAAACCCTGCAGAGGAGCTTCCAATCAGATGATTAAAGAAGGGGCCTGATAGAGTTCCTAAGAACATGTCCACTAGCTCCCTTTCATATAAAGGTGGTTGCACCCTTCTGGCTAGATCCCTCCACTTTTGGGCGTAGTCTTTGAAGCCCTCATCTGATACCATAGCCATACTCTGGAGTTGAGTACGGGTTGGTGCCAAATTAGTGTTGTATTGATACTGTTTATAGAAGGCTGCTGCCAAGTCTTCCCAATTGTGGACATCAGCCCTCTCCAACTGGTAGAACCAATCAAGATGCGTTCCTGATAAACTATCCTGGAAAAAGTGGACCCACAAGTATTTGTCAGCAGAATGCGGCTGAATTTTCCTGACATAAGATCTGAGGTGCATTTTGGGACAAGACACCCCATCATACTTGGCAAATAGTGGCACTTTAAACTTCGGTGGGATTACTATTCCTGACACCAGCCCTAATTCCTCGAAATCTAGCCTAGGTACTCTCTGTATCTCCATAGCACTTAGGCGCTCTTCCAAGTGTTTGTATTTGTCATCGGCCGGAGGGTATTGTTGTTCAAAGTAGTCCTCTTCTTCCTCTTCTTCTGCTTCAGAATCTGATGGCACTGCCGTTTCTTTTCCTTTTCTTTCCCCTTCATCAGATGTTATTGGAAAATCCAAGGTCCTTCTGGCATTTCCCTGAAACCTTCTGCCCATGATAACCACACCAGCTGGCTTCTTCTTCCTTTTCTCTTTCTCTTTCTCTAGCAGAGTCTTGAGCTCCTCATGCCCCTTGGCTAAGGTCAAGAGTAACTGTTGAAATTGTGAGTTCTGAGCTTGTAAGTCTTTGACCGTTTGTTCAAGATCCATCTTGCTGAAATAAACAGTAGAAGGATGAGGAAACTTGTTGCAAATACCTGTTTATGCTCATGATGAATGATATGTATTCATGCAATGTTTTCAAGGATTTGAAAATTAAAATTTGTGTCAAACAAAAAAAGAACACACGTTATATTAATAAAAATAGAATTTGAGTACATCAATGCCCCTAGGGCAAAATAATACAAAATTCTAAGATAAAAAGACGTTGCGCATCCTCTTTGGCGCAATGTAGGTGTTGAGAGTCTGCTCTTCATAAAGTAACCGAGTGAGTTCCAAACCCTTCTTCTCGCTTGCATAGAATTGGGATTCAAAAGTATCGCGTTCTTCCTTGAGCTGTATCCAACTCCTTTGTAAGTCTTCGAGTGATGTCGGCATGTCAGGATGTAGGATGGTGTATGGAACCTCTCCTTCCTTAACAGGATCTATAATCATTGGGAGAACAGAGGGGTAAGGCATCAGAATAATTTGGGCGCTCACTTGAGGAAAGGCTCAAGAGGGACGGAATTCTTGTGTCCCAAGGTCTTACTATCTACCTTGTTTGGCATCCTCCAAGCTCGGATGAACCTTTGACAAAGACCTTGATCGTCGTTGTCGAAGTCGAAAACCAAACCTTGAATCAGCATGTCATGTGGGCCATCCCTCCGGGAATAACCAAACTGTCTTAGAGCCAAGCACGGGTTGTAGGTGATGACTCCTCTAATGTCAAGTAGAGGGACATTAGAGAATTCCCCACAATGGTCGACAATAATAACATTCTCTTTGGATCGAGAACACCAATGAATGTATGAATATTTAAGTGTCATCAACCTTTGTGACCACCTCAAACCTTGCTCATTCTTCAAGACTGATTGGGGAAGATGAGAAATAAACCATCTTGCCAGGAGAGGAGTGAAGCACATAAGAACACCTCTTTTCCTCATTGTACGAGTGTGAAAAGAGTGTAGGATATCTCCAAGCAATGTAGGCACCGAGTTGCGAGACATGAAGATTTTGACAGCACTCACCTCTATGAGTTGGTCAGGGTTAGGGAACAAGACCATCCCATAGATGAGAAGAGCTACAATCTCCTCAAAAGCTTGCAAGTCCAAGGAGTTCCAGCAGCTTTTGGCCTTCTCAAACAAGAATTTTGCCAAGAAGCCTTTGACACCACTTCTAGTTTCCCAATGGGTTGTAACATCAGATGAGTGCAAGTGAAGGGCTTGAGCAATCTCTTATGGATTTGGATCTCTTTTTGTACCGTTGAAAGGTAGTTGATTAAGAATAGGAATCCTCAAGAGTTGAGAGAATTCTTACAAAGTAGGCACAAGCTGGTAGTCATGAAATGTGAAGCAGTGATGCAAAGGGTCAAAGAACTGGAAGAGAACTTTCATCATGTCTTCCTCTGTGTTGGAAGTGACTAAGTTGAGTAGACGACCATGTCTCTCGGTGAATGTAGAATTCTCAGGAATCCTTGAAGCTAGCTCCTTGATTTATGGAGGAATTCTTACAAGGTTGACTTGGATAGTTTTCCTGCGAAGTGAATCCATATCCTACAAAACAAGAAGAAATATGAATTTCCAAAATCCTTGAAATGGTTAGTGGATGCATATGATGCTCATGATGTCCATGATGTTATGCACAAGTATATATGTACAAGAAAATCACACAAGTTCCTAGTTTAGGCTTGCATGGGGTTTCATAGGTAAGTACCCTCTTGAAGTTTAGTTGGCTCAACCTGTCCTAGAAATAGTAACCGGGTTCTAAGGAGCTCAATATCACTGGGTTGTTTCCTTGTTCATTGTTTCAATTCAAGCCTCTTTACCGGCGACCTAAATATTCCAAGGAACCAACCCTCAATGAGTGTAGTATCGAGTATCTACCAACTTCGGACTGCACCAAAGCCGATCATCTCACTACATCCTAAAAGGCCAAGTTGGTCAAGTAAAGGTTCTAGAAGTTCGCTAGTGCTTCATGACATCACTCAGCGGCCCCGTATTCTCTTTGATTGACTCAAAGGCTACCGGTACCCACAAATATGTCACACTAACATAGCTATTGCTTAGACCGTGTCGGTATACCCCGCACAGTTTCCATAACGTATTTCTATTTACCTATTATGTTTCCCAAAATCCGGGTGGAGGATTCAAACCCAAACAATAGAACCAAGATGTAAAGCAAACAAGTCAAACAATTTTAAGCAAATAAAGGTGATCTAAACCCTAAGGTAACCCCACTTTTATTATAGTCCCCAGCAGAATTGCCAGTTCTGTGATACGTTGGGCGAACTGACTTGAGGTTTTGCGTTTCGTCACAAATGTCGCGGTTTAGGAAGAGTCGCCACCGAATTTTATTTTATCCAAAAGGAAAGGTAAAAAAGCACAGGAAAGACCTTTGAGATGTTTTCTTGAGTTCGGGGGGTAGATTATGAAAAGGGAAGGTGCTAGCACCCTTTTCATCCATGGTTTTCCATGGGCGCTTAGTTACTTGCTTAGATCACTTGCTTTGCTTTTGAATTTTTTTGAAATGGTGCTTTGTGTTTGGTTTTGAAAGTATTTTGAAAAGAGGCCATCGTCTTGGCAATCTTTGTAATGATTCTCGTTCGTAAGAATGTATACAAAGATGTTTGTCTTTTGAAAAATGTTCCAATGTTTTGTAAGATGTTTTTGAAATGTGTGTGTTTGTTTTTAAAAATAGCAAGGATTGTTTGAAATGGAGGAAGTAACTTAGAAGCTATCTACCTATTCAAATGTCTTTCCTATGCATTTTTATTCCTTTGACATTGTTGATTTACCATTGATTTGGTAAACAACCCTATCTTTGGATGTTAAACGGGACGGGCGTGGGTCATCGTATGACCATGATAGCAATGTTACCAAGTATCTTAGCATTTTTGAGGGACCGAGATCATTTTGTTTTAGGCAACCTTTATATAGCGTCATCGAGGGACTATGATCTTATTTTTGTTTTGTTTTGCCAAGATGCTTCGCGTGCGTAACATGGCCATTTTTGTTTTAGGAAACCAAGTGGGTGAAACCCTAAGGGTGTTTGTGTGCAATGTGTGTCATTTTTCATGCATTTGATTTGTCTTGTATTAGGTCTTTTCTATTTGTTTTGTTTTTGGTCTTGTCATGCAAACCTTAGTTTACTAAACATGGTATAAATGCGATAAATTGCGTAAATGTAAACTAAGCTATTACAACAATTATTATGGGAGGGGGATACAAGTTTTTGAATGGGGATATTGCATAAAATAAACCCTAAAAATACTATTACAACCCAATTGAATATTGTACGAATTAAATAAATGTATATTTAAAATGCAATAAAATGTATTTATGTAAAATGTTTTGTATTTGATTTTTGCATGCGAAAAGTGATTTATTTAAGCTCTAAAAATAAGAGAAAAAATATTATTATTTTTGAAAGGGTGAAACCCTAATTTTCAATTAAAATAAAATATATGTTCGATATTATAATTTTGTCCATTTTTTTGTACAAGAAAATAATAAATAATATTATGTACAAATATTAAAAATTAAATATATATGAAAATAATTATGTATGCTTATAAATAGTATATAGAAAAAAATATGTAATATTTTTTATTATTTACAAGTTATTTTAAGAAAATGATTTCTATTCTATTAAATAAACTATTTTTATGCAAAAAATAAAAATAAAAAATAAAAATAAAAATGTGAAAATAAATAAATTATTTTTGGGTATTTTTTATCATTAAAAAATAAATAAATGCAAGTAATAACATAAAAATATGCAAGAAAAATGCAAAAATATAAGAAAATAGTCAGGGGGTGCAAAAGTAATACAGGGGGTGTGAAAAGTAAAAACAAAAAGGCCAGGCGCGCTAAAAAGCCCAAGGCAAGTCATCCCTGTCCTCCGGCCAAGCCTGCGCGCGCGTTCTTCTTCAAATCTGTAACTTTCACATGCTTGCACAAAAACAATATCTCATAACATAAAACATGTAGCATTTAATCTCATGATTGCAACCATATAAAATTTGTAACCTAACTCTCAAAGATCTGAGAGAATTTTATCAGCCCTAATTCATGACCTAAAAAATTCAGGAACTTCAAGCTTCAAATTCTCATGGCACAGTTAATATAAATGACAAGTATGCATATGTACAGCTTCACCATGTTATGGACTACATCTTTTCTTCACAAATCGTGGCTTGAAGTTGCCTAAATAGAGAGATAGAGTTTTGAAAAATACCTCTTTCAACTGGATTTGGATATGACAATATGGGGACTTTGAGTGAGGCCTGAGGATCGTGTGAGCTTCCTTGAAGTTCCTTCAAGCTATTCCAATGCCTTGCTTGCTTTGTGGATGGCCAGAAGTCTCTGCACAAGTCAAGTTGCAAGCTTCCAAAGTGAAAATGGCAATGGCTGAAATAGAGCTTACAGAAGCAGGGCAAGGGCTTGGATAGTTTTGGTAGGATATATGGAAGGTGTTTGAAGTGTTAAAAGGCAAAACGCACGAGCCAAAAATGAAATGGCTAGGATTTTGCAGAACTGCTGAGTTTGGGCAGAAATTTGGAGTTTTTGAGTGTTTCAGTTGTCAAGCATTCGTCTTTAGCCTTGCAATGAGTTTGTATATTTTTATAGAATGATACAAAGTCCACTCTTTATCAGTTGTACAAGTTCTGACCTCTTTTGCAACTTTTCTTGCATTTGAAGAAAAGTGAAGTGACCAATGCAAACATGCTTGTACTGGCTGGCTTGTGAGCTGCAGAGAGTTGGTATACATTGCTTGTGACCTGTAGAAATTGTTTTCATCAAAGGGACAAGTCCAAGGCTCAAGATGGACAAAGTTGCAAAAGTTGCACTTTATGAAAATGGCAATGTGAGCTTTATGCCTAAAATGGAATTACAACTTGTACAATGCTTCAAAATTGAAAATAAATCCTTTAACCTCTGAGGTTGCATTTAATTATGGAGTGTAGAATTAGTTTAGGACCGGTAATGCAAGGTGCAAGCATCATGGATCTGATTTGCAACTTGATACTTTGTGAAAATGGCATGAACAAAAGTGATAAAATGCCAACTTCTCCTCTTCGATTCTCCCTAACCAAAAATGATCTTGGAGAGTTCTTGGACATTTTGGAAATCTTGAAATATGCTATACAATCCATATTTGAAATGAATTTTGAGATACCTCTTGGAACTAGGTGAAAAATGTCCAAGAAGTTGGGTCAAAAACCTGCCTAGATTAGGGCAAATTTTCACTAAGTTATTTAGTTCATGGACCTATATTCACAAATTCATAACTTGAGATCCAAGCATCTTTTGGGAAAAGTTTGTGAAGAAAAGTTGTAGATTTCATGGAGGACTACAACTTTCATGTTGGAAGTTTTCTTTGAATCAAATTTCACCATAGTGAAAAAGTGATGGAAAGTTGGGAAAAAATAAGAAAATTTCCATACTTGGAAAAATTCTAAGTTATAAAAAATTTCAAATTCAAAACCCTAATTTTCAAAATTGATTTTCTTGTTGAACAAGTTTCATATTTTGACATATCTTGATGAATTATGACCCTTGGCATTTGATTTTGACCAAAAAGTCAAAGTTTGACTTTTCAGTACACAATTGACTTTTGATCAGTTAACTGCAAAATTCATCTGTCAATCCAATGAACTTGAGATCTTTTGAACCATGTAACTAGGTTAAGATGATTCCATTGAACCCTTGAAATCATGCTTGAACCCAATTGGCCATTGGCTAGGTTAAAAATCAGAAATTGCCCTTTCTCAGTCAAAACTCTAATTTTGACCATTTTGCCCTTTTGATGATTTGATCAAATTTCTTGAGGAGTTGTGATCCAAACTTGATCAAATGGTACATATGAGTATAAAATGTTGTTGTGGATAAAAAATTATGAAGTTTGACTGTAAATTGGCCATGGTTGACTTTTTTCCTAATACAACTGATTTTTTGGGTCAATTGTCCAATTGACTGAGCAAAAATGTGATTCAAGGCTTGAAACTTAACATGAGCAATATTAGGGGTCCAAAATGGTGTATGAAAGTCACATGAAGCATTGATGGTCCAAAAATCCTTGTGAAAACTCAAACCCTAATTCTGGGGTATCACTGCAAGATGAGATGTCTTGAGCTGACCAAACCCTAATCTTGTCTTGAGTCTAAGAAGTCTTGTGAGGAAAATCTTGATAAATGAGAGGGCAAATTTTTGGGTACAACACCGACATTTCATTTAAAGAAGACAAATTTGGATTGGGTTTCACCATAAAAACTCAAAAAGAAGTCAGGCACGCTCGCATGGGAAAGCCACCTCTCCGCATCAGGAATCATGAAGTGAATGTTGTGGAAGACTCTAATGATGAAAATACCTTTGAAGATTGGATCTATCCTAATGTCGAAGGAAAGCTCAACAAATGGCATGCAAAGGAGAAGAATTAAGTGAATTCCCCACATTGCAAATGGCCATGGAGCAATCATGACGTTTAGAGGAATATGAGGTACATGGACCTTGTCGGCATAGATTTGGCACTTGTGGCAAGTCCTTGAGTGATGATGGCAATCAATTTCCATTTCCTTCATTGAGGATTAATTACTGCTTAATATTTTCTGTCAATTCAAGAACTTTTGTCTGTAATCTTAAATTCCAAAAAATGAAATTTAAGCCGTATGCCTTACCCGGGGCACTATGGATCATTTGTTTAGGGTTTTGTTCTTGTTCATTTATGGTAGTAACATACAAAGATTGGCATAAGATGTTACCGTTTGCTCTTCATGGCTACCGTACTTCAGCTCGGACATCAACTGGGGCAACTCCATTTTCTTTGGTCTATGGCATGGAAGTTGTCCTGCTAGTGGAAGTTCAAATTCCCTCACTAAGGATTCTGAATGAAGCAGGATTAGGAGAAGACGAATGGATTCAGACAAGATTGGATCAGTTAAACTTGATCGATGAAAAGCGGCTGGCTGCTGTTTGTCATGGGCAGATATACCAAAAATGTATGATCAAGGCTTTTAACAAAAAGATTAGGCCTCAAGTTTATCAAGCTGGTGACTTGGTAATAAAGCGCATCATTATTCCACAATGCGACCCCAAGAGCAAATGGACTCCCACTTACGAAGGGCCATTTGTTGTCAAGAAAGTTTTCTCTGGTGGTGCCATGATGCTGACCACTATGGATGGTGAAGATTTCCCACATCCTGTGAACCCGGACATAGTTAAAAAATACTACGCATAAGAGACCCTCTAGGTTGACACACCTAAGCAAGATAAAGGCATCTCGGCAAACCAAAGGTTTGGGAAAAAATTAGGGATATATGTAAAAGATTGTACACCCGGCAAGTCGAAAACCCGAAATGGCGATTTGGGCAAAAATGGGTATCCTGGTGGGCTGAAAACTCGAAAGGGCAGTCCAGGCAAAAGTTAAGGATTAAAAGCGTATGGTTATGTCCCGTGGAATCACCACAGTCAACTTTATTACCAAGCTCCGAGTTCAAATGGTCTAAGATCAATCCAATCAACTTCTGTCAACAACAAGGGACGTTCGAAGATATTGGGGACATAGTAGAGTTGGAACACAATGAGATCATTTCCACATGGCTGTTATCTTTGCTTTCAATTTTGTTTTCCCTTTGATGATTTCCTCTTACTAGGATCTCTGTCTCTTTGTATAAAAACGGCTATTCACGGGCAAAAATCAATACAAATATACTTTGAAGTGTAAAATTTTTTTTTGAGTGCAAAGATGTCCAATGACTAAAATGGAACGAACATATGCATATGAACATAATTAAACTATTTAGCAACTCTGTTCTACCCAACTGCAACGAGCATCTATTTAATGCATTTGAGATATCCCCACAGAGTTATCTCATTAGCGTTATCCCCACAGAGCCCATTACAATAAACTTTCACCCCAGCAGAATTGCCCACAAAGTTGGATTTATGCAAACCTCAGTCAAAGTCTCAACCTCTTGAAAACCCTTTCCCCAGCTGAATTGGTCTTAAAAGAAGAAGCCTTGTGGATTTCTTCCTAAAGAATTCACCTTGCCAGCATGTCATCGAATATTCTCTCCAACAGGGTTTATTCCCCAACAAAATGATACACTCCTCAACAGAGTATTTTCCTATTCAAACAATTTCCAGTTACTATGAAACCTGGATCCGACCAGATAATAGTTTAACTTCTCAAGATACTATGAAAGCCTGGATCCGAAAATATAATAGTTTAACCTCTCAAGATACTATAAAGCCTAGACCCGACCAGATAATAGTTTAACTTCTCAAGATACTATGAATCCTAGACCCGACCAGATAATAGTCTAACTTCTCAAGATACTATGAAGCTTGGACCCGGACAAATAATAGTTTAACTTCTCGAGATATTGAAAAACCTGGACTCAACCAGACAAGGGTTTAACTTCTTTTCCCCGGTAGAGTGTATCTCTATCCCCAACAAGTTACTGTGTAGCCTGGAATCCGACCAGATATCAGTTCAACTTCATTCTTTCAAGCGAGCTACTACAAAACCTGGACCCAAACAGACATCAGTTCAACTTCAAGAGAACTACTGTAAAGCCTGGAGTTCGACCAGATAACAATTAACTTCATCTTTTCAAAAATTTGCTTTGAAGCCTGGAATCCCACAAGATAGCAGTTTAAAGTTGTTAAGTCACTGCAAAGCCTGGACCCGACCAGATATCAATTCAACTTCATCTTTTCAAGTGAGTTATTGCGAATACTGGGATTCGACCAGATAACAATTAACTTCATCCACCTCAGAAATTTGGGAAACCTGGAATCCAACCAGATAGAAGTTTAAAGTTGGTAAGTTGTTGCGAAGCCTGGAAACCGACCAGATAACAACCTAACTTCACTCTCCCAAGTAATTTCATGCGAAGCCTGGAATCCGACCAGATAACAACTAATTTAATCTTCCCCAGTAAGTCGTTGTGAAGCCTGGAATACGACCAGATAACAGTCAACTTCATTATCCTCAACAATTTGCTGCTAAGCCTGGATTTCAACCAGATAACAGCTAACTGTTGATTCTTTCTAGTCAGGAATAACTCCCTAGCAGAGCAACAAATAGTTAAGACTCCTAAAATCTTTTCCCCAAGCAGAGATCAACACTCTCCATAGAGTCTTCTTAAACAAGCCAATATTCCCCAGCGGAGTTTCTCCTCAAATAACAGAACGGGGATTCCCAATGGAAACATTCTAAACAAAGTTGAAGACACATCTATTCTCCAACAACAATTAGGGGTTCAGCCTCCCAAGATTCCCCAGTGTTGTCAAGGATTTATTTTCCTAGACAAAGACACGCTGCAATAAACATATCACATTCATAAACCATAGCACATACATGACAAATGCATACAGCATAATCTCATTTAGTTTGAGAACATCATTACGCCATGCATACATCTGCATGCAACTAATTCTCTTCCTTGTAGGAAAATCAGAAGGCAAAAGACGTCTACCAGTTCAGTATAAATTAACCAAAGAGTTATCCTGATACTTTCCCCAGTCACTCAAATGGCATATTTAAGCCCATTCCCTACACAGTCAACTAATACATCATCAAGTGCAAATTTCTGGGCACTTTAGTGTTTAATCATCTTCCACCTTCAAGTCACGAATGGCGGACTCGCTAATATAACTCTCCAGGTTTAAGAAGATTGAACAGGGGCAGTTGTTGTACACAAAATTTTCCCTATCATTTCTTAAGAATTTCCTCACAAGATCTTCTATGGCTCAAGTTTGCAGCACTAATACATCAATTTAGGGTTGGAATTGGCACAAGGGCAAAATGGTCAAAATGTACACTGAAAAGTCAAACTTTGACTTTTGGACCAAAATCAAGTTTCAAGAATTATATTTCATCAAGACATGTTAGAATATAAAGTTTGTTTCATCAAGAAAATCAAAAGTCAAAATTACTTTGGAAAAGTAAAAAATTCTAAACATTTAGAAAATTTTCTAAGTGTTAAGAAAAGATGATAAGTTTAGAACTTCTGGCCAGATTTTCATCATAATGCAAGATGATTCAGGAAGAACTTTTGACACAAGAGTTGTAGATCTCAAAGAGATCTAAAACATTGTAGAACAGAACTCCTCCTAGAAATACTGGGATGTCAAGTTGTAAATCCTTGAAGACACGCTCATGAAACTAAGGCACTCAGTAAATTCTAAGCATTTCCAAGACAGAATTTGGTTAGAACTTCTGGGCCAGTTTTCACGAAGGTACAATCAGAGTTTGCAAAAGTGATTCAAAGAGAGTTTTCAAAGCATGTTAAAATCTTTCTGAAAAGTCTGAGAACTCCTTCATATCATGCTGGAGCAGGGAGATTCAAAGATCAGAAGTTGAACATTTGTTCTTAATCCAAGTCACGTTTATGCTGAACTTCTGATCCAGATTCAAGCTAGGCTGCATAATCTCAGGTTGCAGGTCTTCTTGCTTGTTCAATCTCATCATCATTTAATACTCACACCCACTTTTGAGTCTTTATCCAAAGGATTTTCCCATGTGTGGCATAGAAGTACCACTGCTGTCCTTGGAAAGTAAACTTTTGTACAAAGTTTATGCTGGGCCCAAACTTTACTTTTGATTCTGAGTGTACTTCTCCACAAATTATGCCTACAAACTCATATTAGGCACGGCTAAAGCTACTAACCACTTTATTTTTCCTTGACCATACTTGTCCAAACTTGCTTCAAAAACAAGTCAACTATCCATAACACATGATGGTTGTACTCTTGGCTCCTCTAAGCTTCTAACTCCTTTTCCTATAAATTAAACTTCATTTTCAATTGTTAAGGGGGGAAGATATTGAAAAAGCCTTGAAACCTTGCTGAAAATTCCCAAGAACTTGGAACTGTAGCCCAAACACGAAACATGTTAGTTTCTGATTTTTGCATGCAAACTCTAATTTTTCTTGTGTTTCTTGACCAAATCATCCATACAGTTTCTAGAATACACATAGAAGCTTTCCCAACTTCTGTTTTCAGACTGTAAAACAGTATTCATCAATCTCTGTTAAAAAAAAAACAGAATTTTGGACCTTGACTGCTCCAGAACTTTCTCATCATCAATAGCTCAAGTTAAGGCTAGCTTCAACTTTTTGAGAACTTGAGGAAGCTAACCAGAACATCACAACAATCTGAACCAAGCTCTAATTCACAGAACAATTTCCAGCTGCAAGGTAAGCTTCTTCTGATTTTTATCTCATTGTTTAGGCATTGTTAGGCTTACATTTTCAAAGATACAATGTAGCTATCATGGCTCTGATTATGTACATATTTATAGATTTCACGTATCTTGCCTAAGTAGAGAGAATTTCAGATAAGAACTTCTTGAAGAAATTAGGATCCAAAATTAGGATTAACAAAATTCATGTTTGCTTCTCATTTACAGTTTTGATGCTTTGTATTTCTGAAACCATGAAATCTGCTATAACTGCTATGTTTGTATTTTCCATTTTTGTGAGAAATGACTAAGTTGCAGATACTCTGACTGGCATGGAGAAGGAGATGAATTTCATCATCAGAACTTACCTTGTAATATATGTTTATGTTTTTGTTTCTAATACCGGATGTATAGCCATCCCAATGGTAGAGAATGAGCGCATAAGTCATTAGTGTTAAGGGTCATGAGTTCTAGCCCCAGAAACACCTTTTTATGTTTATTTCTTGATATTTTCCCTATTATTTGTCAAACAATATCCTTGGACCAGAACTTCTAGATAAACCCCCTCCCATTTCTTTGTCAAAATAGAGATCCTGGACCAGAACTTCTAGATGTTCCCATCCAACAGCATTGACACCTCACAGACCCATTATAAGAACTTCTGACCTACCAATAACACTAGAAGTTCTAGCCTTCCAGTGACACTAGAACTCCTAGGTTTAAAGTTACATCAGAACTTCTAGACTCTCTTAACAACCAGAACTTCTAGACTCTCTCAACAACCAGAACTTCTAGACTCTCTCAACAACCAGAACTTATAGGTTTTCCTTTGCTCCCAGCAACTTCAGAACATCAATGCGTCTGGATCCAGAACTTCTGACCTTCCCTTTTTTTGCTAACGTTTGCTTTCTGATTTCCAGCGCCCTGAGTCAGAACTTCTGATCTCTATCCTTTCAGAAATGCGATGACTCCATTTCTTTTTTCTCTTATTATTTTTATCATCACTTCTATTTTCGTTAATCAAAAACACCAAAAATTATTTTATATTCACGTGCCTTATTTTACTTCTTTTAAAACAAAAAAAAAGACTAAAAATATTTTCTTAAGCAAATTTATTTCTTCTCTTAACCCAAAAAACAAAAAAAAATTATTTTACCTTTCAATTCTTATACATTATTTCAATATGGTTGTAATAGATAATTAGGACTTTAATTTCTTGCAATCCCCATTTGTAAATTTGTATACCCCATCCCCCTAATGATTGTAATAGCATAGGATATTTACTTTTCGCAACTTATCGCTTTCATATAAAATACTAGTAAAGTAGGATTTGTATGGGAAGATAAAATCAACAAGTAGACAACCCCTAATCAAAGACTAAATGCATGCAAATCAAACACACTATTCACACATGCACCCCTAGGTTAACTCCACTTGTTGCCTTATGAAAATGGTCATGTTATGCATGTGAGATGTCTTAGCAAAAACAATAAAAAAAGATCATAGTCCCTCGATGACGCTTCAAATGTTGCCTTGAAAATGATCTTAGTCCATCAAGAGAAATGCTAAGATATCTCACAACATTGCTATCATGTCTATACGATGACCCACGCTCGTCCCTTTACATACAAAGATAAGGCTTCTTACCAATCAATGGTAAGATAGCAATTTCTAAAGGAGGAAGAGAAGAACAAAAGACTTTTTAGTAGGTATAAACGTTCTTAGTTGCTTGCTCATTTTCAAAACAAACACCTTTTCAAATGCACCAACACTTTCTATGAAATATTTTCAAAAGTCCAACACTTTGTATACATTCTTATAGAGATGAGAATCATTACAAAGTTTGCCTAAACGAATGCGCTTTTCAAAAATACTTTCAAAACCCACCACGAAGGACACTTTCAAAAAAAAAGCAATGATCTAGCAAGAAACTAAGAGCCCATACATAACTATGGATGAAAAGGGTGCTAACACCTTCCCTTTTCATAATCTACCCCCCAAACTCAAGAAAATAATCTCAAAGGTCTTTCCTGGTATTTTCACCCTTTCCTTTATTTGGATAAAAGAAAAGTTGGTGGTGACTCTTGCTATCCGCAACAATTGCGATCAAACGCAAAACACCCCAAGTCAGTTCTCCCACCGTATGACAGCATCGAAGTAGATCCTGCAAAGGTAAAAGCCATTCAAGAAATGCCAGTTCCCTGCTCCAAAAAAGAGGTTAGAGGATTCTTGGGTCATCTTAACTACATTGGCCGCTTCATATGCCACTTAACTGCTACTTGTGAACCAATCTTGAAACTCTTGAAGAAAGATAAAGTAGTCAGATGGAATGATGATTGTCAAGCTGCCTTTGATGAAATCAAGGAATATTTGCAAGAACCTCATATCCTTATGCCTCAAGTGAAAGGAAGACCATTGATCATGTACTTGACTGTTATAGAGAATTCTATGGGGTGTGTGTTGGGCCAACATGACGAGTCTGGCCAAAAAGAGAGTGCAATATATTACCTGAGCAAAAAGTTTACCGACTGTGAAACTAGGTATTCACTGCTCGAGAAAACTTGTTGCGCTCTGGCATGGGATGCTCGCCGGCTAAGACAGTATATGTTGACTCACACCACTTTATTGATTTCTAAGATGGACCCTATCAATTACATCTTCGAGAAGCCCGCTCTCTCCGGACGAATAGCTAGATGGAAAATGATTCTGACTGAATACGATATTCAATATACAACACAAAAGGCCATTAAAGGAAGTGTATTGATAGATCATTTGGCCCATCAAGTTGTTGATGATTATCAATCTATGAACTTTGACTTCCCGGATGAGAATATCATGTTAGTGACATACTGTGACAAACCTGAACTGCATGACGGACCTGAACAAGGATCCCAATGGACTATGGTTTTTGATGGAGCTTCCAACGCTCTGGGTAATGGAATTGGTGATGTGATAATTTCTCCTGAAGGTTGTCATACTCCTTTCACTGCTAGATTATGCTTTGATTGTACGAATAACGTGGCTGAATATGAAGCATGCATCTTGGGTTTGAAGGCTGCCAAGGAATTAAGGATCAAGCATTTGGATGTATTCGGAGATTCTGCTCTAGTGATCAGTCAAGTCAAAGGGGAATGGGATACTAAGAATCCTAACCTTATTCCTTACAAGGAGCTTGTGTTAACCCTAATACCATATTTCGAGGAGATCACCTTTGAACATTTCCCTAGAGAAGAAAATCAGTTGGCTGACACTTTGGCCACAATGTCTTCCATGTTCAAGGTCAAATGGGACAATGAAGCTCCTATGATTACAATTGAGAGATTTGACGAACCCGCGCACTGCTACGAGCTTAACACTAACAAAGAAAAACCATGGTACCATGAGGTGAGGAGATATCTTGAGGCACGAGAATATCCTAAAAGAGCTTCCATCAATGATAATAAATTCTTGCGAAGATTTTCAGCCAAATTCTTTCTAAGCAACAAAATCATATACAAGCATAATCATGATTCTACTCTACTCCAATGTGTGGATAAGAAGGAGGCAGAGAAAATTATGGAAGACATGCATGATGGCCTCTTCGGGACACACTCTAGTGGACACACTATGGCCAAGAAAATCCTGAGGGCTGGTTACTATTGGTCCATAATGGAAACTGATTGTCATCAATACTCAAGGACTTGCCACAAGTGTCAAATCTATGCTGACAAGGTCCATGTACCTCATATTCCTCTAAATGTTATGACTGCTCTGTGGCCATTTGCAATTTAGGGCATTGACATGATTGGAGAGATCAAACCTACCGCTTCCAATGGAAACCATTTCATCCTTGTTGCTATTGATTACTTTACCAAGTGGGTCAAAGCTGCCTCATATGCCTCAGTCACCAGGAATGTTGTAGCCATGTTTATCAAGCATAACCTCATCTGCCATTACGGTATCCCCGAAAGGATCACCACTGACAATGGAACCAACCTCGATAATTCCACTATTACAGAACTTTGTACTCAGTTCAAAATCAAGCATTATAACTCTTCTCTGTACAAACCCAAGATGAATGGCACGGTGGAAGCTGCCAATAAAAATATCAAGAAGATTGTGCAAAAGATGGTGGTGACATATAAAGACTAGCATGAGATGTTACCGTTTGTTCTCCATGGCTACCGTAATTCAACTCAAACATCAACTGGGGAAACTCTGTTCTCCTTGGTCTATGGCATGGAGGCTGTCCTACCTGTCGAATTTCAGATTCCCTCTCTAAGGATAACAGAAGAAACAGATCTAGGTGAAGATGATGGATTCATACTAGGTTGGATTATTTGAACTTAATTGATGAGAAGTGAATGGTTGTTGTTTGTCATGGTCAGATGTACCAAAAACGTATGATCAAGGCTTTCAACAAAAAGATCAAGCCTCGAGTATATCAGACTGGTGACTTGTAAATAAAGCGCATCATTCTCCCAGAAGGTGACCCCAGGGGAAAATGGACTCCCACTTACGAAGGCCCATTTGTTGTTAAGATAGTTTTCTCCGGTGGTGCCATGATGATGACTACTATGGATGGTGAAGATTTCCCACATTCTATGAACGCGGACATAGTTAAAAAATACTACGCATAAAATGACCCGCTAGGTTGACATACCTAGGCAAAAATAAGGGCATCTCGGTGAACCAAAGAGGTTCGGGAAAAATTATGGATATATGCAAAAGATTGTACACCCGGCAAGTCGAAGACCCAAAAGGGCGACTTGGGCAAAAACGGGTATCCCGGTGGGTTGAAAACCCGAAAGGGCGGTCCAGGAAAAAGTTAAGGATTAAAAGCGTATGGCTATGTTCGATGGGATCGTTACAGCCAACTTTATTACCAAAGTCCAAGTTCAAATGGTCCAAGATAAATCCAATCAACTTTTTTTCAACGGCAAGGGATAATGTTTGAAGACATGTGGGAAATAGTGTGGTTGGAACATAATGAGATCACTTTCACATGGCTATTATTTTGTTTTCACTTTGTATTCTTTCCATTCTTTCGACGATTTCCTCTTACTAGGATCTCAGTCTCCTTGTACAAAAAAAACGCCTATTCATGGGAAAAACATCAATACAAATATACTTTGAAGTGCAAACTTTTTGTTTTTCTGTTTTGAGTGCAAAAGTATCCAATGACTAAAATTAAATGAACATGTGCATATGAACATGATTAAACTTTTAGCAAACATATGCTTAAAAATAGTGACAAGCATCTCCTTAAATGCATTTGAGATATCCCCACAGAGGTATTTCAATAACATTATCTCCATAAATTTGGATTCATAAAATCCCCAACCAGAGTTTCAATCTCCGGGAGATCCTCTCCCCAGCTGAGTTCGTCTTAAAAGGAAGCCTTTTAGGATTTCTTCCTAAAAAAGACACCTCCCTAATAGTTCGTCAAATATTCTCTTCAATGGGGTTTATTTCCCCAACAAACGGAAAAATTCCCCAGCTTAAGTTTTCCTCGTAGACTATTACAAATTAAGGGACCATGACCCCTAATCCCCAGTGAAGTCGCCAACAATTACTACGAAGCCTGGACCCGACCAAATACCAGTAAATAGTTCAAGTTACTGAAGCCTGGACTCGACCAGATACCAGTTAATCTCAAGTCAAATTATTGCTGAAACCTGGACCCGACCAGATAACAGTTTAAGTTGTTGAAACCTGGGCCCGGCCAGATAACAGTTGATCTCAATTTCAAGTTACTAAAGCCTGGACCCGACCAGATAATAGTTTAACTTCTCCAAATATTACGGAAACCTGGACCCGACCAGATAACAGTTTGAGTTGCTGAAACTTGGACCCGACCAGATAACAGTTGATCTCAATTTCAATTTACTGAAGCTTGGAGCCAACCAGATACCAGTTAACCTCAAGTTCAAATTATTATAAAACCTGGACCCGACCAGTAAGCAGTTCAAGTTACTGAAGCCTGGACCCGACCAGACACTAGTTGACCTCAATTGTTCTAGTTACTAAAGCCTAGACCCGACCAGACAATATTTTAACTTTTCCAAATATTGCTGAAACCTGGACTTGACCAGATAATAGTTTGAGTTGCTGAAACCTGGACCCGACCAGATAACAGTTGATCTAAATGTCAAGTTACTAAAGCCTGGATCCGACCAAATAATAGTTTAACTTCTCCAATTACTACAAAACCTGGACCCGACCAGATAACAGTAAACCTCAAGGCTAAGTTTCTACGAAACCTGGACACGACCAAATATTAGCTTAACTTCTTCAAATCACTAGCAAAACTCCTCTTCCCTAGTAGAGTTTGCCACTATCCCAGTAAGTTTCCGCAAATCCTGGAATATGATCAGATAACATTTAACTTCATTATCTCCCAACTAATTATTGCAAAGCCTGGACCCGACCAAATAACGACTAATTTTCAAGAGATAATTCTCCACTAGAGCAGCGGACGACTAAAAATCCTAAGCTCTTTTCTCCAAGCAGAAGCCAATATTCCCCATTGGAGTTCTTCTCAACAAATACATAATCTGCAGCTTTCTAAACAAGGATTGAAGATGCATACACTCTTCATCCTCAACAACGATCCAGGATTTAATTTCCCAAAACTCCCCAGCCTTTGTCAAGAATTTATTTTCCCAGACAAAGATGCCCTTCAATAACATTTCATGTTCATACATCATAGCGTATGCATACTAAGCACGTATATCACAATCTCATTTATTTTGAGAACACCATTACGCAATGCATTTCATACATCATGACATTGCATACAGCTAACGCTTTACCTTATCAGGAAAGATCAACCAATAAATAGTTATCATCAATAATTTTCAACAGGTTCAATATTAGTTCCTGAAGCAAGACAAAGCAACTATCTATGCGGCCGGATGTAACTTCACACGGGCTTATCATGAAGCAATCTTACACGGATTCCTTCTGATACATCTCCAAACACGGCTTAACACGGGTCCATTCTAGCATATCATTTATAATTAAATCGACCAAAGATTTATTCTGATACTTCTCCCAGTTACAGTCAAGCTTAGACTTAATCTAAATCTCTATCAACCATCATCTCTTAAAATGGAATCTATAAGCCCATTCCCAAATCAATACACCATCGAGTGCAAATTTCTGGGCCCTTTAATGTTCAATCATCTTTCACCTTCAAGTCACGAAAGGCGGATCTGCCAATCTCACTCTTCAGGTTTAAGAAGATTGAACAAGGGTAGCTGTTGTACCCCAAAATTTTCCCTCTCAATTTCTAAAATATTCTCTCACAAGATCTCCATTGATTCAAGACTGCACCAGGATTGATCAGCTCAAGATACCTCCCCAAACACTGATAACTCAAAATTAGGGTTTGAGTTCGTATAAGGACAATTGGACCTTTAATTCTTCATATGATTTTCATAAATCATTTTCGACTCCCAATATTGCTCATGTCAAGTTTCAGGCTTTGGATCACATTTTTGCTCAGTCAATTGATCAGTTGACCTGAAATCAACTGTATTGGGGGAAAAGTCAACTATGGTTAATTTACAGTCCAAGCTCATGATTTTTAATCCATATCAACATATTAAACTCATATGAACCATTTGGTCAAGTTTGGATCACAACTTCTCAATAAATTTCATCAGATCATCAAAAGGGCAAAATGGTCAAAATTAGGGTTTTGACTAAGGTTCAATTTTTGACATTTTGACCTAGCACGTAACTTGTTGGTTTGAGACATGATATCAAGAATCCAAATTCATCATTTTAACCTAATGGCATGGTTCAAAACATTTCTCAAGATCGATTGATTGATAATTGAAATTTGGTCAACTGATGAAAAAGTCAACTATACACTGAAAAGTAAAACTTTGACTTTTGGATCAAAATCAAGTTGAAAAGATCATATTTCATCAAGACATGTCAAAGTATGAAGATTTTTCATCAAGAAATCAAAAGTCAAGATTACTTTGAAAAAGATCATATTTCATCAAGACATGTCAAAGTATGATAATTTCATAACTTTGTGCCAGATTTTCACCATGATGCAGGATAATTCAAGAAAAACATCCAACACGGAAGTTGTAGATCTCTATGAGATAAGAAACATTGCAGGACAGAACTTCTTCTAGAAATGCTTGGATCTCAAGTTATAAATCCATGAAGACATGTCCATGAAACTAAAACACTTAGTAAAATTCTGGGCATTTTAAGTCAGAATTTTGACAGAACTTCTGGGCCAATTTTCATACAGTTACAATGGGAGTTTGCAAAAGTTATTCGAAGAGGGATTGTAAAGCATGTTACAAGCTTTCTAAAAAGTCCAAGAACTCTTTCAGATCATGTTGGAGCAGGGAGAATCGAAGATCAGAAATTGGACATTCATTCTTAAATTATGAGTCATTTTCATGATGAACATCTGATCCAATTCCAAGAAATGTTGCATAATCCAACTTTCCAGGCCCTCTAACGTGTGTATCTATCCTTAATCAGAAGATTACACAAGCTTTTGAGCTATGAACCACTTGATTTAAGCTTTGTCCAATACACCTTGCCATTTAAGGAAGAAAGTTCACACTTCCATTCTGGAAAAGTGACTTTAATCACAAAGTCCACTCTCCCTGAGCTTTGTGTTTGTTCTTTCTACACAAGCATCCCCTAAAAACTCAAATAGACGTGTTTAAAGTTGCTATCCACCCTATCTTGCCTTGAAATCATGTTTGTCTAAGCTTGCTTCAACAACAAGTCAAAATCCATAACATGTGATTTTGTACTTCTGACTTCTCCAAGCTTCCAAACCCTTCACCTATAAATTAAACCTTCATTTGTAAGCCAAAGAGAGATTTTTTGGACGAGCCCTAAAACTCACTAAATCTCCCTAGATTCAGAAATTGCAACACAAGCACAAAAAATTGTCATTTCTGATTTTTGAATCCAATCTTCAAATCCCCTCGTGTGTTTCTTGGTCAAACCATCCACAAAGTTTCTGATACACATATACAAGCTATTCCAACCTTTTTTTAGACTGTAACATCATCTTCACCAACCTCCATTTTCAAAAACAGAGCATCATATCTTGACTCCTTTCGAACATTCCAGCCACCCATAGCTCAAGCTAAGGGTTGCATTAGGTTCCTGGAACTTGAGGAAGCTAACCAGATTATCACAGCAACTTGAATCAAGCTCTAATTCAAAACACGATCTCCAGTTGCAAGTTAAGTTATTATGATTTTCATCTCATTATTTAGGCATTGTTAGGCTTGCATTTTCAAAGACAAAATGTAGATATCATTGCTCTGAAACTGTGCATATCCATAGATTCCATTTTATGTAGCCTGAGTAGAGAGAATTTTGGATCAGAGCTTCTTGAAAAAAATTAAGGTTCAGATTAGGGCTATAAAAATTCATGTTTGTTTCTGATTTATAGTTTTAATGCTTCATAGTTCTGGAACCATGATGAAATTTTCGATAACTTTCACGTTTACATTTTCCATTTTGGTTGAGAAATGAATGAGTTGCAGATGCTCTGGCTGGCACGAGGAAGAAGATGAAGTTCATCATAAGAACTAATTTTGTAATATATATTTATGGTTTTGTTTATAATACCAGATGTATAGCCACCCCAGTGGTAGAGAGCGTGTGTGTAAGGCATTAGTGTTAAGGGTCCTGGGTTCTAGCCCCAGGAGCACCTTTTGTTTTTATTTCTTAACATTTTACCCCATGTATTTGTTAACAGCACGTCTGGGCTAGAACTTCTAGGTTGTCGCATTTTTTCTTCCAGCATAACCCCCATCTACCAATTAACAACACGCCTGGGCCATAACTTCTTGGTTGTCTCATTTTTTATTCCAGCATCACCCCCATCTACCTGTTAACAACACGCCTGGGCCAAAACTTCTAGGCTGTCTCATTTTTGCTTCCAGCATCACCTCCCATGTACTTATTAGCAGCACGCCTGGGCCAGAACATCTGGGTTTTCTCATGTTGCTTCCAGCAGCACCCCCATCCTTTTTTTATCACGCGGCCCAACATAACCTTCTTTTTATTTTCTTTCTGATTTTGATCACACAAGTACATTTTGGGCCTAAACCAAACAGAAAGCAGTTTTACTTACAAACATCCTTTCCACTTTATAAACCCCCTGACTTTAATTTTATATTTTTATTTTATTTTCTTTCATTTATTATTTTAGTATCATTACTATTATTGTTATTAATCAAAAATACCAAAAATATATTATATTAAATATTTGAATTATCTACATTTAACTTCTCAAAATAAAAAGACCAAAAACATTTTTCCTATTTAATTTCTTTTCTTTAACTTAACCTTAATTTTTCTTATTGTAGTTAATTATTTTCCTTTAGATAATTAGGTAAAAAACCTCTTTTCTTAAATAAAATCCAAAACAAATTCCATTTCTTTTCCATTTTTATGCATTATATTCATTCCATTTCTTGTATATTATATACATTTCAATTGTTGTACATTATTCAAGTTCAATATGGTTGTAATAGATAATTAGGTTTAATTTCTCGCAATCTCCATTTGTAAATTTTTACACCTCATCCCCAAACGATGTAATAGCGTAGGATATTTACATTTCCACAATTTATCATTTTTTTCACACAATTGTTAGTAATTAGGGTGTGTATGGGAAGACTAAAATCAATCCTTGAGACAACCATAACCCAAGACAAAACAATGCATGAAATACAAACACTTGTACACTTTGCACCTCTAGGGTCTACTCCACTTGTTGTCTTGAGAAAATGGTCATGATATGCATGTGTGACATCTTAGCAAAAACAATCGAAATACAAGATCAAAGTCCCTTGATGACGCTACGAATGTTGCCTTACAAATGATCTTAGTCCCTTGAGGAAAATGCTAAGATATCTCACAACAATTCTATGTATGACTATACGATGACCCACGCATGTCCCTTTACATTCAAAGATAAGGATACTTACTAATTAATGGTGAGATAGCAATATCAAAGGAAGGAAGAAATGAACAAAATACTTTTGAGTAGGAAGAATGTTCTTAGTTTCTTTCTCACAATCCACCTTCAAAAAACAAACATCTTTTCAAACACACTAAACACTTTCAAAACATGAAATATTTTCAAAAGTACAATACTTTGTATGCATTCTTATAGAGACAAGAATCATTACAAAGTTTGCCTAAACGAAGGCACTTTTCAAAAATACTTTCAAAAACCACCACAAACACATTTCAAACAATGCAATTTCAAAAGTGATCTAGAAAGCAACTAAGAGCCTATAGATGACTATGGATGAAAAGGGTGCTAACACCTTCCATTTTCATAACCTACCCCCCGAACTCAAGAAAATATCTCAAAGGTATTTCCTGTTCTTTTCACCCTTTCCTTATTGGATAAAAGAAAAGTCGGTGGCGACTCTTGCTATCCGCAACAATTGCGATCAAACGCAAAACATCCAAGTCAGTTCCCCCACCGTATTACACTTCCCAACAACAATGGTCATCTCCGGTGGAGGATTCAACAAGTGCACGGTAGGTTCGGTAAAAAGGAGGTTCGAGCAGCTGATAGAGGCCAACTGACATGAGTGCCACCCTCGACAATATCACAGGAGGCTCCCACCCTCTCTCATTCTATTGAGAGGAGATGCCAGACGGAGCTCCCAACTCTAGCATCCCCCTACTTGTACGAGTGTGCTTGGAAAACTTTGACTTCAGGGGCATCTTATTCTATCAAGAAAGCTCGATGGATATAATATACACCCAGTTATTTAACACTTTACAGTTGAACGAGACGCATCTGACCCCATACATGGGCTCAGATCTCCTGAGTTCAATAGTTCAGTCACCAAACCTTTGGGGTATGTCTAACTAATTGTTACTTTTGGGGCATGAGAGATGGCCAAATCCATCAAGACCCAATTCCTCGTCATTTATTGCCCATCATTATGCCAATGCATCTTTGGAAGGCCTACTCTGGCCGAACTAATAACACTACCCTCTATGATGCACCTCAAAATGAAGTACTACACTGCCAACGGCCTTATCGCTACCCTCCACAAGGACATCCAAGCAACCAGGAGATGTTTTGAAGCAGCTGCTAAAGGCTTGAGCTCCATCAACATTCAACCCATGTCAACAAATAGACCCGCTCTCCCCGATAGTTTTGGAGTGCCAAAACCACTGCTCCACGTCGACATGATCCACCTAGACAATAGGTTTACAAAGGAAGATCTCAGAAAATAGAAAAAGGAGGGGAAGGAGCCCATGCTCGATAGTGAAGGATCATCCTCGCCAAAGCTCATTGTCGGACCTGCAGATCCTACACGGTCGATTATGGACAAAGACTTCGAGATTGTTCCCCTGGACAGTGATACCTCCAAGGAGTCAAGATCGATGCTGACCTCCCCAACACAACGAAGAGACAACTGAAGGCATGCTTAATGGAGAACATGGACATGTTCCCTTGGAGCACAACAGAGATGCCAACCCTAAACCCAGAGATAGTTGGTCACCATTTAACAATAGATTCTTCCCTCAAGGTAGTTGCTCAGCATAGGCGCTGATAGTCCCCGAAAAAAACTGAGGCTGTCGAGCAGGCTGTTAAAGTCCTCTTAGAGGAAAAATTTATTTTTGAAGCCCAATATACAACCTGGCTCTCTAATGTAGTTCTTGTAAAAAGAGTAACGGAAATGGCACATGTGCATTGATTATACTGATCTCAATAGGGCTTATCCTAAATATGCTTACTCCCTCCCCAGCATCAACAAATTGGTCGACAATTCTGTAGGTTTTAAATTTCTTTCATTCTTGGATGCGTATTCTGGATACAACCAGATCCCCATGGCTAAAAAAGACAAAAAAAATACACGACCTTCTTGATCGAATCAGACAAGTTTCTCGGCTTATACTTAACAGAATAAGGAATCAAATCCAACCCTAATAAATGTCGAGCATTCTCCGAGCTCCCAACGCTGAACTCAAAAAAGTAAATCCATACCCTAAACGAAATGTCCACCTTGTTATCCCATTTTGTGGCAAAATCTGTCGAGCACGCGTTGCCCTTTTTCAAACTCCTCTACAAAGAATCTACTTTTGAGTGGACCAAGGAATACGAGCATTCCCTACTCCATCTTAAATAGGAATTATCTCAACTGCCAGTCCTTTCAAGACCAGATAAGGAAGAAACTCTCTACCTCTATCTGGTCGTAGCTTCTAAGGCCGTTAGTGCTGCTCTCATCCGGGAGACCGCCGAGGGCCAGAAACCCATCTACTTCACAAGAAAAGCCTTACAAGGCCCCAAAGTAAGATATCAACAGATGAAAAAGTATCCTTGGTGCTCATCAATGTAGCGAGGAGAATGAGGCACTACATTCTGGCCCACGCAATTGTCATCTGGACAGAGCAACCAATAAAATAGTTACTCGATCGACCTGACATGGCATGCAAGATGCTCAAATGGTCATCGGAGCTCTCTGAGTTTGATATCAAGTATGAGAGTAGAAAAGCCCTTAAAGAACAATTGTTGACCGACTTCATAGCAGAAATGACTTCCCTAACTTCCATAAGTGGCACACACAAGTGGAAAATATTCGTGGATGGAGCTTCCAGTTCCACCGGAAGCGAAGCATGTATCGTGCTGGAGAATGAGGAAGGGATATTGGTCGAAGTTTCCCTTGCGCTATCTTTCTCGACCTCTATATTGGTCAAATGAACAAAAATCTCTCAATCCTAGCCATGTTTTGGCAAGGGAGCAGTGATCACATTGGGAGTCTCGGGCGCTTCGAACTAAACCTCCTTTGCATCGATTAGGTCCTGAACCTTATTCCTCAAAGTCCAGCAATCATCTGTATTATGTCCCGGGCCATCAGAATGATAAGCGCGGCGGGCGTTGGGGTTGTACTTTGGAGATGTTTTGTTGGGATTCTTTGAGGCTTCCCTTAGAGTTACCAAATTGGTCTTCAGCAACTGTGGCAATATCTGGGACAAGGTCATGCTGAGAGGAGTGAATTGCCTTCTAGGTCTCTCTTCCCTTTGTTGGTTGCGATGCTGAGGAGCACCAACAGGTTTTGAAATAACCACCGCGTTGACAGCTTGGCGGTGTTCAGATCTATTTGGTCTCCTTGAACCATAGACAACACTAGATTCCTTCTTGAAGGGTTTCATTTCAGAGCTCGAGGAGGCCCCTTTCTGTATCTTCCCAGACTTGATACCAGCTTCTATTCTCTCACCAGACAAGATCATATCTGTAAACCCAGCAGAAGAATTTCCAATCAGATGGTTGAAGAACGGACCAGACAAGGTCCCCAGGAACATATCAACAAGCTCACGGTCAGTCAAAGGTGGCTGCACCCTTCCAGCCAGGTCTCTCCACTTTTGAGCATACTCCTTAAATCCTTCACCCTTCCCTAGTGACATACCCTGGACTTGGGTACGCGTAGGAGCGAGGTCGGAATTATACTGATACTGCTTATAAAATGCAATAGCCAAGTCCTCCCAGTTACGAATACTGGCTCCATCCAGCTGATAGAACCATTCGAGTTGAGTCCCTGAAAGACTATCCTGGAAGAAATGGATCCACAAATTCTTGTCGGCTGTATAAGGTTGGATCTTCCTTACATATGATCAGAGGTGCAGCTTAGGACAGGAAGCTCCATCATATTTTGCAAAAGCAGGTGCCTTGAACTTATGTGGGATCACCACCCCAGAGGATAAGCCTAGGTCTCCAAAGTCAAACCCGAGCACATGTTGAATCTCCATAGCACTCAGGCAGTCCTCCAATTTTTTGTACCTATCCTCAGCAGGAGGGTACTGTTCATCATTATAATTCGTCTCGTTGTCGGAGACCACGGGACTAGGAACCCTTCTCTCTTGTGGGTTGTTTTTGCCTACAGTTGAGGTAGTCAGCAAAGCCTCATTCTGCAGTCCATTTCCAAATCTGTGTCTGGTGTTGAACAAGACGGTCCTCTTCTTCTTCTTCTTCCCCTCTTTCAGAATCAGAGTCTTCAAATCCTATTGACCCTGGGCTAGGCTCATAACCAACTCTTGGAACTGGACATTCTGGGCCTGGAGGGCCTTGATAGCTTGTTCAGCGGAAGGTTCAGAAGTCATGATGATTGCTGAAATAAACAGCGAAGAAGATAAGTGACCTGTAAAAAGGGTACCTGTAATGCAATGATATGTATGATATGTATGCAATGTTTTCAAGGATCTCGCAGGGTAAACAGAGAAACTTGTTAGAATTTGAATCTGGTAGCTTGATTGAAGGAACTTCATGTTGTTGAGAGTCCTTCTTCAAGAGTTAGGCTCACCATATCGAGTGGGTCATAGCCTCTGACTCAGGTTACCGTGTTTTGATCTCCGAAAAACCCTGGCTAGAGGAAAATAAATCCCCTTTGCCCCTTACTAGACATTTGGTTCATCATGACCTGCAACACAAACCCTTGAGATCCTTGAAATGGGTTAGTCCTTATGCATGATGTATGCAATGTTTATGATGTTATGATGTACATGATAAAGGCACACCACAAGTATTCACAAAAGGCAAACATGGTAAGGCACACAAGTCACACAAGAGCCCTTAGATTTCAGGCCAGCATGAAGTTTAGGTACTACCCTCTTTCAGTTTCAGTTGGTTAAGACCTGTCCTAAAAATAGTAACCGGGTTCTAGAGGATCTCAATATCACTGACTACCCTCAATCGGTCATAACTCTAGCATCGCAATCTTTTCTTGCGGCCGAAACCATCGCGAGAGTTTAGTCTCAATGAGTGTAGCATACTGCTACTGTTCTATGGCCAAGTCGGGTCAATTTAAGGTTCTAAGGTCGGTTGGTGCTTAATGACTCCTCAGAAGACCCATATTCTCCTTGTTCCAACACAAGGGATATCGGTACAGACCAAGGTGTCACACCAACGTAGCTACTGCTTCACCCGTGTCGGTCTATGCCGGACAGGTCCCTCACAGTTTATTGCTACCTAAAGGGTATCCCCCAGATCCGGGTTAGGATCTATGAAACTCCGATGCAAGCCCACAAATATAAATCATACAAAGCATGCAATTGAAAACATAGAATGATCTAATCCTAAGGTACACCTCACTTATATAATATTCCCCAACAGAGTCGCCAGTTCTCTGATCGGTGGGAATAGAACTGACTGTTTTGAAATGCTGGTTCGCGTTTGCGTTTTGCAAAATGTCGCGGTAAGCAAGAGTCGCCACCGTCTTTTATTTTATCCAACAAGGAAAGGACAAAAGCACAGAAAAATTCCTTTTCGAGATGTTTCTCGGGTTCGGGAGGTAGATTATAGAAAGGGAAGGTGTTAGCACCCTTTCTATCTGTGGTTATCCACGGGCTCTTAGGTACTTGCTCACTATGTTTTCAAAAAGTTTTGCTTTTCTTGTGTTTGTGGGTTTTGAAAATAGTTTTGTTTGAAAACTTCGATTTAACTCTTGTTTCTGTCCTTAAGAGTGTATGAAGTGTTTTTGAAAACTTTGTTTGAAAAGTGTAAGTGCGAAAAATTTGTTTTGTTTTGAAAGAGCAAGTATCTAAGAACCTCTACCTACTCAAAAGGGAATTAAACTGTGCAAATGTCCTTTAGACAGTGCTATCCCACTATTGAGGAGTAGGTAGCACCGTCGTTGGAGTTTTCGGGTCAATTCGATTAAGGGACATGTGGTCACTAAAGCAATGTTAGGACGCCTTAGCGGTAACCCTAATGTCTTAGATCATTTTATCTGAGGCAACCGTTTCGAGGCAACTTATGATCTTTGGACAAGAGGGCGACCTCTAAAACTTCCTATACTCAATGACCACGTCGAGGCAACCAAGTGAGGCGTACCCTAAGAGTGACATGTGCGAGTGTGTCGAGTTTCAGTTTATGTTATCTTTGTACATGTTATGGTGAGCTACGATTGATTTTATTTTAAGGATAAGTCTTGTCATGCATAGCCTAATTAACATACATCTAGCAATTAATAGTTGCAGAAGTTAAATTGCGGAAATTAACTCTAAACTATTACAAGGTGTCGGGTATTTACATCGCCAAAAACAACCTTTGAAATAAAATGTGGAAAGTAAAAATAAAGCGATAAATAATTAAAGTCCTAATTAAGAGCTATTACATTCCGGGAAACAGATACAATAATCTAATAAAATGGATCGCGTGCGGAAAATTAAATCGGATGCGAGTTTTTTGGGGTTTTGACCCTTTTTTGAAAGAAAGTGATTTTTTTGGTTATTTTTGAATTAAATGGAATTAAATTAAATGAACAATTAAATTAAATTAAATAATGAAAATATTTTTGGATTTTTGAGTTTTTAAAGAAATAAAATAAATTGAATTAATGCTAATAAAAACCTAATATTCTAAATTGATTTTAAATATTGCAAAAAATATTAAAAGTTAAATCTAATTAAAGCTAAATTGATTAAATTAATTTATTTACAAAAATAAAAGTGATGAAGTTAATTTTAATAAATAAAATATTTTTTGTGTTTTTGATTTTATTAGGAAAAAATGTTAATTGGTTAGTGATTAATAAAAAAAATAACGATTAATTAATTAAAGGAAAATAATAAAAATAGAGAGAGAGTTTAGGAGTATACCAGCCTGATTGAAGGGGTGAAACAGTTATTGGCGTCATGTGTAAACTGTTTTGTTTTGGCCATTTGTGTTTTGGCTTTTGGCCATTTATGTTCTGGCTTTTTGCCATTTGTGTTCTGGCCTCAACGTTCCTTAACCTTCTCAGGATGTCTGTCTCGCCATGTATTGGTGTCATGTGTAAGCTGTTCTGTTTTGGCCATTTGGCTTTTGGCTTTTGGCCATTTGTGTTTTTGCCTCAACGTTCCTTAATGAACCTGCATGGGATCCTGTCTAAATCTGCAGTGTTGAATCTAATGAACACATTAAATAAATTACTATATACAAATAAAGCCAATATATGAAGAAATTTAATGTTTAGGTCAATATGGCATGTATAAATGATTATACCCTTTTGATCATGGAGATCAAATCAACCTTACCCTTACTGGAAAAGTAGTGACATGAATGTTTTTATGCCCTTTTGATCATGGAGATCAAGCCAGCCTTACCCTTACTGAAGAAGTAGTGAGATGTTGGTTTGTAACTGGGATGGCTTGTTTGTAGTGAGAGAAGGATTTGTAATAAGGATTTCAAGGTTTTAGGGTTCTTGAAAGAATTTGATATTCTGACAGTGTTGTGGCAAGGTTTTTTTTCTCCTTGTTAGTGTGAAAAGAATGTGATTATATAATGGAAATTAGGGTAAAGAAATGGGCTTTGATTGTGCAATTGGGCCTCCAATGTTCACTTGAGTTCGTCACTTTCTAGGCTAAACCGCAGGGAATTGAGTGCAATTTTTGAAGTTGAAATGTGAAAACAAAATGTAGCCGATATCGAGAACTAACTCCTGTCCGAAAATCGGCTCAATCGGATAAACGGTGAATTAATTATGAATTTTTGAAGTTTCAGCTCAGACAAACTTATTTTGGGCTCCAGTGTCGACTTTGACACGTTCTTCAATAAAAAACTGGTATTGATCGGAGCATAATCCGGTCTCGACTTTCGAAGCAAAATTGTAGATCTATGAGTCAGTGACCTTGTGTAAAAATATGAGCCCAATCCGATAAAAATTGACCGAGTTATGAATTTTCGAAGTTTCGACCCAGATAAAATAATATTCAGCATTCAGGATTTTCAGCGTGTCATGCACTCTGAGCAAAAACGAAGGCCTTTTGAATACCGTTTGAACTCAATACCTTCTGAGAAAATGTAGCCAACTCAATTTGTGAAATATTTGCACCGGAACTAGCTCGATACGATAAAAATCGACCAAGTTATGATTTTCTGAACATGACGCAAATAAACTTGTCACAAATTTTCTGTACGAAAATACTTGATAAATCCACATTTTTGAAGACCTTCTGATCGAAATTGGCTTCCAGCCATGAGAGATGAAAACATAGATAATGTCAAGACGGAATTTTGGCCACCGGAACGGGTTCAAAACGAGCCACGATCTTCAAGTTATGAATTTTTTAGCGCGTAAAAACTGCACTTTCAGCACACTTTTTCACCATATTTCTTCGAGAAAACTCACACATTCGGATACCTTCTTTAAAGAATTGACTCTTGAGCCAAACCTGAATTTGAGAATACGTTATCAGAGATATCTTGGCGAAAGAACACCTGAATATGACGCGCCGGGTTGGACTTGTGAATTTTTCTTGAAATGTTTTGAGAAATATGGGAGGGCAAATTTTGGGGTACAACAGTTGCCCCTGTTCAATCTTCTTAGACCTGAGGATATAGATTGGCTTGCGTGCCTTTCGTGATCCGAAGGTGGAAGATGATTGAACACTAAAGTGCCCAGAAATTTGCACTCGCATGGAGTAGTATCAGCGTTGTGATGTCGGGAATGGGCTTACAGATGCCATTTGGAGATGGTTGGTAGGAGGATGGGCTTATAGATGCCATCTGGAGATGTGACAGAATCTTGTCGAGTATGGGCTTATAAATGCCATCTGGAGATTGTTTGTTGAATTGTGACTTGGTAGGTTGAAAGAAGGAACCTGTGTAGGGTTGCCTGACGATGAGTCCATGTAAACTGCATCTTTGAAGGAAGGAAACCTGTGTAGGGTTGACTGATGATGAGCCTGTGTGAAACTGCATCTTTGAAGGAAGGAAACCTGTGTAGGGTTGACTGATGATGAGTCCGTATAAAACTGCATCTTGGAATGAAGGAAACCTGTGTAGGGTTGACTGATGATGAGTCCGTGTAAAACTGCATCTGGAATTACGAAGGAAACCTGTGTAGGGTTTCTTGATGACGAGTCCGTGTAAAACTTCATCTGGAGTTGAGAAGGAAACCTGTGTAGGGTTTCTTGATGACGAGTCCGTGTAAAAATTCATCTGGAGCTGAGAAGGAAACCTGTGTAGGGTTTCTTGATGACGAGTCCGTGTAAAACTGCATCTGGAATTGAGAAGGAAACCTGTGTAGGGTTTCTTGCTGACGAGTCCGTGTAAAACTTCATCTGGAGCTGAGAAGGAAACCTGTGTAGGGTTTCTTGATGACGAGTCCGTGTAAAACTGCATCCTTGGAAAGAGAGAACCTGTGTAGGGTTTCTTGATGACGAGTCCGTGTAAAACTACGTCTTTGGAAAGAGAGAACCTGTGTAGGGTTTCTTGATGACGAGTCCGTGTAAAACTACGTCTTTGGAAAGAGAGAACCTGTGTAGGGTTTCTTGATGACGAGTCCGTGTAAAACTATGCCTTTGGAAAGAGAGAACATGTGTAGGGTTTCTTGATGACGAGTCCGTGTAAAACTACGCCTTTGGAAAGAGAGAACCTGTGTAGGGTTTCTTGATGACGAGTCCATGTAAAACTACGCCTTTGGAAAGAGAGAACTTGTGTAGGGTTTCTTGATGACGAGTCCGTGTAAAACTATGTCTTTGGAAAGAGAGAACCTGTGTAGGGTTTCTTGATGACGAGTCCGTGTAAAACTACGCTTTTGGAAAGAGAGAACCTGTGTAGGGTTTCTTGATGGCGAGTCCGTGTAAAACTACGTCTGGAGTTGAGAAGGAACCGGTGTAGGGTTACTTTGGGATAAGTTCGTGTAAAACTTATGGATGAACCGGGGTAAGGTTATTTTGAGATAAGTTTGTGTGAAACTTCAGGATGAACCGGGGTAAGGTTACTGTAAGATAAGTTCGTGTAAAACTTCTGGATGAACCGGGGTAAGGTTACTTTGTGATAAGTTCGTGTAAAACTTTTGGATGAACCGGGGTAAGGTTACTGTGAGATAAGTTCGTGTACAACTTTTGGATGAACCGGGGTAAGGTTACTTTGAGATAAGTTCGTGTAAAACTTCAGGAGGAACCAGGGTAAGGTTACTGTGAGATAAGTCCGTGTAAAACTTTTGGATGAACCAGGGTAAGGTTATCTTGACGATGAGTTCGTGTGAAGCTTCGTCTTGGGACTGAGGAGGAACCGGTGTAGGGTTGCCTGAGGACGAGTCCATGTTAAACTTCATCTTGGAATTGAGAAGGAACCAGTGTAGGGTTTCCTGATGATGAGTCCGTGTAAAACTTCATATGAAAGAGAAGGAACCGATGTAGGGTTGCTTCATGATGAGTCCGTGTAAAACTTCATCTGAAATTGAGAAGGAACCGATGTAGGGTTTCCTGATGATGAGTCTGTATAAAACTTCGTCTGAAATTGAGAAGGAACCGGTGTAGGGTTTCCTGATGATGAGTCCGTGTAAAACTTCATCTTGGAATTGAGAAGGAACCGGTGTAGGGTTGCCTCATGGTGATCAAGTAGATAATTGTCCTGTCTGGTTTCAGGTATTAACCCACGATCAGTCGTCCACAAAATTTTCCTGGCTTGTTACAGGTGTTGATCTGGAACTGCAAAGGTAGATGGTAATCATCTTTTGATTGACCTTTTCCTGAAAAGGCAAAATGTTAGCTGTATGCAATGTCATGATGCATGAACTGCATGATGTCAAGATGTTCTCAAGAATAAATGAGATTTGTGTTGTATGATGCGTATGCATGTCATAATGTATGAAGATGTGATGTTTTTAGCTGGGGAAAATAAATCCCGGAGCTGCTGGAGAATAGTGTTGAGTTCTTCGTTTCCGCTGGGGATGATGAACGAAGATGGTTGCAAGAATAAGCTCGTAGGAGAAGATAACTCCGTTGGGGAATAAACTTGATAAAGATTGCTTTGCGGGGAATTACTCTGTGGGAAGAGATACTTCGCTGAGATTTTAACGATAACTCCGCTGGGGATTTCGTTGATAAGCTCTGTTGGGATTTCGATGATGAACTCCGCTGGGGGTAGAAAGAACTTCGCTGGGGGATGATCTTTCCGTTGCAATTTGCTGAGGATAACCCAGTTAGACTCTGGTGGGGGATAACCTTCTGAACGTGGCTGGGGAGAGATTTTTGTACTCTGCAAGGGACAAGCTTCCAGAACCTACTGGGGAGATGATTCAACTCTCCTGGGGAAACTTTTGGACTGTATTGAAGGAATGGCTCCACTGGGGGTACCTTGTATTCCGCCGGGGAACAATCTGATATTTCTGTCGAGGGATATTAAGACTGCCGGGGATGCTTGCTGAGGAATATCTTTATACTCCGCTGGGGAATATTAAGACTTGTTGGGGATACCCAACTTTTCCAGGACTGACGGTAGACCAACTCTGCTCGGGGGAGAGTATTGCTGACTTGCTGGAGATACTGTGCCTTTTTAGGGCTGATGGGAGACCAACTCTGCTTGGGGAGAGTATTGTTGACTCTTGTCTGACTCTGCGGGGAGTGAAAGTATCTTGGTCACATTCTTCAACTGAATCCATCTTGTACCTGGAGGACAGAGCAGCTTGTACAGTTCGGACAATTCTTATTGCCCCAGCTTCTGCGGGAGAAGAAGGCCCATGAGGAGCTTGATAACTGCCGATTGACAAATCTTCTTTTGGTAGGCAAGTGACGGGATGACGGGACATAGTCGTACGCTTTTGATCCCTAACTTTTGCCTGGACCACCCTTTCGGGTTTTCAGTCCACCGGGATACCCATTTTTGCCCAAGCCGCCTTTTCAGGTTTTCGACTTGCCGGGTGTAAAGAATTTTTGCTTATTTTCATCCCTTATTTTGCCCGAACCCTTTTGGTTCGCCGGGAAGCCCTTATTTTTTCCTAGGCCGGTCGACCTAGCGGGTCTTTGATTATGCGTAGTATTTTTTCGACTATGTCCATGCTCTCAGAGTGTAGGGAGTTGTTGTGTCGCCATACTACCAGAAGATGTCTAATCATGCAAGATTCGTTGCTGGAATCCATGTCCAATTCCCCCAGTGACTCAGGCGGAGATTTGCCCCTGGCTATTTGGCATATTGAGAGATTCTTTGAATCTTGACTTGACTGCCCCAGGTGATGGACAATGATCATGCCGTGCCCCTTGATTGGAAGTGTTTTTCCATATGATGTGATCCTTTTTGTTGAGAAGATTTTTGTTCACAAGATATTCATCGTGCGAATTTCTCTGTTGTTCGAACAAATAGTCATATGCAAACAATGTTATTTTAAGAATGCAAAGCTTATGTCTGTCTTGAAGTTTTTTGAAAATGCATTTTCAGTAAAACAAGCAATTTTTGTAAAATGTGATGTCAACTCAAGATTTTACGGCGAGCCCTATAGGAGTCAGGATACCTTTGGTAATAGTATGCTTTCGAACTAACCCATGCTTCAACTAGGACTTTTTAATGGTTATAACGTAGCCCGGTTCACGGTTTTAAGAAACAAAGGATAAAGGCTTAAAATTTATTTGTACCCACCCGCTCTTCGTGATGTTCTTCAAACCTAAGCTCAGCTAATCGTGCATTAGATCTTGTTTGAGTCTTTGCTCTGATATTCCGGTGATGGTTCGGATGCTGACAGTTTATTTTGAATAGGCAGTCATTTCTTTTTGTTGAGGGTTTGTAGGACCTCTTTCTTTTTTATTTCATTATCCCTGTTTTTTGCCTGAACTGTTTCTTTTGTGATTACAGTCAGCGGGATGCCCCGATTTTTGTAAGTCTCCTTCATAGGTTTTGACTTGTTGGGCTTTTTATTTCGAGAGATAATGACTGCCTGTCTTTATGATTATTCAGAACCATCACTATCTTTTTGTCTCGGAAGGACTTCTTTGATGCCATTCATTGTGCACCTGGATCAACTGAGAGAACTACCCTGCCCCAGGTTATGATTAAGGGTTTTAATTTTTGAAAAGAAAAACTCCAACTTCTTTGGCTCAAAGGGGTTGACTAGGGATTATCTTCCTTATAACTCCACTGTTTAGGATTTGAAACAATGCCTGTACCTCATCAGCGGGGTCTGTTCAAAAGCATACTGTAAAGATCGTGGTATCGTTTTCGTCATCCTCCCTTAAAAGGCTTAGAAATTTTTTTTTAATCGAGAGTTTGAACATCACAAAATGAAAGCAATTTTAAACATAGTGAACACAATTACTTCAAAACAGACACGTGTAATGCATTAATGAAATAAAAGAGTTTGACATGATAATTGTTTGAATAAGCAAAGAAAAATACAACTTCAGAATTCAAATGAACAAAAATCTCTCAATCCTAGCCATGTTTTGGCAAGGGAGCAGTGATCACATTGGGAGTCTCGGGCGCTTCGAACTCAACCTCCTTTGCATCGATTAGGTCCTGAACCTTATTCCTCAAAGTCCAACAATCATCCGTATTATGTCCCGGGCCATCAGAATGATAAGCGCAGCGGGCGTTGGGGTTGTACTTTGGAGATGTCTTGTTGGGATTCTTTGAGGCTTCCCTTAGAGTTACCAAATTGGTCTTCAGCAACTGTGACAATATCTGGGAAAAGGTCATGCTGAGAGGAGTGAATTGCCTTCTAGGTCTCTCTTCCCTTTGTTGGTTGCGATGCTGAGGAGCACCAGCAGGTTTTGAAATAACCACCGCGTTGACAGCTTGGCGGTGTTCAGATCTATTTGGTCTCCTTGAACCATAGACAACACTAGATTCCTTCTTGAAGGGTTTCTTTTCAGAGCTCGAGGAGGCCCCTTTCTGTATCTTCCCAGACTTGATACCAGCTTATATTCTCTCACCAGTCAAGATCAGATCTGTAAACCCAGCAGAAGGATTTCCAATCAGATGGTTGAAGAACGGACCAGACAGGGTCCCCAGGAACATATCAACAAGCTCACGGTCAGTCAAAGGTGGTTGCACCCTTCCAGCCAGGTCTCTCCACTTTTGAGCATACTCCTTAAATCCTTCACCCGTCCCTAGTGACATACCCTGGACTTGGGTACGCGTAGGAGCGAGGTCGGAATTATACTGATACTGCTTATAAAACGCAGTAGCCAAGTCCTCCCAGTTACGAATACTGGCTCCATCCAGCTGATAGAACCATTCGAGTTGAGTCCCTGAAAGACTATCCTGGAAGAAATGGATCCACAAATTCTTGTCGGCTCTATAAGGTTGGATCTTCCTTACATATGATCGGAGGTGCAGCTTAGGACAAGAAGCTCCGTCATATTTTGCAAAAGCAGGTGCCTTGAACTTATGTGGGATCACCACCCCAGAGGCTAAGCCTAGGTCTCCAAAGTCCAACCCGGGCACATGTTGAATCTTCATAGCACTCAGGCGGTCCTCCAATTGTTTGTACCTATCCTCATCAGGAGGGTACTATTCATCATTATAATCCGTCTCGTTGTCGGAGACCACGGGACTAGGAACCCTTCTCTCTTGTGGGCTGTCTTTGCCTACAGATGAGGTAGTCAGCTCAGCCTCATTCTGCAGTCCATTGCCAAATCTGCGTCTGGTGTTGAACAAGACGGTCATCTTCTTCTTCTTCTTCCTCTCTTTCAGAATCAGAGTCTTCAAATCCTGTTGACCTTGGGCTAGGCTCATAACCAACTCTTGGAACTGGGCATTCTGGGCCTGGAGGGCCTTGATAGCTTGTTCAGCGGAAGGTTCAGAAGTCATGATGATTGTTGAAATAAACAGCGAAGAAGATAAGTGACCTGTAAAAAGGGTACCTGTAATGCAATGATATGTATGATATGCATGCAATGTTTTCAAGGATCTCGCGGGGTAAACAGAGAAACTTGTTAGAATTTGAATCTGGTAGCTTGATTGAAGGAACTTCATGTTGTTGAGAGTCCTTCTTCAAGAGTTAGGCTCACCATATCGAGTGGGTCATAGCCTCTGACTCAGGTTACCGTGTTTTGATCTCCGAAAAACCCTGGCTAGAGGAAAATAAATCCCCTTTGCCCCTTACTAGACATTTGGTTCATCATGACCTGCAACACAAACCCTAGAGATCCTTGAAATGGGTTAGTCCTTATGCAGGATGTATGCAATGTTTATGATGTTATGATGTACATGATAAAGGCACACCACAAGTATTCACAAAAGGCAAACATGGTAAGGCACACAAGTCACACAAGAGCCCTTAGATTTCAGGCCAGCATGAAGTTTAGGTACTACCCTCTTTATGTTTCAGTTGGTTAAGACCTGTCCTAAAAATAGTAACCGGGTTCTAGAGGATATCAATATCACTGACTACCCTCAATCGGTCATAACTCTAGCTTTGCAATCTTTTCTTGCGGCCGAAACCATCGCGAGAGTTTAGTCTCAATGAGTGTAGCATACTGCTACTGTTCTATGGCCAAGTCGGGTCAATTTAAGGTTCTAAGGTCGGTTGGTGCTTAATGACTCCTCAGAAGACCCATATTCTCCTCGTTCCAACACAAGGGATATCGGTACAGACCAAGGTGTCACACCAACGTAGCTACTGCTTCACCCGTGTCGGTCTACGCCGGACAGGTCCCTCACAGTTTATTGCTACCTAAAGGGTATCCCCCAGATCCGGGTTAGGATCTATGAAACTCCGATGCAAGCCCACAAATATAAATCATACAAAGCATGCAATTGAAAACATAGAATGATCTAATCCTAAGGTACACCTCACTTATATAATATTCCCCAGCAGAGTCGCCAGTTCTCTGATCGGTGGGAATAGAACTGACTGTTTTGAAATGCTGGTTCGCGTTTGTGTTTTGCAAAATGTCGCGGTAAGCAAGAGTCGCCACCGTCTTTTATTTTATCCAACAAGGAAAGGACAAAAGCACAGAAAAATTCCTTTTCGAGATGTTTCTCGGGTTCGGGAGGTAGATTATAGAAAGGGAAGGTGTTAACACCCTTTCTATCTGTGGTTATCCACGGGCTCTTAGGTACTTGCTCACTATGTTTTCAAAAAGTTTTGCTTTTCTTGTGTTTGTGGGTTTTGAAAAGAGTTTTGTTTGAAAACTTCGATTTAACTCTTGTTTCTGTCCTCAAGAGTGTATGAAGTGTTTTTGAAAACTTTGTTTGAAAAGTGTAAGTGCGAAAAATTTGTTTTGTTTTGAAAGAGCAAGTATCTAAGAACCTCTACCTACTCAAAAGGGAATTAAACTGTGCAAATATCCTTTAGACAGTTCTATCCCACTATTGAGGAGTAGGTAGCACCGTCGTTGGAGTTTTCAGGTCAATTCGATTAAGGGACATGTGGTCACTAAAGCAATGTTAGGACGCCTTAGCGGTAACCCTAATGTCTTAGATCATTTTATTCGAGGCAACCGTTTTGAGGCAACTTATGATCTTTGGACAAGAGGGCGACCTCTAAAACTTCCTATACTCAATGACCACGTCGAGGCAACCAAGTGAGGCGTACCCTAAGAGTGGCATGTGCGAGTGTGTCGAGTTTCAGTTTATGTTATCTTTGTACATGTTATGGTGAGCTATGATTGATTTTATTTTAAGGATAAGTCTTGTCATGCATAGCCTAATTAACATACATCTAGCAATTAATAGTTGTGGAATTTAAATTGCAGAAACTAACTCTAAAATATTACAAGGCGTCGGATATTTACATCGCAAAAAACAACCCTTGAAATAAAATGCGGAAAGTAAAAATAAAGCGATAAATAATTAAAGTCCTAATTAAGAGCTATTACATTCCGGGAAACAGATACAATAATATGATAAAATGGATCGCGTGCGGGAAATTAAATCGGATGCGAGTTTTTTGGGGTTTTGACCCTTTTTTGAAAGAAAGTGATTTTTTTGGTTATTTTTGAATTAAATGGAATTAAATTAAATGAACAATTAAATTAAATTAAATAATGAAAATATTTTTGGATTTTTGAGTTTTTAAAGAAATAAAATAAATTGAATTAATGCTAATAAAAACCTAATATTCTAAATTGATTTTAAATATTGCAAAAAATATTAAAAGTTAAATCTAATTAAAGCTAAATTGATTAAATTAATTTATTTACAAAAATAAAAGTGATGAAGTTAATTTTAATAAATAAAATATTTTTTATGTTTTTGATTTTATTAGGAAAAAATGTTAATTGGTTAGTGATTAATAAAAAAAAATAACAATTAATTAATTAAAGGAAAATAATAAAAATAGAGAGAGAGTTTAGGAGTATACGAGCCTGATTGGAGGGGTGAAACAGTTATTGGCGTCATGTGTAAACTGTTTTGTTTTGGCCATTTGTGTTTTGGCTTTTGGCCATTTATGTTCTGGCTTTTGGCCATTTGTGTTCTGGCCTCAACGTTCCTTAACCTTCTCAGGATGTCTGTCTCGCCATGTATTGGTGTCATGTGTAAGCTGTTCTGTTTTGGCCATTTGACTTTTGGCTTTTGGCCATTTGTGTTTTTGCCTCAACGTACCTTAATGAACCTGCATGGGATCCTGTCTAAATCTGCAGTGTTGAATCTCATGAACACATTAAATAAATTACTATATACAAATAAAGCCAATATATGAAGAAATTTAATGTTTAGGTCAATATGGCATGTATGAATGATTATACCCTTTTGATCATGGAGATCAAATCAACCTTACCCTTACTGGAAAAGTAGTGACATGAATGCTTTTATGCCCTTTTGATCATGGAGACCAAGCCAGCCTTACCCTTACTGAAGAAGTAGTGAGATGTTGGTTTGTAACTGGGATGGCTTGTTTGTAGTGAGAGAAGGATTTGTAATAAGGATTTCAAGGTTTTAGGATTCTTAAAAGAATTTGATATTCTGACAGTGTTGTGACAAGGTTTTTTTTCTCCTTGTTTGTGTGAAAAGAATGTGATTATATAATGGAAATTAGGGTAAAGAAAATGGGCTTTGAATGTGCAATTGGGCCTCCAATGTTCACTTGAGTTCGTCACTTTCCAGGCTAAACCGCAGGGACTTGAGTACAATTTTTGAAGTTGAAATATGAAAACAAAATGTAGCCGATATCGAGAACTAACTCCTGTCCAAAAATCGGCTCAATCGGATAAACGATGAATTAATTATGAATTTTTGAAGTTTCAGCTCAGACAAACTTATTTTGGGCTCCAGTGTCGACTCTGACACGTTCTTCAATAAAAAACTGGTATTGATCGGAGCATAATCCGGTCTCGACTTTTGAAGCAAAGTTGTAGATCTATGAGTCAGTGACCTTGTGTAAATATATGAGCCCAATCCGATAAAAATTGACCGAGGTATGAATTTTCGAAGTTTCGACCCAGATAAAATAATATTCAGCATTCAGGATTTTCAGCGTGTCATGCACTCTGAGCAAAAAACGAAGGCCTTTTGAATACCGTTTGAACTCAATACCTTCTGTGAAAATGTAACCAACTCAATTTGTGAAATTTTTGCATCGGAACCAGCTCGATACGATGAAAATCGACCAAGTTATGATTTTCTGAACATGACGCAAATAAACTTCTGTCACAAATTTTCTGTACGAAAATACTTGATAAATCCACATTTTTGAAGACCTTCTGATCGAAATTGGCTTCCAGCCATGAGATATGAAAACGTAGATAATGTCAAGACGGAATTTTGGTCACGGAACGGGTTCAAAACGAGCCACGATCTTCAAGTTATGAATTTTTTAGCGCATAAAAACTGCACTTTCAGCACACTTTTTCACCATATTTCTTCGAGAAAACTCACACATTCGGATACCTTCTTTAAAGAATTGACTCTTGAGCCAAACCTGAATTTGAGAATACGTTATCAGAGATATATTGGCGAAAGAACACCTGAATATGACGCGCCGGGTTGGACTTGTGAATTTTTCTTGAAATGTTTTGAGAAATATGGGAGGACAAATTTTGGGGTACAACACATGTGTTGACCTTTTTCAAACTCCTCTACAAAGAAGTTGCTTTTGAGTGGACCAAGGAATACGAGCGCGCCCTCCTCCATCTGAAACATGAGTTATCTCAATTGTCGGTCCTTTCAAGACCATATAAGGAAAAAACTCTCTATCTCTATCTGGTCGTAGCTTCTAAGGCCGTTAGCGTCGCTCTCATCTGGGAGACCGCCGAGGGCCAGAAACCCATATAATTTACAAGCAAAGCTTTACAAGGCCCCAAAGTAAGATACCAATAGATAAAAAAGTAGCCTTGGAGCTCATCAATGTAGTGAGGAGGCTGAGGCACTACTTTATGGCCCACATAATTGTCATTCGGACAAAGTAATCAATAAAATAGTTACTCGATCGACCTGACATGGCATGCAATATGCTCAAATAGTCATTGGAGCTCTCTGAGTTTGATATCAAGTATGAGAGCAGAAAAGCCCTTAAAGAACAAGTGTTGACCGACTTCATAGCTGAAATAACTTCCCTAACCTCCACAAGCGGCACACACAAGTGGACCATATTCGTGGATGGAACTTCCAGTTCCACCGGAAGTGAAGCATGTATCGTGCTGGAGAATGAGGAAGGGATATTGGTCGAAGTTTCCCTTGCGCTATATTTCTCGACCTAGAATAACCAAGAAGAATATGAAGCTCTCCTTGTAGGACTCTGACTGGCCAAATATTTAGGGGTCGAGGAATGAAGATATTCAAAGATTCTCATCTCGTTGCCTCCCAAGTACAAGGAGAATACTAGGTCAAGAACTACCAGCTTTAAGAATACTGGACCATGGTCCAAGAAAAAATGAAAAGATTCAACTCTGTAGACGTACAACATATTCCGCACGAACACAATTCTCCAGCAGATATCTTGTCAAAGTTGAATAGCACAAAGAAGAAAGGAAGGAAAAAATCGGTAATACAGGAGATACTTCCTCGGCCAAGCATCAAAAAACCCTCCTTGACTCTAGAAGTGTCTGACATCAGCGATCATTTATGTTGCCTGAGTGATGTAAATTTTGAGTTTGAACTTTCTGGAAAAATTAGGTTTTATTTGGTACCAAACAAAATTCATGTTCATCTTTGATTTATAGCTTTAGTTATTTATATGGTTGGATTCATTGTGAAAATTGGAACAACTTTCATGTTTACAATTTTGAAAATGTTTGAGAAATGAGCACGATCAGAATTCATAGCAATGGTGTTGTTACTCTGCGAGCGCAAGGTTGAAGATGAGGCCATTTCAAACATTCAGGATAAAGTTTATTTTAAGTTTATTGCATGTTGTGCTATTAATGAATGAAACAGTCACTCCAGTGGTAGAGGAAGCGCGCATAAGGCATTGATCTATAGGGACCTGGGTTCGAGCCCCAGTGGTACCCTTTTATTTTTTTATTATATTTTCTTATTTCAAATTCCATGCAAGCAAGTTATGCGCGCCTATCATCAGGCTCACATCAACACCATTGGATATTCAACAATTTAGATCCAGTGCTCTACATAATTAGGACCATGATGCACCTTCAAAAGTCAGCCACATGGGATCAAAACAGGCGCTGGACATTTATTTTTGGGCATGAGTTATTTTTGAGCTCACACCCCCATTTTTCTTTTCAGCACAGGCCCAACATACATTTTTTATTGTTTTCAGCATAAAATAAAAACTGACATCTTGGGCCTAACCCTTTTTTGCTAAAACTTAACCCCCATTCTACTCTTTAACACCCATACTCAATATTTTTTATATTTTCTTATTTTCATTTCTTTACTTATTTTTATTTTAACCAAAATTACAAAAATATATATTTTCTTAATGAAATTAAAAATGTTTTAATTTAGACATTTTATTTTATTTTATTAAATTAAATTTTATTATTTTCTTTTACAAATTAATAGTGCCATTCAAATTATTTTCTAAACAAATTACTTAGACTTAGGTTTATTTTCTTCTTAATTTCAATTAACTTATATTTAAGGCTTTGTTAAAAAATAATTAATTTCTCATGTAATTAAAATTAATTAGTTTAATTAGGTTAATCTTTAAACCTTTTTTCTATTTAAAACCCTAAAAATAATTTCTTTCTTCCTCTTTACATTTTGTACATTATATTCATATTCAATGGTTTGTAATAGATAATTAGGGATTTATTGCTTTCCTCCCCTATTCACAAATTGTACCCCCCCCCCCCCCCCCCCGCCCCCATTCCCAAGGTATTGTAATAGTGTAGGTGTGATACGGTGGCCAGAACCGGGACGTGTTTCCCTATTTTTTAAGGAATTGCTGGTTTGCATTTTGCGTTTGTTTTTGCAAAATGTCGCGGTAAGCAAGAGTCGCCACCATCTTTTATTTTATCCAACAAGGAAAGAAAAAAAGCACAGAAAAATTCCTTTTTTGAGATATTTCTGAGTACGGGGGATAGATTATAGAAAGGGAGGGTATTAACACCCTTTCTATCCGTAGTTATCTACGAGCTCTTAGGTACTTGCTCATCATTTCCAAAATTGTTTTCTTTGTGTTTGTGGGCTTTGAAAAGTTTTTGTTTTAACTTTGATTTAACTCTTGCTTCTGTCTTCAAGAGTGTAATGAAGTGTTTTTGAAAACTTGTTTGTAAAGGAGTGTAAGTGTGAAAAGAGTTTGTTTTGATTGAGCAAGTACTTAAGAATTAATCTACCTACTCGAAAAAAGAATCGTTTTGTATTCGTTTCCTTTAGACAACGCTATCCCACTATTAGTGAGTAGGTAGCACCATCTTTGGAGTTTGAGGGTCAATTCGAAAAGGGACGTACGGTCACTAAAGCAATGTTAGGACGTCTTAGTAGTAACCCTAAAGTCTTAGATCAATTATCCGAGGCAACAATATTCGAGGGAACTTTTCTGAGGCAACTTTGATCTTTAGACAAAAGGACGACCACTAAAGCATCATATACTCAATGACCGTTTACCGAAGGTAACCAAGTGGGAGTGTACCCTAGGAGTGCGCATGTGCGAGTGATTCAGTTTCAGTTTATTTATCTTTGCACATTTAGGGTGATCTAACCGTTTTAAACTTAACATACATTCTTGTCATGCAAACCCTAATTATTCATACATCTAACAGTTAATAATTTACGGAATTTAAAGTGCGGAAATTAAACTACGCTATTACAAGGCTTCGGGTATTTACATAGCCAAAAACAAACCCTTGAAAAGTAAAGCGGTAAATAGAAATAAAAAGTCCTAATTAAAACTATTATAAACTGTGAGCAGATACAATAATTGGGCAAAATAATGATAAAGCGCGTGATGAAAAATTAGATCGACGAGAAATTAGGGTTTTGACCCTTCTAACCTAATTAAAAGGAAAATTGTTTTTTGTTGTTTTTAATAAAAGAAATAAGTTTTCTAAATTAAATACAAAAAATTAATTAGGTAATTAAATTAATTAATAAAAATAATCACAAGACCTATTTTTGGTTTTTTTGTTATTTTTAAGAAAAGAAAGAAAAATTAAATTTGGAATAAAAACCTAATTATTCTAATTATTTTTTAATTATGTACAAAAAGAATTAAAGTTATCTAAATTAATAAACCTAATTAAATTAATTAATTTATTGATAAAAAATATACCTAAATCTAATTGGTGAAAAATAATATTTTTGGTGATTTTGTTTTATAAAAGAAAAAATTTAATTGGTTAGTAAATAAATTAGATAAGTTAAATAAAATAAATATAAGAATAATAAAAAATATAGAGAAAGAAAATTGGGCCTGGATAGCAATTTTGAGGGGTGTGAATAGTCATATCTGGGCCCATTTGAGAAGGTCCACCTTGACCGCTGAAATCCAGTGCATGCGCATTTGACTTGGCTTTGGTGCACCTTCAAATGATGGCTATCAAATTTACCCATCTGACACTTGGCTGGCTAGATTGGAAAGGTGTATGGTGGACCCCTGGCTTGTGCATGCATGTGATTGCCTGAAAGAAAATAACATAGAGAAAAGTGGGGGACCTGGGATTCGAACCCAGGCCCCAAGGCAATATACACATACCCTGTAACCAACTGCGCTGGCTGCCCTTTTTGTATATGTAATGGATAATAATAATAATATATAAAAAAAAAAATTAGTGGAAAACAAAAAGAAAATGCGCGCAAGGTTTGAATAGGCCAATGGAACGGTGACAACTCATCGTCTCCTTCCTCTCTCCGTGGGTAAAAGTCCCAGACTTTTACCTACAGACATTTTGTCCATTGCTATAAGCATGGCTCATCCCCAAATTTTCCATGGGCCATATAAATGACACCTAATGCCATGGTTGGATGCGTCTCATCATTTTGAACATGATGGTACCCTTCATCAGGGCTAATTTCACCTGCAAGCAAAATCCCTAATTCGGAGCTACAAACCCTAACAATGGTGAATTTCAGTATAGGCCATATAAATGCAATTAATCAATACAGGAAGCTTGCAAATGTTTCATGGATCAATAATATATGATTAATTCATCCTAACAATGCCTAAATCATGCTATTCGAATTCAAGCAAAGAGTTATGTCGTGAGCGACTTACAGTGCGATTTGGGGCTTGAAAATGCTTGGTTTCGATGGCTTTGGCTTGCTGGGAACCTCAGGAAGTGATTGAGATGGATAGAAAGCCTTGAGGATTCCTCTAAGTGAAAATTCGATCTACTAATTTTCTTGATTTTTTTTCAGTTTTTGTTCCGCCTCTTGCGCCTATTTCTAACCTAGTTTATGGCCTGCCTCGCCTCTATTTGTACCAAGGAGTGAATTAGGTTTGAAAGAATGCATCCAATCTTCCTCCATCAATGAATTTTGATTTGATTTGATTCACCTTTAAAACCTTTTCAAACATGGCCTAAATCCAATCTTTTTATGCACACATGCCTTTACACGAGTTTGAATGTTTGCTAGCTGTAATTTAAGACCTGAAACAATCACAAAATCTTTTGTTTTCAATGTTTTTGATTTTATATGATTTGTTTTGATTTAAATTGAATTAATTCAAATAAAAATCAAAATACGTAATAAAAATAAGATATGGACAAGTGGCAAAGGCTAGAGCTTTTGGGCTATGTTGCCAATTCAAAACAAGTGAAAAAGATTGGGCCCATTTGGCAAAATTTGAAGTTTTAGGGATAGTTGACTTTTGGCAATTTTGCAAAAAGGGTCAACTTCACCAATGCATAACTTCCTCAATTTTGACTCTTTTGAGGTGTTATTGGACTTTTTAGAAATAATGATATGTCCTCTAAGCAACCCTTTTGGTCTCATCTCATTTTGATATATCATGCTCATGTATGAAGCTTTGACAAAAAAGGTGTGTTTGTTGACTTTCCAAATTGACCTATAATGTCCAAATTCATAACTTCTTGTGAGTGAATATTTTGAACTTGGGAGATGAAGATGGATTGTAGGTAATTGAATCCTATTAAAAATGAGCTTTGGATGGGTCATTTCTCATAAAGTATGAGAAAGTTATGCTTCGCAAAGTTGAGTTGACTTTTCCTGCAAAACCCTAATTTTGCAAATTTTGAGTCTTGATGAATTATGAGCAATCCTTGATGAATCATGATCAACCCTTGATCAAATGATGAAATATCCTTCAAAATGAGAATGTTGACCAAAAATCTTGAAGTTTGACTATATGTAGGCCACAATTGACTTTTGCCCTAACACGGTCGATTTTTGGGCCTTTGAGCAATTGACTGAGCAAACTTTCTATGCAAGGCTTGAAACTTGACATGGATGATCTTGAGAACATATTAGTACAATGTTAAGCATTTGGGATCCCTTGGACTCAAGTATCTTGATGCAACATGAAACCCTAATTTGAGGTAGACTACCTTAGGAGAGAGCTTGTCTGGCCAACCATTGGACTACCTTGAGCTACTTGAGGATCTTTATTGAAATGTTTTGAGAAATATGGGAGGGAAAATTTTGGGGTACAACAGCTGCCCCTGTTCAATCTTCTTAAACCTGAAGATTTAGATTGGCTTGTCTGCCTTTCGTGATCTGAAGGTCGAAGAAGATTGAACACTAGAGTGCCCAGAAATTTGCACTCGCATGAAGTGGTGTCTGTCTTGCAACATCGCGAATGGGCTTACAGATGCCATTTGGAAATTTCTTGGCGGGGGATGGGCTTAAAGATTCCACCCTAAGGAGCGTCGATCGCATAAGAGATTCCTTAGCGAGAGCTTATATACCTGTCGTTGAGAAAGATTCCGCTGGGGAATGTTGACTTCTGTCTTGGGAGAAATAGAATTTTAGGAGCTTCGGTCGTCCGTATTCTGCTGGTGAGTCGTCTCTGTTTGAATTTTAGGAACTTCAGTCATCTGTATTCTACTGAGTAAACATCTATGTCGAATTTTGGGAACCTCGATCGTCCGTATTCTACTGAGGAATCATCTCTGCTGACATTTAGGAACTTCAGTCATCCGTTATTCAACTGAGGAATCATCTCTACTGACATTTAGGAACTTCATTCATCCGTTATTCAACTGAGGAATCATCTCTGCTGACATTTAGGAACTTTAGTCATCCGTTATTCAACTGAGGAATCATCTCTGCTGACATTTAGGAACTTCAGTCATTCGTTATTCAACTGAGGAATCATCTCTGCTGACATTTAGGGACTTCAGTCATCCATTATTCAACTGAGGAATCATCTCTGTTGACATTTAGGAACTTCAGTCATCCGTTATTCAACTGAGGAATCATCTCTGATGACATTTAGGAACTTCAGTCATCCATTATTCAAGTGAGGAATTATCTCTGCTGACATTTAGGAACATCAGTCATCCGTTATTCAACTGAGGAATCATCTCTACTAACATTTAGGAACTTCAGTCATCCGTTATTCAACTGAGGAATCATCTCTGCTTACATTTAGGAACTTCAGACATCTGTTATTCAACTGAGGAATCATCTCTGTTGACATTTAGGAACTTCAGTCATTCGTTATTCAACTGAGGAATCATCTCTGCTAACATTTAGGAACTTCAGTCATCCGTTATTCAACTGAAGAATCATCTCTGCTGACATTTAGGAACTTCAGTCATCTGTTATTCAACTGAGGAATCGTCTCTGTTGACATTTAGGAACTTCAGTCATCTGTTATTCAATTGAGGAATCGTCTCTGCTGACATTTAGGAACTTCAGTCATCCGTTATTCAACTGAGGAATCAACTCTGCTGACATTTAGGAACTTCAGTCATTCGTTATTCAACTGAGGAATCATCTCTGCTGACATTTAGGAACTTCAGTCATTTGTTATTCAACTGAGGAATCATCTCTGCTGACATTTAGGAACTTCAGTCATCCGTTATTCAACTGAGGAATCACCTCTGCTGATATTTAGGAACTTCAGTCATCCATTATTCAACTGAGGAATCATCTCTGCTGACATTTAGGAACTTCAGTCATCCGTTATTCAACTGAGGAATCATGTCTGCTGACATTTAGGAACTTTAGTCATCTGTTATTCAACTGAGGAATCGTCTATGCTGACATTTAGGAACTTCAGTCATCCATTATTCAACTGAGGAATCATCTCTGTTGACATTTAGGAACTTCAGTCATCCGTTATTCAACTGAGGAATCAGCTTTATAGCTTGAATTTTGTGAGAATTTGATTGTATCTTTCATGAAAGGTAAAGGTTAGTGTCATACCCCAATTTTTGACCTAAGATCCCATTTGCATTTTTGCATTTTTATACAAAGGTCAAGGTCACTAAATACAGTTGGTTTTAACCTCTCACCTTCGAGCATTGATTATGCAGAAATTATCAAGTGTTTTGAACATTTTTAGCCTATGCATCACTAACTTCTAATCAAGCACGAAATGTGTGTTTTTTGTTTCTTTAATTTAATGTGCTGACAGGTCTCCTTCGAATGTAACTTGGATTACATCCTTCGTTTTAAGCAAGAACCTCCTTCGATTCAGTCTTTCGAATATGGACAAATTTGCTGCCTGCAAGCCTGCTTCGACTGGACGAATTTGCTGCTTGCAAGCCTGCTTCGAATCTGGACAAATTTGTTTCCTGCAAGCCTGCTTCGACAAAATGAATTTGCTGCTTACAAGCCTGCTTCGAATATGGACAAATTTGCTGCCTGCAAGCCTGCTTCGACTGGACGAATTTGCTGCTTGCAAGCCTACTTCGAATCTGGACAAATTTGCTTCCTGCAAGCTTGCTTCGACTGGACGAATTTGCTGCTTGCAAGCCTGCTTCGAATCTAGACAAATTTGCTGCTTGCAAGCCTGCTTCGACTGGACGAATTTGCTGCTTGCAAGCCTCCTTCGACTGGACGAATTTGCTGCTTGCAAGCCTGCTTCGAATCTGGACAAGTTTACTGCCTGCAAACATGCTTCAATTGGGCAACTTTGTTTCCTTCGATCCACCTTCTTCGATTGGGAAACATTGCTTCCTTCGAACACGGGCTTTCGATTGGGCAATATGTTTGTTTCAATCCACCTGATTCGATGGGCAATACAATCTCCCTTCAGTCACAAGCTTCGATTTGGCCATGTAGTTTCCTTCGAAGTGACCCCCTTGGATCCACAAGCTGGACATGTGATTTCCTTCAAGGTGACCTCCTTCGATTCACAAGTTGGACCACTATACTGCCAAACTCAAGCCAGCTGTGCTGCTATGCAGCAGTCCTGCACCAACCTGCCACAAAGCTCTAAAATACTGATAAGCCTGCATTGTCTCAATCCTGTACTTGCACAAAAAAGGAGTGCACAAGAACTACATTGAAGAAAATAGGGGGGACAATATACCCAAACAGTTCAAATGTCATTTGATTTCCCCCCAAAACCATATCAAAGCTCGCCTATAAATAAAAGGCTTCCAACACATATTTTCAAGAGGACCTTTTGGCCAGGCAAACGAATCTTCAGAAAATTCTCAAAAAACACCAAATTTTCTCAAACACAAAAAATCTCTCAAGTCCCTTCAATACTTGTGAGAACAAACCCAGAATCCCCAAACACTTACTTCCTTCGATTCTGAAGAACAACCACACTTCAGTCTCCTTCGAATCAAAGAAGCATCACACTTGCTTTTTCTTTTCCTTTAGATCCAGCGCTCTAAGCACAGCCTGTGACCCCTCTTTCGAATCCAGCATCCAGGGCCACCACTCAAGGCCTAGCACACGTTCCAGCCTGAAGCAAGGTAAGTCACTCTTACCCTTTGAACTTTTCGTTTCATGACATAACATGTAAATACTTTTGTTCGTTTCAAACATGTACATAACACTTTGTTTCTTTTCGTTTCCACCCTGTTAACATGTTTTTAAAAGTTAACCCATTCGTTTTGCTTTCTGTTTAACTATTAAACTGTTTGAAAGGCACATACTAGCATGGCCTCAGGCCATGTTGTCATTTAATGTTTGAAATGAAATAAACAGGAAACATGAGTATGAAATGAAGCCTTTGGTTTCCACACTGACTTCCAGGCCCAGCCAGAGACACGCTTCACTGACTTCCAGGCCAATCGAAAGACAGAACCTCACTGGTGCCAACCCCTAATCAAAAGACAGAACCTCACTGGTGCCAGCCTCTAGTCGAAGGATACAACTTGCTGCTGCCTTTGCCCAATCGAAAGACGTGACTTTACTGGTGCTAGCCCCAATCGAAGGAAGCCAACAAAATGTCAATCGAAGGATGCTCCTGCCTGGGTCGAAATACACTTTTTTTCTTACTTTTGTCTTATTTTTTTTTTCTTCATAATTTTTTATGCCTTTTGATATGGTTGTCATAGCGTAGGTTTTTATCTTTCTGCATTTTTATTTACTTTGTACAAATGCTAGTAATTAGGCAAGATAAAATCAACAAGTAAACAAACCAAAAAAATCAAAAAAAAAACATTCTTTAATCATTACTTGAACATACTTTAAAACATGCAAAAACACTCAACAAATCAAAACTCCCCCCAAGGGCATGTTATCCCAGTTCTACCGCGATACCGGCCATGCCTATTGCTAGAATGCACGCGTTAATGTCGCCCACTAAAAAACACAAACAAATCAACTTTTTTTTCTAGAGGAACTACGATGTTTTGATTCCTTCATTGGATACGTAGGCAAAGGGTCGCGAAACCCTCACGAACGCAATAATAAAAACTCATTTTTCCCCTTAAGCAAACATAGCTGTAGATAAATACACCCTTGTATATAACAAACAATTTTAACCAAAAAAACAGATATTTCAAAAGGTTCCTGCGGAGTACCGCAGATGCATTGGGTGCTAATACCTTCCCATTGCATAACCAACCCCCGAACTCTCGATCTCTTTCAAAAACACATTATATTTTTCATTACTTTTAAGTATTATTTTGCATTGCATAGTTTAGGGTTTTATTTCGCTCTTTTCCCTTTTCCCTTGGAAATAATAAAGCGCGATGGCGACTCTTGCTTTTGCGAGTCAAGTTAATTAATAGCTTGATCTCCGATTTTCAACGCTACAGTTAGCTGAATGTAATGCATGATATGCACCAGGAAATGATGTTCTCAAAATAAATGAGACTGTGTTGTATGATGCGTATGCATGTCATGATGTATGAAGGTGCAATGTTTTTAGCTAGGGAAAATAAATCCCGGATAGCTGCTGGAGAAAAGAGTTGAATTCTTCGTCTCCGTTGGGGATAATGAATGAAGATGATTGTGAGAATAAGCCTGCAAGAGAGGATAACTCCGCTGGGGAATAAACTGATAAGGAAATGACTCTGTAAGGAAGACATATTCTGCCAGAGGATCTGTTGATTTGGAGGAGAATAACCTTAGTTGGGGATGAATTACCGTTGCCAGTGATGATGAACTCTGTTGGGAATTGAATTTCTGTTTGTGAAAGGAATGAACTCCACTGGGGATGATTTTCCAGACTCCACTGGGGATAACCTTTGAGGCTCCACTGGGGATAATCCTCCAACTTCTACTGGGGATAATCTTTCGAGGCTGATGATAGATAAACTCTGCTTGGGGAGAATTTACTGATTTATTCGCGGTTGCGAATCTCAGTTGGGGAGAGTTAACACTGTTGTCTTTTCCTTACTCCGCGGGAGTGAATGTATCTTAGTCATATTCTTCAGCTAAATCTATCCTTGTACCTGGTGGACAGATCAACTGTAAGGTCTAGACAATTCTTATTTGCCCTTGTTCCTGATATTACGAGTAATCGTCTTTTGTTTTACATGTAAATATTCATGAGCAGCAATTATTGTCAAATTCATATATCAAGAATGAACATTGGACGTTCTTTGCAAAACAAAACAGAAAAAAGAAAACAGTTTGAAATTTCTTTGTGAAAATGAATTGTATTGACTTTGAAGTTTGGCCTGAAAATAGGCGTTTTTGTACAAGAGGCTGACGTCCTAGTAAGAGAACTCCGCTGAACAATAGAGTTTATACAATTTATGTAAAAGAAAGAAAAACAGCTATGTGAATAATCCCACTGGGTTTCAACTCTGCTATTGCCCTTATGTCCTCGAGCATCTCATCACTTTGCTACTTGGTCGAAGATAGATCAGATTGATTAATTCCGTCCGAGCTTGATAGTCGATACCGAAGTCTGGTTGCAAGGTGATTCAAAGAGACATAGTGTTACGCTTTAATCCCTAATTTTTCCTGGACCGCCCTTTCGGGTTTTCAGTCCACCGGGATACCCTTTTTTTCCCAAGCCACCTTTTCAGGTTTTCGACTTGCCGGGTGTACAGTTTTTTTCCCATTTTCATCCCTTATTTTTGCCCAAACCCTTTTGGTTCGCCGGGAAGCCCTTATTTTTGCCTAGGCCAGTAAACCTAGCGGGTCTTTGATTATGCGTAGTATTTTTTCACTATGTCTGCATTGACGGGGTGAGGAAGGTCGTCACCATCCATGGTGGTTAGAATCATAGCTCCTCCTGAGAAAATGTTCTTAACCACAAATGGCCCTTCGTACGTGGGGGTCCATTTGCCCCTGGGATCACCTTGAGGTAGGATGATGCGCTTGATTACCAGATCCCCAACTTGATACTATTGTCGTCTAACTTTCTTGTTAAATGCCTTGATCATCTGCTTTTGATACGTCTGACCATGACAAATAGCAGTAAGTCTCTTTTCATCAATTAAGTTCAGCTGATCAAGCCGGGTATGGATCCAGTCATCTTCTCTCAAACCTGCATCCTTCATAATCCGAAGAGAAGGTATCTGAACTTCAATGGGCAAGACGGCCTCCATGCCATATACGAAGGAATAGGGTGTTGCCCCTGTTGACGTCCGTGCTGAGGTACGGTACCCATGAAGAGCAAACGACAACATCTCGTACCAGTCTTTGTATGTCACCGTCATCTTCTGCACAATCTACTTGATGTTCTTATTAGCCGCTTCAACAGCCCCATTCATCTTCGGCCGATAAGGAGAAGAGTTATGATGCTGTATCTTAAACTGTTTGCAGAGCTCGGTGATCATATTATTGTTGAGATTTGTGCCGTTGTCCGTAATGATCCTCTCTAGCACACCATATCGACAGATCAGATTGTGCCGAATAAACCGTGCCATAACGTTCTTGGTTACAGTAGCAAAGGAAGCTGCTTCAACCCACTTTGTAAAGTAATCAATTGCTACCAGGATGAAACGATGCCCGTTAGACGCAGTAGGTCTGATCTCGCTGATCATGTCGATGCCCCACATTGCAAAAGGCCAAGGAGCTGTCAAGATGTTCAAAGGAACTGGAGGTATGTGCACCTTATCAGCATAGACTTGGAACTTATGACAGGTCCGAGAATGCTGATAACAGTCGGCTTCCATTATAGACCAATAATATCCTTCCCATAGGATTTTCTTTGTTATGGTGTGTCCACTAGAATCAGTTCCGAAAGTACCTTCACGTAACTCTACCATAATTCTTTCCGCCTCGTTCTTATCCATACATCGCAGTAAGGTCGAATCATGGTTACGCTTGTAAAGGATACCATTACTGATGAAGAACTTCGCCGCGAACCTCCTCAGAAACTTATCATTAACAGATGCACCCTCAGGGTATTCTTGAGCCTCAAGATACCTCTTCACCTCGTGGAACCAGGGTTTATCTGCTACCTCTTCAGCCTCAATGTCACAACAGTGTGCAGGTTTGTCCAACCTTTCAATGGTAATCCTAGGAGCCTCGTTATCCCACCTGACCTTGAACATAAAAGACATGGTAGCTAGCGCGTCCGCTAACTGATTCTCCTCTCTAGGGAAATGTTCAAAGGTTATTTCCTCGAAATGCGGAAGCAACGTCAACACATACTCTTTGTAAGGAATAAGATTTGGGTGTTTCGTATCCCACTCGCCTTTGATCTGACTGATCACGAGAGCGGAATATCCGAATACATTTAGGAACTTAATCCTTAGGTCAATAGCTGCTCGAAGGCCCATGATGCACGCTTCATACTCCGCCATATTGTTGGTGCAGTTGAAACATAGTCGGCCGGTAAACGGAGTATGAGAGCCTTCAGGAGATATGATCACGGCGCTAATTCCATTACCCAAAGCGTTTGAAGCTCCATCAAAGTACATAGACCATCGGGATCCCTCCTCAGGTCCTTCATCTGGTCCAGGTGTCTCACAGTCAGTTACCAACATGATGTTCTCATCCGGGAACTCGGAGTTCATAGACTAGTAATCATCCACTGCCTGATGTGCCAGATAATCTTCCAACACACTTCCCTTGATTGGCTTTTGGGTTGCATACTGGATATCATACTCAGTCAAGATCATCTGCCATCTTGTTATTCTTCCGGACAAGGCAGGCTTTTCGAAGATATACTTGATTGGATCCATCTTTGATATCAATAGAGTAGTGTGAGTCAGCATATACTGTCTCAGCCGGCGAGCAGCCCATGCCAAAGCGCAGCAAGTTTTCTCAAGTAACGAGTATCGGGTCTCGCAGTCGGTAAACTTTTTGCTAAGGTAATAAATAACATGCTCTTTTCGGCCAGACTCGTCATGCTGCCCCAACACGCACCCCATTGAATTGTCGAGTACTGTCAAGTATAAGATCAGAGGTCGCCCTTCAACTGGAGGCATCAAAATAGGTGGCTCTGGGAGATATTCCTTGATCCTTTTGAAAGCGGCCTGACATTCATCTTTCCACTTTACCACTTGATCTTTCTTTAACAGCTTGAAGATTGGCTCACAAGTAGCAGTCAAATGTGAAATGAATCGGGCAATATAGTTCAGACGTCCCAAAAAGCCTCTGACTTCTTTTTCTGTTCGGGGAGCTGGAATTTCCTGTATAGCCTTCACCTTTGCAGGATCCACTTGAATACCTTTATCACTTACGACGAAACCCAGCAGCTTACCAGACCTCACTTCGAAGGTGCACTTGTTCGGGTTTAATCTCAGCTTGTACAACTTCAACCTGTCAAATAACTTCTGAAGGTGGCTAAGGTGTTCTTCTCCCGTCTGAGACCTTGCAATCATGTCATCAATGTACACCTAAATCTCATGATGAATCATGTCGTGGAACAAAGCGACCATGGCACGTTGATTCGTTGCCCCAGCATTCTTCAATCCGAAAGGCATGACTTTGTAGCAAAAGGTACCCCACTGCATAACTAACATCGTCTTCTCCATGTCTTCGAGAGCCATCTTAATCTAATTGTAACCAGAGAAACCATCCATAAAGGAGAAAACCTTATGCTGTGCGGTGTTGTCAACCAGGACGTCGATATGAGGTAGAGGGAAATCCTCCTTGGGGCTCGCCCTGTTCAAATCCCTGTAGTCAACACACATTCGAACCTTACCATCTTTCTTCGGCACTAGAACCACGTTGGAAACCCACTGCGGGTAAGAAGTAACTGCTAGAAAACTGGCATCAAACTATTTCATAACCTCAGCCTTGATTTTCTCAGACATCTCTGGGCGCATTCGGTGAACTTTCTGTTTCACTGGAGGACAGTCTTCCTTGGTGGGAAGGCAGTGAACCACAATATCAATATCCAACCCAAGCATATCTTTATAAGACCAGGCAAAGATCTCAACATAATCACGCAACATCTGAATCAGCCATTGCTTAACACTAGGCACCAGATTTGCACCGATCTTGACCTCTTTCTTGTCTACCTCTGTACCCAGATTTACTGTTTCCATTGGCTCTTCATACGGCTGTATGGCCTTCTATTCCTGAAGTAACAGTCTAGCAAGTTCCCCAGGCACTTCACAATCATCCTCACCTTCATCCTCGACTTGGTTGATCGGACTTTCAAAGTCATAACTGGCAGTAGCAGAGTCGTTATCAGTGGGATCCAGAATGGATGTAGACCTGTATATGTGAGTGTGTGTAAGACAAATAGCTGTTTTGCAAGATAGAAAAGAAAAACAAGGAGCACAAAATTCGTAATGCAAGAAAAATGACCAATGCTTTTATTAATGATATATGGAAATGACACATAATAAGCCCTCAAACAAAGCCACGGTGTCTCGGGAAAGGCACCAGACCGAAAAAGTTTCAAACTGTCTGTTACAAATCCAAAACAAAAGTCTATTACTGTGTAATAAAAGAAATGGGCACGAAGTCCTTTGCTGTCCAATTTCTTAATCCACCGTCGGTAGTCGGGTAAATCCAGCTGTCGAAGTTAGACTCTTCATCATCGTCTTCAATTTCATTCACTCCCGGATTTGTAATACGCAGGGGAGGTCTTCCAATCCGCGCACGCCGAACATCCCTTTGAGCTTCTGCAGTAAAACCCAAACCAAACTTGTCAGTCTTGTGTGCAAAGTCATGGAGTTGGCCCCAATTCTCACACCCACCTTTCTCAATAACAGCCCGAGCATCCTTGAGGGAAGCAATCTTCATTGGAGGATCTTCAGCAACAGTTTCAGCCGACGCCAGAGTCTGGGGGACTTCTTCAAAGTTTTGACATGGGGTTTCAATGAACTCCCCATCCATCTCCACATACCAAAAAGAGTTGAGCTGGCTCACCATGTACTCCTCTTCCCTTCGTACTGTAACAATTTTCCCTTTTACCGGATATTTTAACATCTGATGGAGCGTAGAAGTTATTGCCCCAGTGTTGTACCCCAAAATTTGCCCTCGCATTTTTCCCAAGAAATCTCAGCTTCGAGACTTTCCTGACTTTTCAAACTGACTCAAGAATCGGACAAACGGACTTTTCGTGTCAGTCAAGTGAAATTAGGGTTTACTGATTTTCAGAACTCTGGATTGTTTCATACAGTTGGCTTAGGGTTTTGGTTAATTTTGGCTCAGTTTTGATCAGGCGAGCGTTATTTGGCATTTAATCAAGAGTTAGGGTTTTACGGGCATATTCTCAGAAAGGTTGAAATTCCACAGTACTTTGCGGTTTATTCCGAGATTCGGGTTGAATTTGCATTGTTCATAATTTAATCAGTAAAAGGAGGCAATTGGTTTGAATTCACCAGTCCAAAGATATGTGCAGTATTGGATTCACAGTGTTTATGGCAAATCAGTGAAGAAGGAATGCGTTTGATCAGTCTATTTGGGTTACCAATCTCAAGTTATGGCCTTTGACTTAAAGTCCCTTTTTGTTGACTTTTGAAAATGACCTATAATGTTGAAATTGATAACTTTTTGTGAGAGCATTTCTTGGACTTGAAGTATGAAGATGAGTTGTAGTAAATGTCTTTATCTTCAAAATGAGCTTTGGATGGAATTTTTCTGATAATCCATGTGAAAGTTATGCCCTGGTCAATTTCAGTTGACTTTTTCAGCTGTCCAAATATAGTAACTTTTGCATCTCTGATTATTTCTGAGCCAAATTTTGAGAATCATGATCAAGCATTGATCAAATGATGTTTGTGGCTTCAAAATGATATGTTGACCAAAAATTTGAACTTTTGACTGTCAAATGACCATTTTGCCCCTACAGTTGACTGTAGTGCAATTTAGGGTTTTGACTGTGCAATTTTGAGCTGAATGCCTTGAAACTTGATATGAGGATACTTGACCATCTTTGTAGGCATATGAGACTTGATTGGACCTTTGAAAACTTCATTTTCTTGATCAGAACACAAACCCTAGTTTTGACTGTATAGGAGACAGTTGAACTGCATAACCCCTGGGGAATTTTGTGACTTGGCTTGGCAATTTCTTGAAGAATATGGGAGGGCAAATTTTGGGGTGCAACACATATTAATCATCATTTCCCATAGGCCCCTTCAGAACAAAGTACAACAATAATCATATAAAAATCTTAACTGTACTTTTGGAGAGAAAAAGAGAGAAAAAGCAGCATAGGCTTTAGGTTTAGACAGAGCAGAAGACAACAAAGAGATATAACACAAAGAGAAGAGAACACAGTTCAGCAGACAGTTCAAGGAGAGAAGAGAAAATATACCAACTACAAAAACCTGTTAGGCATCCAGCCTGTTACCCAAGCCTTGAAACCTGATGAGCTCAAGGCCTGAACCAGTATAATTTCCCAACACACTCACCTACATCAAGAAGGCCAAACCTCATACCTGTCTCAAGAACTACCAACACCCTGTCACAACCTCAAAACTTGTTAAGTCCAACAACATAACATACTGAAGCAGAAACCTAACAAAAACTGTGTTAAACCAAGCCTAATCAAAACCTGCATCATCCTTACAAAATCACACAACTCTGCCTCAATACACAAACCCACAAGCCAATACAGCACAGTTGAAGAGGAAGAGAAAATAGACAAAACATACAGCATATGCAAAGAGAATATACTGTAAAAACTTCAAACCTATTGTCCAGAACCTGAAGCCCTGAAGCGAGTCCAAACCAGAAGCCTAACCACATGAACTTGTCACAAAGCCAACCAAACACATACCTGCTGCTGTCAAAACCTCATCATAACCTGCCTACTGTCCAGTTCAAACCCAAAAAACACATAAACTAAAACTGAACCAACATAACCCCTCAACCATACTGTCAAACATAATCCAACACAGGTAAAAGGCAACTCATAGAAGCAAACAAGCATCCATCTCAGAGGGCCAGTAACAAATATTCAAACCAATTCCCTAGCCTCAGAAGTTTTTCATCATAGGCGATAAACAAATCTAAGGCAATAGTGTTCAAGAAGAAGAAGAAAAGGGCAAGTTCAAGATAACACAGAACAACAATTCAAGGCATCAGGGGCTCAGAGGAAAACAAAAAGTATCAAAGGCAACCTAGGCCCTCAGACCTCTGAGATCATCACTGGGCATCTCAAAGCATCATATTCCCATCCACATAGGCAACAGTGTTCAAGAAGAAGAAGAAAGAATCACGATCAATAAATCAGAAGGGCAACATAAACAAATATCCAGTGGCGCAGAAGAAGGGATAAAGAAGTGAATTAAAGGTTTTCAGTACAACTCATCATCAAACCCTAAAACGGTAACAAAATACAAAAGTACCAAATTTCCCCAAGCAAGCTTCCAGCTTCATCACCGAATCTCCGTTCATTCCGGCCTCCTAAGCGCCACAACTCCCCTCCTCTCTCCTCCTTCTCCAAGGTCAGGTAATGAGCTTTCTACCTTTTCTCCTTCACCTCATAATAACGAAAGATCGAGTAAGGTTCAAATCAGAAAAACACGCAAATTCGTAAAAACAGAGATAAGAACATAAATCGTTGAAATCAAACCTTAAATCAAGAGGACGCTGAATTCACGCCATGGAGGGAAGAGAGGTATGGGGTTGACACTGGTGGCCGGAGAGGTGAGTTGCTCAGGAAGATGAAGATGGAGAAGACGAAACTCAGCAAACGGCGCGTCCCAAACCCTATGCGTTACCAATTGAACAAACAAACGTGAAACCCTAATTTTGCTTTTGGATCAACTTGGGCCTTGCCCATTCTGCTCACCAAGCCCATTCCTTTTATTAATCCTTCATTAACATTATTTTCTTATACAAACATAATTGAAGATACCAAATATGATAATGATTGTTTAAATACAAAATACCTTTTTTACATTCTCTAAAATTTACAATATAATTAAAACATTTTTATTATATACGTAATTCAATTAACTTGAAAACATTTTTAATACACATTAAAATACATTTCCATTCTTTTTTTTCTTAAAATATTTTTGTACATATTATACATTTTTTTACCATATAATTAAAAATTGAAAATACTTCTCTTTATTCTTTTAATTAATATACTTTTGTACATAACAATTTAAATACATTTTTTCTCTAATATTAAAATTCACAAATATTTGATTAAAATACTTTTTTTTTTTTTACATAATACAATTTAATTAAAATTTGAACATACCATTTAATTAAAACATTTTCTTTTGTACATAATTAAATATACAAATCACCGATTCATTAAAATACATTTCTCTAGGTCAAACCCTAATACGCTTCAATTTCACATTATCGCGCTTGTAAATAATTACACATACTCATATACATCTCACATTTACACTTACACAATACATTGCCCTATACACATTTTTATCTTATATTTGTATATTCGATATTTACATTTGATTGCGACTTCGATTTGGTTGTAACTTATTGGGTACTATAAGTCTCATCCCCTTTGTACATTTATACCCCCATTCCCGGACACTATTTTGTAATAGCGTAGATTTTACATTCCGCAATTTACAGTTTTCCAATTATACCATGGTTAGACCTAGGGTTTATATGTACATAAAATCAAGCGCTAGATAACCTAATACAAGACAAATACATGTAATCAATACACAATCACACTTGCACCCCCTAGGGTGATCCCACATGTTGCCTTCCAAAATGGGCCATGCTTGCACGTCGAGAATCTTTGGCAAAACAAAATCAAATGATCATAAGTCTCAAAGTGTTGCCTAAACGGAATGATCATAGTCCCTTCAAAACAAATTGCCAAAGACACTTGGCATCATTGCATTCATGGTTCATACGATGACCCGCACCCGTCCCGAATAAACTTCCTAAACGCAAGATTGTCCATCAAATTCAATGGTGGAACAAAATTGTTAAAAGGGGTAAAAACATAACAAAAACCTTTGAGTATAATAGGGTAGACAAAACTCTTAGTTACTTGAGATCAAACTTGCAAGAACATTTGCCTTCTTTTCAAAAACCACAATCCACAACACTTTCAAACAAACTCTCAAAAACATTTGAAAACATCTTTTCGAAAAGATTCACACTTTTGTAAAACACTCAATCATGAGTCAAATACATTGGTCGCCTAAGACAAGACATCTTTCTCCAAAACATTTTCAAAAAGCACCCACACACACACCATTTTCAAAGCAATCGAAAAACAAGGCAAGTGATCTAAAAAACCAAGTAACTAAGAGCCCATGGATAACCATGGATGAAAAGGGTGCTAATACCTTCCCTTTTCATAATCTACCCCCCGAACCCACGAAATATCTCAAAAGGTTTTTGCTGTGCTTTTTTAACCTTTCCTTTAGGATAAAATAAAAAGTCGGTGGCGACTCTTGCTCAACCGCACAAGTGCGAATGCGAACGCAAAACACAAGTCAGTTCTCCCACCGTATCACAGAACTGGCGACTCTGCTGGGGAGACCCTAAAAGTGGGGTTACCTTAGGGTTTAGATAACCTTTACTTTCAATTGATTGCTTTGTTTGCTTTACATTTGTGGGCTTTGTATCGGAGTTTTATAGATCCTAACCCGGATCTGGGGAAACCCTTTTAGGTAGCAACAAGGCTGTGAGGGAACTGTGCGGGGTATACCGACATGGTTGAAGCAGTCTGCTACGTTGATGTGGCACTTTGGTGTGTACCGGTAACCCTTGAGTTCAGTCAAGGAGAGTACGGGGCCGCCGCGTGGTGTCGCGAAGCATCAACTGACCTTAGGAACCTTAATTGAACCATCTTGGCCTCTTTAGGGTAGTGAGATAACTGACTTTGGTGCAGTCCGAGGTTGGTTGATACTCGATGCTACACTCAATTGAGGGTTGCTTTCCTGGAATATTTCGGTCGCCAGTTCAGTGGCTAAATCGAAACGATGAACAATGAAAGTAATCCAGTGATATTGGGACCCTTAGAACCCGGTTACTTCTAATAGGACAGGTTGAGCCCACCAACTTCAAGAGGGTAGTACCTGAACCTCATGCAAGCCAAAACCTAAGGCCTTGTGTGCTTTGTGTGAATATTGTTTGCCTGTCTATACACTTACTTGCTTGTGCATACATGTACATAACATCATGACATCATACCATAGCATTTTATCATTTTCAATAACCATTTCAAGGATCTCGAGGGTTCTGTCGATGCAGGATTACGTTAAGCCAGACGTCTATCAAGGGGCAAGAGGTTTCTCCTCTAACCAATCCAGTCAAAGTTCAAGTGCAACAACTTGAATCAGTGGCTATGACCCACTCGACATGGTGAGCTTTATTCTCGTGGAAGGACGTCCACCGGTACAGAGATCACCAATCCAAGAGCAGAGTTCAACCTCTAACATTTTCTTGTGTTTACCCCAAGAGATCCTTGAAAGCATGCATCCACATATCATGCATTGCATTTTGACAATCTTTCCTTTTTCAGGTTTCCTTACTCTCCTGCTATTTATTTCAGCAAGAGATGGCTCTAGAACGGTCTGTCAAAGACATTCAAGACCAGACTGCTCAGCTGCAGGAGATGTTCCTGAACTTGTCTCTGGGGCAAGAAGAGATGAAAGCTCTCCTCACCAAGGGCTTGGAGAATTCCAACAATGCCAGGAGTGATCAGATTGCGGAGCTGCAGTTTGATATGACAACACTGAGGACTCAAGTGATGGGACAGTTGGTGGGCCAGATGGCTCTCATCCAAGACTTATCTCAAAGACAAGAGGAACTCAGAGTTCTTGTCCGCCAACTGCTTCCAAACAACCAACTGGGGCAAACATCTGAGGTCGAAGAGCAAGTCACCGCTCAGCCTCCCTCCACTCAAGAAGACAAGGGGAAAGCTCATTTGCTAGCTTCAGGGTCACAAACCCATCAACAACCTCGCCAGCGTCAACGGGGCAATCGGCGTAAACAAGAAAAGTCGGGAAGACAGTTCACGGAGACTGAAATACCATCATTCTTCATACTGAAGCGCCTGTTGGAGGTCAACTTACTTACCGTAAAGGACCCTCCTCAGAAGCTCAATATCTCCTCTCCTCACTTTAATCCCGACGCATTCTGTGTTTACAACTCCTACAGCCCGGGACACAGTACCAACGACTGTTGGGCCTTGAAAAACAAGATTCAAGATCTGATCGACATTGGGGTGCTGGAATTCATGCCAGACGGCGAGATGAAGATCTTCCGTTAAAGGGTTCTCCGTTTGAAGTGACGAAGCTCGAAGCTGAAAGACTTTTGCTTCTTTTTGAATTTTCAAAGTTGTAATTTCTTTTGCTATCAAACAATTATCTGTTGATGTTAAACTCTGTTTTCATTAATGCATTGCATATGTTTGTCTTGAATTCATCCTTTCGTTTCACTACTCTTATGCTTTTCTTTATGATATTTGACTCTTGATAAAAAGCTGTAAGCCTTTAGAGGGAGGATGACGAAACAATACCGTGATCTTATACAGTATGCTTTTGAACAGACCTTGCTGATGATGTACAGGCATTTCTTTCAATTCCCAAACACTGGAGTTATAAGGAAGTTAATCCCTAGTCAACCCCTTCGAGCCAAAGAAGTAGGAGTTCTCTGTTCTAAACAATCAAAACCTTTGATATAAACCTGGGGCAGGGTAGTATCTCAGTTAATTCAAAAGAAAATGCGCATTGAAGTCGCAAACTCTCGGTTCGTAACACAACGAACGACATCAAAAGAGAAAGCATTCCTTTGGAATCAAAAGACAAGGGTGGTTCCCTATCACATAGACAGTCAATCTCTCAAAAGAGAAAAGCCCACCAAGCTAAAACCTATAAAGGAGGCTTAAGAAAGCTGGGGCATCCCGCTGACAGTAATCCCGAAAACGGTAACAGTCAGGCAAAAGTTAGGGATAACAAATCAAAATCAAAATAGTGAGGTCATTACAAAATCCTCAACAACATGAAAAGTGCTGTAAAAGAAAAAGGAGATGATGACTGTCTCCCCAAATTCAACTGGTGAACCATCGCCCGAAAGTCGTTCCAAACTCAAAACAGAGTGTGACGCACAATTAACTGAGTTTAGGTTGAAGGACATCACGAAGAGCGGGTGGGTACAAATATACTTTGAGCCTTTATCCTTTGTTTCTTAAACCGCGAACCAGGCCACATTACAACCCTTTAAAAGTCCTAATTGAAGCGTGGGTTAGTTCGAAAGCATACTGTTACCAAAGGTATCCTGACTCCTGTAGGGCTTTGCTCTAAATCTTGTGTTAACTTGTCTTATGAAAAGTTTTCTGCTAAAAACGCATTTTTCAAAACTTCGAGACAAACATAAACTTTGCATTATGCGAATATCAATGTCTGCATTTGACCCTATTTGTTTGACAGCGAAGAAATTCATACAGCGAATGTTCGGAAGAACGAAAACTCTCTCAGTAAGTCAAAATCACTTCAAGAGGATAACACTTCCATCAAATCTCCTATCAGCAAGGGGCATGACATGTCACAATTCAATTAACCTGGGGCAGTCCAGTCAAGGTCCAACAGATCTTTCAAAAGTTCAGTTAACCTGGGGCAGTCCAGTCAAGATTTCAAGAAATCTATCAATATGCAGAGTAATCTGATTCAAGACTCCTTCACAACCACTTGGGACATTCGAATGTCAAAAGTGTTCAACAAGACAACTATCATTTCCAGACTCGATTCCTGTATCTAGCCAGGGCACGTCTGAAGAGTTCTAAGATTCGACTCCTGTATCCAGCCAAGGCATATCTGTTGACCACATTTCCAGACTCGATTCCTGTATCTAGCCAGGGCACGTTTGAAGAGTTTGAAGATTCGATTCCTGTATCCAGCCAGGGCATATCTATCAACTATCATTTCCAGACTCGACTCCTGTATCCAGCCAGGGAACGTCTGAAGAGTTTGAAGATTCGATTCCTGTATCCAGCCAGGGCATATCTATCCACTATCACCTTTCCAGATTCGATTCTTGTATCCAGCCAGGGCATGTCTGAAGAATTCCAGATCAACACCTGCAACAATCCAGGAAACATCTGTGAATGACCGATGGGAGATCAACACCTGTAATAAGCCAGGAATTTATCTACTTGGGGCATTCGAATGTCAAAAGTGTTCAAAAACCGATGCAGTTTTACACAAGCTCATCGTCAGGAAGCCCTACACCGGTTCCTCTTCAAGACTCCTGAAACAAGTTTACGGATTCTTCCCAACAACGGATGTTAATCTACCAACTTGTTCAGACTCTTCGCAACCTTTGAATTAGTTTACGGACGCTTCCCAACAACGGATGCGGCTCTATTGCTGATTCAACTTCAAGACTTCTGAAAACAGTTCATAGATTCTTCCCAAGTAACGGATGTTAATCTATCAGCTTGTTCAGATGCAACTTTGAATTTAGTTTACGGACGTTTCCCAACAACGGATGCGGCTCTATTGTAGATTCTTCTCAAGACTTCTGAAAACAGTTCATGGATTCTTCCCAAGTACCGAATGTTAATCTATCAGCTTGTTCAGATGCAACCTTTGAAATTAGTTTACAGACGCTTCCCAACAACGGATGCGGCTCTATTGCTGATTCAATCTCAAGATTCCTGAAAATAGTTCACGGGTTCTCCAAGTAACGGATGTTAACCTATCGCTTGTTCAGATTCTTCTCAAGCTAACCACCACGGAAGATCGCGCTCGCCAAAATTCCCCCTATCCCCAGCGGAGTTCATCAAAATCCCCAGCCAAAGAATCCTCCGGAGTTCAATTTCCCTCAGAGTTTAAGCTTCAGCGGAGCCAGACTTTTTGAACCTTCTCCCCACAGAGTTTTGGGAAGGCAAATCTTGAGTTCCCCAGTGAAGTCTCCAGAGTTACTTCCCATCAAGCTGACGATTCTCAAATCTGGTCTTCCCAGCATGAGCCTACTAGTTTGGAACTCCCCAGTAGAGGTCATCAGGAATTCTCTTCCCCAGCGACAGCCAAAGATTTATTTTCCCCGGCAGCAGTCAAAACGCTTTTATCTTCAGCCATCTCGAATTCATGTATCCTTGGCAAGATTAGCTCATCAGCTTACATGCGCATTCATTACATTCATATCATAAATATTGATGTCACGTACATTGCATCATGCATCATAACATTGCATACAACTAATCCTTTGCCTTTTCAGGTAAGATCAGTCGACAGACACAGATCATCTCCCGAGATTCATCCAGAAATAGTTCAGATGTGACCCAGACACAGTGACTTTCTGATACTTATTCCAGATTCATTCAGACACATCATCAAGAAACCCTACACCGGTTCCTCTCCAACTTCAAGACTTCTGAAACAGTTTACGGATTCTTCCCTACAACGGATGTCAATCTACCAACTGATTCAGACTCTTCTCAAACTTTTGAAGACAGTTTACGGATTCTTCCCTACAACGGATGCCAATCTACCGACTTGTTCAGATTCTGCTCAACTTCTGAAACAGTTTACATATTCTTCCCAACAACGGATGTCAATCTACCAACTGATTCAGACTCTCCTCAACTTTTGAAGACAGTTTACAGATTCTTCCCTACAACGGATGTCAATCTACCAACTGATTCAGACTCTTCTCAAGTTTTGAAAATAGTTTACGGACGCTTCCCAATAAAGGATGGTGCTCTATTTGCTTATTCAATCTCAACTCCTGAAATAGTTTACAGATTCTCCAGATATGGACGTCAATCTGTTGCTTGTTCGGACCTCAATTCAGAGATGTTCCAGAACGTGGTTGCCTTTCTGATACTTGTCCACTCACCATTGACATACAGTTCAACATGTCCAGATGGCATCTATAAGCCCATCCTCCTACCAGCAGTCGCCGAATGGCATCTGTAAGCCCATTCCTAGATGGCATCTCTAAGCCCATCCCCCGACAAAATTCTCTCGCACCAGATGGCATCTTTAAGCCCATCACCAAATGGCATCTTTAAGCCCATCCCCCGACAAAATTCTCTCGCACCAGATGGCATCTTTAAGCCCATCACCAGATGGCATCTTTAAGCCCATCCCCCGACAAAATTCTCTCGCACCAGATGGCATCTTTAAGCCCATCACCAAATGGCATCTTTAAGCCCATTCACCTCCACCATCAGATCGCCGAGTGCAAATTTTCTGGGCACATTAGTGTCCAATCTCCTTTTACCTTCAAGTCGCGAAAGGCAAACTTGCCAATCTAACTCTTCAGGTCAAAGAAGATTGAACAGGGGCAACTGCTGTACCCCAAAATTTGCCCTCGCATTTTTCCCAAGAAATCTCAGCTTCGAGACTTTCCTGACTTTTCAAACTGACTCAAGAATCGGACAAACGGACTTTTCGTGTCAGTCAAGCGAAATTAGGGTTTACTGATTTTCAGAACTCTGGATTGTTTCATACAGTTGGCTTAGGGTTTTGGTTGATTTTGGCTCAGTTTTGATCAGGCGAGCGTTATTTGGCATTTAATCAAGAGTTAGGGTTTTACGGGCATATTCTCAGAAAGGTTGAAATTCCACAATACTTTGCGGTTTATTCCGAGATTCGGGTTGAATTTGCATTGTTCATAATTTAATCAGTAAAAGGAGGCAATTGGTTTGAATTCACCAGTCCAAAGATATGTGCAATATTGGATTCACAGTGTTTATGGCAAATCAGTGAAGAAGGAATGCGTTTGATCAGTCTATTTGGGTTAACTACTGCTTTATTTTGGATATTGGAAGAGACAGGTTTAATTGATCAATATTGATTTTATTTAAGTTATTTATTATTCTAAAAAATTGAATGATTGAAATTTATTTTTCAATTGTTTTAATTCAAAGAATTTTAAATAAATAAATAAACAATAAAGAAAATTAGAACAAATTGGATAATTTAGATTTTATTGATATTTGAATTATTTGTACAAATTGTTGTTTATAATTTAAATTACAAACAATAATATACATTAATTTAAATATTAAATAAAATAAAATTCTATCCTATTTCTAATATTCTTCACTCTTCACTCCGTTCCGGTGCTCCATTTTTTATCTGCAAAAAAAAGAAAAGAAAAGTCAGAAAGCAGTTAATTAAAGACAATTAAAATTTGCTCATCATTAGGGGCCACTGACTGGGATCAGTTGACCCTCTCTGCAAATCGCGGGATTTCTCCCGGTTCACAAAGAGGGAAGAATTCCATTTTTTATTCATGAATGTCAAAATGTATAATTTCTAAAAGTTCAAACTGCAAACTTCCAATTCAAACTAAACTGAAAAGTCCAATTCCCACTTAAATGCCAAAGATATCAAAGAAAAATCAAGGAAGTACAATTTGCTGTCACAAGTACTCAAAAGCTGTCAAAGAAGATTTTGGAAAGGATATCAAAATGCAAAGTCAGATCCAAACTGTCAAAGCAAGATAAAGATGCAGAAAATGTGTTATGCAAGCTAAACATATTAATCATCATTTCCCATAGGCCCCTTCAGAACAAAGTACAACAATAATCATATAAAAATCTTAACTGTACTTTTGGAGAGAAAAAGAGAGAAAAAGCAGCATAGGCTTTAGGTTTAGACAGAGCAGAAGACAACAAAGAGATATAACACAAAGAGAAGAGAACACAGTTCAGCAGACAGTTCAAGGAGAGAAGAGAAAATATACCAACTGCAAAAACCTGTTAGGCATCCAGCCTGTTACCCAAGCCTTGAAACCTGATGAGCTCAAGGCCTGAACCAGTATAATTTCCCAACACACTCACCTACATCAAGAAGGCCAAACCTCATACCTGTCTCAAGAACTACCAACACCCTGTCACAACCTCAAAACTTGTTAAGTCCAACAACATAACATACTGAAGCAGAAACCTAACAAAAACTGTGTTAAACCAAGCCTAATCAAAACCTGCATCATCCTTACAAAATCACACAACTCTGCCTCAATACACAAACCCACAAGCCAATACAGCACAGTTGAAGAGGAAGAGAAAATAGACAAAACATACAGCATATGCAAAGAGAATATACTGTAAAAACTTCAAACCTATTGTCCAGAACCTGAAGCCCTGAAGCGAGTCCAAACCAGAAGCCTAACCACATGAACTTGTCACAAAGCCAACCAAACACATACCTGCTGCTGTCAAAACCTCATCATAACCTGCCTACTGTCCAGTTCAAACCCAAAAAACACATAAACTAAAACTGAACCAACATAACCCCTCAACCATACTGTCAAACATAATCCAACACAGGTAAAAGGCAACTCATAGAAGCAAACAAGCATCCATCTCAGAGGGCCAGTAACAAATATTCAAACCAATTCCCTAGCCTCAGAAGTTTTTCATCATAGGCGATAAACAAATCTAAGGCAATAGTGTTCAAGAAGAAGAAGAAAAGGGCAAGTTCAAGATAACACAGAACAACAATTCAAGGCATCAGGGGCTCAGAGGAAAACAAAAAGTATCAAAGGCAACCTAGGCCCTCAGACCTCTGAGATCATCACTGGGCATCTCAAAGCATCATATTCCCATCCACATAGGCAACAGTGTTCAAGAAGAAGAAGAAAGAATCACGATCAATAAATCAGAAGGGCAACATAAACAAATATCCAGTGGCGCAGAAGAAGGGATAAAGAAGTGAATTAAAGGTTTTCAGTACAACTCATCATCAAACCCTAAAACGGTAACAAAATACAAAAGTACCAAATTTCCCCAAGCAAGCTTCCAGCTTCATCACCGAATCTCCGTTCATTCCGGCCTCCTAAGCGCCACAGCTCCCCTCCTCTCTCCTCCTTCTCCAAGGTCAGGTAATGAGCTTTCTACCTTTTCTCCTTCACCTCATAATAACGAAAGATCGAGTAAGGTTCAAATCAGAAAAACACGCAAATTCGTAAAAACAGAGATAAGAACATAAATCGTTGAAATCAAACCTTAAATCAAGAGGACGCTGAATTCACGCCATGGAGGGAAGAGAGGTATGGGGTTGACACTGGTGGCCGGAGAGGTGAGTTGCTCAGGAAGATGAAGATGGAGAAGACGAAACTCAGCAAACGGCGCGTCCCAAACCCTATGTGTTACCAATTGAACAAACAAACGTGAAACCCTAATTTTGCTTTTGGATCAACTTGGGCCTTGCCCATTCTGCTCACCAAGCCCATTCCTTTTATTAATCCTTCATTAACATTATTTTCTTATACAAACATAATTGAAGATACCAAATATGATAATGATTGTTTAAATACAAAATACCTTTTTTACATTCTCTAAAATTTACAATATAATTAAAACATTTTTATTATATACGTAATTCAATTAACTTGAAAACATTTTTAATACACATTAAAATACATTTCCATTCTTTTTTTTCTTAAAATATTTTTGTACATATTATACATTTTTTTACCATATAATTAAAAATTGAAAATACTTCTCTTTATTCTTTTAATTAATATACTTTTGTACATAACAATTTAAATACATTTTTTCTCTAATATTAAAATTCACAAATATTTGATTAAAATACTTTTTTTTTTTTACATAATACAATTTAATTAAAATTTGAACATACCATTTAATTAAAACATTTTCTTTTGTACATAATTAAATATACAAATCACCGATTCATTAAAATACATTTCTCTAGGTCAAACCCTAATACGCTTCAATTTCACATTATCGCGCTTGTAAATAATTACACATACTCATATACATCTCACATTTACACTTACACAATACATTGCCCTATACACATTTTTATCTTATATTTGTATATTCGATATTTACATTTGATTGCGACTTCGATTTGGTTGTAACTTATTGGGTACTATAAGTCTCATCCCCTCTGTACATTTATACCCCCATTCCCGGACACTATTTTGTAATAGCGTAGATTTTACATTCCGCAATTTACAGTTTTCCAATTATACCATGGTTAGACCTAGGGTTTGTATGTACATAAAATCAAGCGCTAGATAACCTAATACAAGACAAATACATGTAATCAATACACAATCACACTTGCACCCCCTAGGGTGATCCCACATGTTGCCTTCCAAAATGGGCCATGCTTGCACGTCGAGAATCTTTGGCAAAACAAAATCAAATGATCATAAGTCTCAAAGTGTTGCCTAAACGGAATGATCATAGTCCCTTCAAAACAAATTGCCAAAGACACTTGGCATCATTGCATTCATGGTTCATACGATGACCCGCACCCGTCCCGAATAAACTTCCTAAACGCAAGATTGTCCATCAAATTCAATGGTGGAACAAAATTGTTAAAAGGGGTAAAAACATAACAAAAACCTTTGAGTACAATAGGGTAGACAAAACTCTTAGTTACTTGAGATCAAACTTGCAAGAACATTTGCCTTCTTTTCAAAAACCACAATCCACAACACTTTCAAACAAACTCTCAAAAACATTTGAAAACATCTTTTCGAAAAGATTCACACTTTTGTAAAACACTCAATCACGAGTCAAATACATTGGTCGCCTAAGACAAGACATCTTTCTCCAAAACATTTTCAAAAAGCACCCACACACACACCATTTTCAAAGCAATCGAAAAACAAGGCAAGTGATCTAAAAAACCAAGTAACTAAGAGCCCATGGATAACCATGGATGAAAAGGGTGCTAATACCTTCCCTTTTCATAATCTACCCCCCGAACCCACGAAATATCTCAAAAGGTTTTTGTTGTGCTTTTTTAACCTTTCCTTTAGGATAAAATAAAAAGTCGGTGGCGACTCTTGCTCAACCGCACAAGTGCGAATGCGAACGCAAAACACAGCTCAGTTCTCCCACCGTATCACACCCAGCTATGTGGATCCACAGGCGACCTAGCAAACAAGAATAAGACGGCCGAATGTCCATCACATAGAATGTAGACACGAAATTTTGGGAACCAACCTTAACAGGAACATCCACTTCTCCATGTACCATCCTCTTGGACCCATCAAAGGCCCTAACCACAATATTACTTAGTTTCAGCACCAACCCTTCACAGTCCAACCGGTCTAACGCTTTCTTGGGTAAAACATTTAACGAGGACCCAGTATCCACCAGCACATGGGCCAGAGTAGTGCCCCTGCACTCGATTGAAACATGCAGAGCGTCATTGTGATTCTTTCCTTTGGCAGTCAAATCTGCATCGGAGAAACCCAACCTGTTGTCAGCGGTTAAACTAGCCACACAGTCCTTGAACTGATCAACAGATGTTTCCTGCGGCACATGCGCAGTTTTCAGGAAAGCAATCAGAGCCTTAGCATGAGCTTCTGAGCATAACAATAAAGATAACATGGAGATCTTCGACGGGGTTTTCCCCAGCTGTTCGACTATGTTGTAGTCGCTTTTCTTGATGATCTTCAAAATTTCCTCTATCTCATGTCTAGAGGTTTCAACAATAATTTTCTTCGGTGCCTCCATCCGGGCAGGCTCACCAGTGATCTCTTTGCCCCGAGTGTCAGATGACTCGGCGGCAAGGGTAACAACTGGAGTGAGAATTGGAACAGCAGCATATGTACTAGCAGGTGTAATGACAACCGACTTTCGAACAGTTGGTGGGGAAATCTTAGGAGAGAAAAGTCTTCCGCTGCGGGTGACCTTGCTAGACCCAACAATATTGCTGACATCATTATCAGCCTCTTCAACCTTCGAGTCTTGTTTAATCCCATGATAATACACATCATCCCCATAGTGCCACGGGATAGCCTTATCCGACGTGTAAGGGATAGGTCCAGGAACAGTAATGATCAATGGAGCAACTCTCGGAACATATGTAATTCTAACAGGCTTTCTCGAGGAAGCCTTGGAAGAATTGGCGGAAATGGTGATTATGGAAACATCTTCAACAGGAATCAATGGAACCAAAGTTTTCTCGAACAAGATTTCTTTGTTATCCATCAGGCGTTGGACACCTGAATTCAATAGATGGCAACCAGTAGGCAGGACGGAACACAGGTGGCAACCTTCGCCACAGCCCGGAAATAAACCGGCCAATAATAAGTTCTTCTTTACAGTCATCAACAGAGTTGAAATGTCTTTTACGCAAGTTACAAACGAGTCATCATCCAGGGCATTCACCCCATGCTTGGGCATATGAGCAGTCATGACATTAGGCTTTTCAGGCGCTTCAAACTCAATTTCCTTAGCATCAATCAGATCCTACACTTTATTCTTCAAAGCCCAGCAGTTTTTCGTATCATGCCCCGGGCTATCAGAGTGATAAGCACATTGGGCGTTCAGATTATACAGCGGTGACGTGGTGTTGGGATTCTTTGGAGCCTTCTTCGGAATCACCAAGTTGGTCTTCAACAATTGCGACAGAATTTGAGATAGAGTCATACTGAGCCAAGTATACTTCCTTTGTGGTCTCTCTACTCTTTGCTGAGTGTTGCGTTGTGTGGCAACATCAGGTCTTGATATAACCACCGCATTCACTGCTTGGCGGAGCTCAGGTCGATTTTGGCTCCTCGAGCTGTAAACTGCACTAGACTCCTTCTTGAAAGGCTTCTTCTTTGTACTTGACGATGCACCCTTCTGTATCTTACCGCTCTTGATATCGGCCTCAACTCTCTCCCCGGTCATAATCAATTCAGTGAACCCAGGCGATTAACTACCGATCAAATGATTGAAATATGGACCAGACAAAGTCCCAAGAAACATATCCACCAACTCCCTATCAGCCAGAGGGGGTTGTACTCTTCCAGCAAGGTCTCTCCACTTCTGAGCGTAGTCCTTAAAACCTTCGCTCTCACCCATAGACATACCCTGAAGTTGAGTACGTGTGGGAGCAAGGTCGGCATTATACTGGTATTGCTTGTAAAAAGCAGCAGCAAGGTCCTCCCAGTTACGGACGTTAGCTCCTTCCAGTTGGTAGAACCATTCAAGTTGAGTCCCTGACAGACTATCTTGAAAGAAATGAACCTAGAGGTTCCTATCAGCAGTATATGGTTGAATCTTTCTAACATACGAGCGGAGGGTAACTTCCAACAGGATACCCCATCGTATTTAGCAAAGACAAGCGCTTTAAACTTGTGTGGGATCACCACCCCAGATGCCAAACCCAAATCTCCTAAGTCCAGACCAGGGACTTTCTGGATCTCCATTGCGCTTAACCGGTCTTCAAGTTGCTTATCCCTATCCTCAGCAGGAGGATACTGGTCTTCATCAAAGTCAGTGTTATTTTCAGAAACCACAGGTCTAGGACCCTTCCTTTCTTCTTGATTCTCTCCCCCTCCAGATGAATGAGATAAATCAACATCCTGTCTCAACCTGTTCCCAAACCTGTGACCCATATTCAGGAGGACCGTCTTCTTCTTCTTCTTCTTCTTCTTCTTCTTCTTCTTGTCCTTCAAGATAAGAGTCTTCAGATCTTGTTGACTCTTGGCCAAGTTCATGAACATCTCCTGGACTTGAGCATTCTGAGCTTGAAGAGCCTTAATTGCTTAATCAGTAGGTGTTTCAGAAGACATGTTGTGCTGAAATAAACAGCGAAGAAGATGAGAAACCTGTAAGGGTACCTGTAATGAGGTGCATGGGAATGGAATGCGTATGATATGATTTCAAAGACTTCAGGGAGATTCAAATTTGTAAACCACTATAAAACACACTTTATTAGATTAAAACTTGAAACAATGTTTAACAAATGCCTTTAAGGCGTTACAAAATAAATACTGAAAAGCAAATCTAAGCTAGAAACAATAAAAGACATCAGCGCTCCCATGGTCGTTTTCCTTTCGTGCTGACATAATCGTTGATTGTCCTCTCAATCTCCAGTTGCCTTGTAAGCTTCAGGATCTTCCGTTCCTGCTCATGATACTTCTCTCTGTAGGTATCCCGCTCTTTCCTTAGCTGGATCCAAGACCTCTTCAATGCCCCAATATCAGTATGCATATGAGGATGGAGGATTGTATAAGGAACCCCTTCTTCATCAGTATGCTCCACACTCACTGGTAAAACAACTTCGTATGGCATCCCCAGCTTTTGAGCACGGGCTCGAACCCACTGAAGATATGGTTGCATCGGGAGAGAAGTCTTCATTCCTAGCTCATGTGGATCAGACCTATTCACCCTGTCCCAGGCTCGTATAAATCTGTGGCGATGTCCCTCAACATCCCCCATGAAGTCAAAGACAATTTCTGGAAGCAGCAACTCATGAGGATCGTCCCTTCGAGCTCGTCCAAACTGTCGTAAGGCCAAACAAGGATTATAGGTTATCCCTCCTCTAATTCCAAGCAATGGAACATTGGGGTATTCCCCACACCGATCAATGACAGCTACTTTTTCCATATCTTTAGTACTCCAAAGGATGTCCGTATGAGCAAGGGACATGATTCTGTAATCCCAATCCATACCTTCCTTATTCTTCAATATAGATTTGGGGAGGTGATAAATAAACCACCTCTCCAGTAGCGGTGCACAGCACATGAGAGTTCCCTGTTTTCGATCAGTACGGGTGTAAAGAGCATGCAGAATATCACCCAAGAATGTAGGCACTGGGTTACGAGACATGAAGATCTTGATTGCGTTCACATCGACAAAAGAATCTGAATTAGGGAACAGAACCAAGCCATAGATGAGAAGAGCCAGGATGTCTTCAAATGCTTGAAAGTCCAAACAATCCCAGAACTGTTGAGCTTGATAAATCAAGAACTTAGCCAAGAAACCTTTCATCCCACTCCGAGTCTCCCAGTTAGATACTACATCAGCCTTTGTCAGATGGAGGGATTAAGCAATATCCTCCGGCCTAGGAGCTATCTCCAAACCTGTAAAGGGTGTCTGCTCTAGAATAGATATGCCAAGTAAATCAGAGAACTCCTCCAAAGTAGGGACCAACTGATAGTCCGGGAAGGTGAAACAGTTATGCAACGGGTCAAAGAACTGGAACAACACAATCATCATTTGTTCATCCAACTTGGAAGTGACCAGGCTGAGGAGATGACCATGTCTTATGACAAAGGAAGAAGTATCAGGAACCTTTGAAACCAAATCTCTAAGCTGAGAAGGGATATGCACGAAGTTGATCCGAATGGTATTTCTGCACATAGATGCCATGATTTGCAAAACAGAACAAAGATGAATCCCCTCGGTCTTTGAAATGGTTAATCTATGAAATATGCATGCAATGTCATGATGCATGATGTCATGATAAGAACACACCACAGGTATCACAGATAGCAAACATGGTAAGGGCAAGAAAGTCACACAATAGCCCTTAAATTTCAGGCTGGCATGGAGTTTAGGTACTACCCTCTTGTAGTTTAGTTGGTTCAACATGTCCTAGTAATAGTAACCGGGTTCTAGAGGTTCTCAATATCACTGACCATCCTCGATCGGTCATAATTCCAGTTTAGCAACCTTTTCTTCTAGCCGGAATCATCGCGAGAGTATGGTCTCAATGAGTGTAGCATACTGCTACTTTTCTATGGCCAAGTTGGTCGATTATAGGTTCTAAGGTCAGTTGATGCTTAATGACCCATTAACAACCTCATACTCTCCTTGTTCCTCCATAAGGGATATTGGTACCAACTAATGTGTCACATCAACGTAGCTACTACTTCAACCGTATCGGTCTACACCGTACAGTTCCCTCACAGTCTATTGCTACTTACCTAAAAGGTGTCCCCAGATCTGGGTTAGGATCTATAGTAACTCTGATACAAAACCCATAAAATAAAGCATACAGATCAAACAATTGAAAACAATATGATGAACTAGTCCTAAGGTACACCCCACTTAAACACTCCCCAGTAGAGTTGCCAGTTCTGTGATACGGTGGCCAGAACCGGGACGTGTTTCCCTATTTTTTAAGGAATTGCTGGTTTGCGTTTTGCGTTTTTTTTCCGCAAAATGTCGCGGTAAGCAAGAGTCGCCACCGTCTTTTATTTTATCCAACAAGGAAAGGAAAAAAGCACAGAAAAATTCCTTTTTTGAGATATTTCTGAGTACGGGGGGTAGATTATAGAAAGGGAAGGTATTAGCACCCTTTCTATCTGTAGTTATCTACGGGCTCTTAGGTACTTGCTCATCATTTCCAAAATTGTTTTCTTTGTGTTTGTGGGCTTTGAAAAGTTTTTGTTTTAACTTCGATTTAACTCTTGCTTCTGTCTTCAAGAGTGTAATGAAGTGTTTTTGAAAACTTGTTTGTAAAGGAGTGTAAGTGTGAAAAGAGTTTGTTTTGATTGAGAAAGTACTTAAGAATTAATCTACCTACTCAAAAAAAGAATCGTTTTGTATTCGTTTCCTTTAGACAACGCTATCCCACTATTAGTGAGTAGGTAGCACCATCGTTGGAGTTTGAGGGTCAATTCGAAAATGGACGTACGGTCACTAAAGCAATGTAAGGACGTCTTAGTAGTAACCCTAAAGTCTTAGATCAATTATCCGAGGCAACAATATCCGAGGCAACCTTTCCGAGGCAACTTTGATCTTTAGACAAAAGGACGACCACTAAAGCATCCTATACTCAATGACTGTTTACTGAAGGCAACCAAGTGGGAGTGTACCCTAGGAGTGCGCATGTGCGAGTAATTCAGTTTCAGTTTATTTATCTTTTCACATTTAGGGTGATCTAACCGTTTTAAACTTATCAAACATTCTTGTCATGCAAACCCTAATTATTCATACATCTAACAGTTAATAATTTGCGGAATTTAAAGTGCGGAAATTAAACTACGCTATTACAAGGCTTCGGGTATTTACATAGCCAAAAACAAACCCTTGAAAAGTAAAGCGGTAAATAGAAATAAAAAGTCCTAATTAAAACTATTACAAACTGTGAGCAGATACAATAATTGGGCAAAATAATGATAAAGCGCGCGATGAAAAATTAGATCGACGAGAAATTAGGGTTTTGACCCTTCTAACCTAATTAAAAGGAAAATTATTTTTTGTTGTTTTTAATAAAAGAAATAAGTTTTCTAAATTAAATACAAAAAATTAATTAGGTAATTAAATTAATTAATAAAAATAATCACAAGACCTATTTTTGGTTTTTTTTGTTATTTTTAAGAAAAGAAAGAAAAATTAAATTTGGAATAAAAACCTAATTATTCTAATTATTTTTTAATTATGTACAAAAAGAATTAAAGTTATCTAAATTAATAAACCTAATTAAATTAATTAATTTATTGATAAAAAATATACCTAAATCTAATTGGTGAAAAATAACATTTTTGGTGATTTTTTTTTATAAAAGAAAAAATTTAATTGGTTAGTAAATAAATTAGATAAGTTAAATAAAATAAATATAAGAATAATAAAAAATATAGAGAAAGAAAATTGGGCCTATATAGCAATTTTGAGGGGTGTGAATAGTCAGATCTGGGCCCATTTGAGAAGGTCCACCTTGACCTCTGAAATCCAGTGCATGCGTATTTGACTTGGCTTTGGTGCACCTTCAAATGATGGCCATCAGATTTACTCATCTGACACTTGGCTGGCTAGATTGGAAAGGTTTATGGTGGACCCTGGCTTGTGCATGCATGTGATTTCCTGAAAGAAAATAACATAGAGAAAAGTGGGGGACCTGGGATTCAAACCCAGGCCCCAAGGCAATATACACATACCCTGTAACCAACTGCGCTGGCTCCTCTTTTTGTATATGTAATGGATAATAATAATAATAATAATATATAAAAACAAAAAATAGTGGAAAAAAAAGTAAATGTGTGCCAGGTTTGAATAGGCCAATGGAATGGTGACAACCCATCGTCTCCTTCCTCTCTCCGTGGGTAAAAGTCCCAGACTTTTACCTACGGACATTTTGTCAGTTGCTATAAGCCTGGCTCATTCCCAAATCTTCCATGGGCCATATAAATGACACCTAACACCATGGTTGGATGCGTCTCATCATTCTGAACATGATGGTACCCTTCATCAGGGCTAATTTCACCTGCAAGCAAAATCCCTAATTCGGAGCTACAAACCCTAACAATGGTGAATTCCAATATAGGCCATATAAATACAATTAATCAATACAAGAAGCTTGCAAATGTTTCATGGATGAACAATATATGATTAATTTATCCTAACAATGCCTAAATCATGCTATTCGAATTCAAGCAAAGAGCTATGTCGTGAGCGACTTACAGTGCGATTTGGGGTTTGAAAATGCTTGGTTTCGATGGCTTTGGCTTGCTGGGAACCTCAGGAAATGATTGAGATGGATAGAAATCCTTGAGGACGCCTCTAAGTGCAAATTCGATCTACTACTTTTCTTGATTTTTTTTCCAGTTTTTGTTCTGCCTCTTGCGCTTGTTTCCAACCTAGTTTATGGTCTGCCTCGCCTCTATTTGTACCAATGAGTGAATTAGGTTTGAAAGAATGCATCCAATCTTCCTCCATCAATGAATTTTGATTTGATTTGATTCACCTTTATAACCTTTCCAAACATGGCCTAAATCCAATCTTTTTGTGCACACATGCCTTTACACGAGTTTGAATGTTTGCTAGCTGTAATTTAAGACCTGAAACAATCACAAAATCTTTTGTTTTCAATGTTTTTTATTTTATATGATTTGTTTTGATTTAAATTGAATCAATTCAAATAAAAAATCAAAATAAGTAATAAAAATAAGATATGGACAAGTGGAAAAGGCTAGAGCTCGTGGGCTATGTTGCCAATTCAAAACAAGTGAAAAAGATTGGGGCCATTTGGCAAAATTTGAAGTTTTATGGATAGTTGACTTTTGGCAATTTTGCAAAAAGGGTCGACTTCACCAATGCATAACTTCCTTAATTTTGACTCTTTGGAGGTGTTCTTAGACTTTTTAGAAATCTTGAGATGTCCTATAAGCAACTCTTTTGGTCTCATCTCATTTTGATATTCCATGCTCATGTATGAAGCTTCGACAAAAAAGGTGTTTTTGTTGACTTTCCAAAATGACCTATAATGTCCAAATTCATAACTTCTTGTGAGTGCATATTTTGAACTTGGGAGCTGAATATGGATTTTAGTGAATTGCATCCTCTTAAAAATGAGCTTTGTATGGGTCATTTCTCATAAAGTATGAGAAAGTTATGCTTGGTCAAAGTTGAGTTGACCTTTCCTGTAAAACCCTAATTTAGCAACTTTTGAGTCTTGATGAATTATGAGCAATCCTTGATGAATCATGATCAAACCTTGATCAAATGATGAAATATCCTTCAATATGATAATTTTGACCAAAAATCTTGAATTTTGACTGTATGTAGGCCACAATTGACTTTTTCCCTAGCACAATCGATTTTTGGGCCTTTGAGCAATTGATTGAGCAAACTTTCTCTGCAAGGCTTGAAACTTGACATGGATGATCTTGAGAACATATTAGGACAATGTTGAGCATTTGGGATCCCTTGGAATCAAGTATCTTGATGCAACATGAAACCCTAATTTGAGGTAGACTGCCTTAGGAGAGAGCTTGTCTGGCCAACCCTTGGACTACCTTGAGCAACTTGAGGATCTTTCTTGAAATGTTTTGAGAAATATGGGAGGGAAAATTTTGGGGTACAACAGTAAGACATTTAAATTCCGCAATTTATAGATTTATTTATTTATTGTTAATAATTAGGATTTGCATGACAAGACTAAAACCAACATTAGAAAACCCTAATTCAAAGATGAAATGATTGAATCAAGCACACTTTTCATACATGCACCTCTAGGGTAACCCACATTTGTTGCCTCGGATGTAAACAGTCATGTCCTTCGAACGTGAGATGTTTTAGCAAAGACCCTCGATTAAAAGACCGTAGTCCCTCAATGACCCTTCAATGTTACCTTTGGTAAATGATTTTAGTCCCTTACGACAATTGCTAAAACATCTTACAAGTTGCCTTCTATGACTATACAATGACCGATCCCTGTCCCTCACATCCAACGATAAGGCTTTCTACCAATCAATGGTAAAATAGAACTATATAAAGGAGGAGGAAAAGAACAAAGACTTTTTGAGTAGGTAGATTGATCGTAATTGATTTCTCACAAACTAAAACCATTTTCACACCTCACACTTTCAAAAACAAACATATTTTCAAACACTCTCCTTTCAACAAATATTTTCAAAACCAACACTTTATATACATTCTCAACGATACGAGAATCATTATAAAGTTTGTCGTACTAAGGCGTTTCCAAAACAAACATTTTATATACATTCTCAACGATACGAGAATCATTACGAAATTACCATCTTCAAAAATCTTCAAACATTTTCAAATATACACAAACACAAAGAATTTCAAAGTGAGCTAGCAAATAAGAGCGAGCCCGTAGATAACTATGGATGAAAAGGATGCTAACACCTTCCCTTTTTATAACCTACCCCCCGAACTCAAGAAAATTCTCAAAAGGACTTTCCTGTTCTTTTCACCAATTCCTTTATTAGATAAAAGAAAAGTCGATGGCAACTCTTATTATCTGCAACATTTTGCGATAAAACACAAAACACCCAAGTCACTTCTCCCACCGTATCACACCCATCATATGATGGAAACTTCCTCAGTGCATCCTATGAATTTTCAATACCCATCAAAGATTATTTCCTCAACACAGTCTATAGGATTTAATTCCCCAACGAAGTTTTTATATCTCCAATGCTGCGAATTCCCCGACAGAGTCCCTTCTCCAGCCAGATGTCTTTCAATGTTTCCTCCCCAGAAGAGCTGATACCCATACCCGAAACCTAGTCATATAGCATATCAAAAGAATACCCATCTCTTTTATTCCCAGTTAGGGTACATAAGAATCAAATCCTTCAAAGAACAATGAATGACCGACTCTCCAGGAATGCTTCCATCCCCAAGCAGAAGTCGAACATCCCCAGCGGGGTATCCTTAAACAGAAAGGAGAAATCCCCAGTAAGGATGTTCTAAACAAAAATTTAAGAACTACTATCTTCATTCCTAGCAAAAGTCAGGGTTTTATTTTCCCCAGCCAGACATTGTTACACGAAGCTACTGATACGCTCCAACAACTTATTGCATCCAGACATCACTTACAAAACATCATAACATATGCATACGGAATGCATATACTATTCTCATTTATTTTGAGAATATCATTACCCAATGCATTACATACATCATGACTTTGCATAAAACCTACTTTATCTTTTCAAGTTATTTCGCAAATAGACGAATATTATCAGCAATTTATAGACAGGTTGTAGATCAATTCGCGAAACAGGACAGAGTGACTATCTACATGACCATATGACTCCCCTCAGAGACTAAAATCTGACGAGCATTTCCTTCAGAGCTTCATTTTGAAAAGCATTTCCTTCAGAGATTCATTTTGAAAAGCATTTCCCCTCACAGACTGAAATCTGACGAGCATTTCCTTCAGAGCTTCATTCTGAAAAGAATTTACTTCAGAGATTCATTCTGAAAAGCATTCCTTTTAGAGACTGAAATCTGACGAGCATTTGCTTCAGAGTTTCATTCTGAAAAGCATTTCCTTTAGATATTCATTATGAAAAGCACTCCCCTCCAAGACTGAAATATAAAAAGCATTCCTCTTAGAGAATGAAATCTGACGAGCATTTCCTCTAGAGCTTCATTCTGAAAAGCATTTCCTTCAGAGATTCAATGTGACGAGCATTTCCTTCAAAGCTTCATTCTGAAAAGCATTTCCTTCATAGATTCATTCTGAAAATCACTCCCCTCAGAGACTGAAATCTGACGAGCATTTCCTTCAAAGCTTCATTCTGAAAAGCATTTCCATCAGAGATTCATTCTAAAAAGAATCTCCCTTAGAGACTTATTCTGACGAGCATTTCCTTAGAGACCAATTCAAACGAGCATCTCCTTCAGAGATTCATTCAGAAAAGCATCTCTCTCAGAGACTAATTCCGACGAGCATCTCCATTAGAGACTAATTCTGATGAGAATTTCCATCAGAGACTAATTCTGATGAGAATTTCCCTCAGATAAAATCAGATAGATTCAATATGACAAGAATTTCCTTCAGAGATTCATTTTTAAAATCATTTTCATCAGATCAAGTCGAGCGTAGACTCATTATGGTACTCCTATCAACAATTACTTTGGATGGCATCTATAAGCCCATCTCTGACGACATGCTATCATCTCTTTGAATGGCATCTTTAAGCCCATTCCCGATATGATTAACCAACAACATTACTTTGTGCACATGTGAGTGCAAATTTCCGCGCACTTAAGTGTTCAATCCTCTTCCACCTTCAGATCACGAATGGCGAGCATGCTTTTTGTACCCCAAAATTTTCCCTCTTACTTTACTTAATATGTGTTCATTGAGATACTCAACTTGCTCAAGGATGCCCAAGAGTTTACCAGATAAACTCCCTCCTAAAGCAATGAGCCCCCAATTAGGGTTTCCATTTTCATCAAGATGGGTGAACTCCAAAGACTTCATATGCTCTCCATGGTCCTAATATGTTCTCAAGACCCTCCATGTAAAATTTCAAGCCTTGCACAAGAAGTTTGCTCAGTCAGCTGCTCAGATGCTTGAGAATCGATTGTATTAGGTCAAAAGTCAACTGTGGCCCATATACAGTCAAACTTCAAGAATTTTGGTCAACATCAATATTTTTAAGTGATATTCATCATTTGATCAAGGGTTGATCATGATTCCTCAGGGAATGCTCCTAATTCATCAAAACTCAAAAGCTGCTAAATTAGGGTTTCTTAGGAAAAGTCAACCAAACTTTGACCAAGCATAACTTTTTCATAATTTATTAGAAATTTCTCATACAAGGCTCATTTTGAAGGGAATCCAATTTCCTACAACTCATCTTCATCCCTCAAGCTCAAGAAATGCACCCATAACAAGATATGAATTTCTACATTATAGGTCCTTTTGAAAAGTCAACAAAAAGACCTTTTGGGTCAAAGCTTCTTACATGAACATGGAAGACCCAATTGAGATGATACCAAAAGGGCTATTTAGGGGACATCCTAAGAATTATAAAAAGTCCAAGAACACCTCTTTAGGGTCAAAATTGGAAGAGTTATGCATTGTCAAAGTTTACCATTTTTGGAAAATTGTCAAAAGTCAAATATGTCCAAAATTGCATTTTTGACAAATGGGCCTAACTTTTTATGCTTGCACCTCACTTCCAACATGGTCCACGACCCAAACATCCTTACACATGTTATTAGATTTATTTATTTAATTTATTTTTATTTTTATCATTTAAAAATCAAATTAAATCAAATAAATGATATAAAATATGGAAGATTTGTTTTTTGATTTGATTTTGAATAAGATACAACCCATTTTTGCTGTCAAAACATAATCAAATTGTGCAAGGTTGAAAAGAGAAGAAATCTCTACATTTGGAAAGATTAGATGCAAGAAGTGAAATTCATTATTCTTTGGATTCAATCCAATTTTATTAACCTAATTGATTCACATACATATAGAAGATGATTTTAACCCTAGAGCAGAAGGTTTTTCGTGTGCAGCCTACCTTCCGAAGCAAGAAAAAAGACTCAATTTTTTGTTCAAAAAGTGAGATACTTATCTTCTTACACAGACCAATTCAAAGTGTGCTGAAGCTTCCAATCGTTTCCTAGACCTCTCTTGGAGCTAACCCAATCAATTGCAAGTGTCAAAACGCCCAGAATCACGCTACATTCGTCATACAGTTTGCTTCTTTTTTTGAAATCGATTATGTTAATTCTTGCATCATAAGCATGTTTGAATGATATATTTGTGATTGTTAACATATTTGCAACATGTTGGGATAATTTAATTGATGTTTTGATGCGTATACCGAGGTTTGCCATGGTTAGGGTTTGAGAAGCCATTTTGGGGTTTCTCTGTACAGGTGAAATTGTGCCAAAAAACTAATACTATGATGATCGTGAGGCCCAGAAGAATCAATTGGCATAATTAGAACTGATTTATTGTGCATCATATGAATTTTTGAAGCTTGCAGGTGTATAGCTATGTAGTTTTGTCTGTAGGTATAGGTGTGAGATCTAAAACAAAAGACATGGAAGAAGATGGTGACTTGTCACCACCCCACTGGCCCATTTGAATTTTGCGCGTGTTTCCATCTTATCCACCCTGTTTCATATATTTTGTTTTAATGTTATTATATTAACAACAAAGCAGTGTAGCACAGATGGCAGGGCAAGCGTGGAACGAGCGGAGGGACCTGGGTTCGATCCCAGGTCCAAACATTTTCCTATTTTCTGACTATATAAATGCAGATCCAATACAACTCATGAGCAAACGTCCATCGTGCGCCCTCTTGATCCAGCCACTGAATTCATTACCATGCAGATCCCACGCCCCAACTTTGAACATCCACGATAGACCATCAGAAGACAAGCACATTTGATTTGGCGCATGTTTGGGCTCAGAATAATGGGCCTGGACAAAAATTCCAAAACGCACCCCCCTGGGTGCTCAGACAAGCCCAACTTCTTACTTATTTTTTTATTTTTTAAATTCTTTTTCTTTTGTTTATTAATTATATTTTTTTCTTAAATAACACCAAAAATCTTTTTTTTTCATTTAATCAAAAATCACCAGAAAACATCAAAAATCTTTTTTTCATAAAAAATATTTTGTCAATTAATTAGTTTAATTAAATTAGGGTAATTAATGTTTTTTTCCTTATTATAATTAAAATAATTAGATTTAGGGTTTAATTCTATACTTAACCTAATTTTTCCTTAAAAATAAATATTTTCGCAATTTAGATTTCTAGGTCGGCTAATAATTTCTCGCACTTAATTTACCGCGCATTTTAATTTTCTTTTTATTATTCTTTGTAACTGCTCCGAGTTTGTAATAGTAATTAGGTTTTCTTTTGAAACTCCGCATTTTATTTTCAGCCAAAATAATTATGTATCTGCTCAAAGCCCTGTAATAGTGTAGGACTCTTACTTTCTCGCTTTTATATTTTGTATGCTTGTATATAATTGTTAGCAACCTAGGCGTGTATGATTAATGAATCAATCGTAGATCACTAAACTGCAAGATAAATATAACTGAAAAAAACACACCGCTGCACATGTTCACTCCTAGGGTTTACTCCACTCGGTTGCCTCGGAAATAATGGTCATGTCCCCCGAATGTAGGGATACCTTAGCAATGACCCGCGATTCAAAATCGTCATAAAGATCATAGTCCCTACTTGTCCCTCGAGTTGCCTACGAATTAATCTTATGACGATAGTCCCTTCGAAATGCTAAGGTATCTCTACTTGTTGCCTTCAGAGACCATTTCATCCCTTCGAACGTCCCTTTAAAATCCAACGATGGTGCTACCTATTCCTTAATAATGGGATAACACCGTCTAAAGGAAAATGAACAGACTTTTTTGAGTAGGTAGATTAGTTCCTATGTACTTGCTCAAACAAAACCTTTTACACAAACACTTTTCAAAATAGTTTTCAAAAACAAACTTCGTCACACTCTTGAGGACTGATACAAGAGTTATCACGGAGTAAAACCTTTTTCAAAACAAACACACGCAAGCAATTTAAAAATGAGCAAGTACCTAAGAGCCCGTGGAAAACCACGGATAGAAAGGGTGCTAACACCTTCCCTTTCTATAATCTACCCACCGTACTCAGAAACATTCTCGAAAAAGGTTTTTTATGTTCTTTTTCCTTTTCCTTTGTTGGATGAAATAAAAGTCGATGGCGACTCTTGCTTACCGCAACATTTGCGAATACAAAATGCAAACCAGTATAACAGTCGGTTCTGCCACTGTATCACAGAACTGGCGACTCTGCTGGGGAAATATAAAGTGGGGTTTACCTTAGGATCTAGGTCATTTCAAAATTGATTTCTTGTTTTGCCTTGCCTGCTTTAAATTCAAGGGCTTTGTTTGGGTATTATTAAAGATCCTACACCCGGATTTGGGGACACTTTTTAGGTAAACAACAATAGATCGTGGAGATTGTACGGTGTAGACAAATATGGTTTAAGCTATAGTTGTGTTGGTGTGACACTTTGGTTGGTACCGGTATCCTTCGTGTGGAAACGAGGAGAATACGGGGCCGCCGTGTGGTGTCGTGAAGCACTAACGGACCTTAGAACCTTAGTTGAACAAACTTAGCCATTAGAAAGTAGTGAGATAGACGGCCTCAGTATAAAGCTGAGGATTGGTTGATACTCGATGCTACACTCATTAAGATCGGACTTTCGGGATATTTCGGCTGCAAGAACAGATTGCTTGAGCTGAAACAATGCCCGATAAAGGATGATCAATGATATTGAGAATCTTTAGAACCTGTTTACTTTTCTAAGACAGGTTTGAAACCAACTAAACTTTAAGAAGGTACTTACCTTTAACCTCATGCAAGCCTTTGAACCTACGGTCTATTGTGTGTTTTGCTTATATGTGATTTATCCTGTTTGAACATGACATCATGCATCATAACATAGCATTCATTCTTATTACACTAACCATTTCAAGGACCAAGGGAATTTATCTTTGTTCTGTTTTGCAGATCATGGCTTCCGCTCGTAGAAACACTATCCGAGACAACTTTGTGAAAATACCTTCCCAACTCAAGGAGCTAGTATCAAAGGTCCCTGAAACTTCTGCGCTCACTAAGAGACATGGTCGATTTCTCAACCTGGTTACTTCAAACTTTGATGAAAAGATGATGAGTGTACTCTTTCAGTTCTTTGATCCCAAGCACCACTGCTTCACCTTTCCAGACTATGAGTTGGTGCCTACAATGGAAGAGTTCTCCCAGTTATTGGATATACCCACTCTTGAACAGTTTCCTTTCACATGTGTGGAAGAAGTTTCTAAGCCAGAAGTCATTGCCTCAGCCTTGCATCTGAAAAAGGCCGACGTGGTATCCAATTGGGAAACAAGAAGCGGAGTCAAGGTTTTTCTAGCCAAGTTCCTAATAGACAAGGCCCAGCTGTTTTGGGATGATATGGATTTTCAGGCTTTTGAGGAGGTCTTTACCCTTCTAATCTATGGGTTAGTACTATTCCCTAATCCATACTTATTCATAGATGTGAATTCTATCAAGATCTTCCTCTCTCGCAACCATGTGCCTACCTTGCTCAGAGATATGTTGCACGCTCTCCATACTCGTACCATGAAGAGAAGAGGGGTTCTTATGTGCTGCATGCCATTACTGTCGAGGTGGTTTATTTCTCACCTCCCTAAGTCTGTACTGAAGAATGAAGAAGGTTTGGGTTGGTCGCAAAGGATAATGTCACTCGCTCACACATATATTCTCTGGTGTTCCCGAGCTATGGAAAACACTTCTATTATTGACCGCTGTGGGGAATACCCTAATGTCCCATTACTTGGCATCAGAGGGGGTATAACCTACAATCCTTGTTTAGCTCTGCGACAATTTGGTTACGCTCGAAGAGATGGTCCCCATGAGTTACTTATCGAGGGCATTGTGTTTAACTATGAGGATGATATTCAAGGGTTTCGCCATAGGTTCATACGATCTTGGAGAATGGTAAACAGATATGGCGCCAAGGATTTGGGGCCAAAGGCTTCCATTCCTGTGGAACCTTATCTTTAATGGGTACGAGCTCGCGCCCAGAAGCTTATGATGCCCTATATGGACGTTTTACCAGTGATTGTGGAACCCACTACTGAAGGGGGTATTCCTTACATGGTTCTCTATCCTGATATGCCCACTGATCGTGGAGAATTACAGAGGTCTTGGATTCAGTTGAAGAAAGAGCGGGATATTTACAGGGATAAGTTCTATGCCCAGGAGGGGAAGGTTTTAGAGCTCACAAAGAAGCTCCATGAGGAAAAAGGACTTAATGTCTATCTCGGCACGAAGAGGAAGCATCCATGGGAATTTTGATTTTTTTTCTAGTTTTTAGAATTGTTTTTAATTGTAACACCTAAAAGGCAATTGAACTTTGAATTCTACTAATAAAATATTTGCTTCATTTTGGTTCGCAAATTTAAATTTCCCAAAGTCTTTGAAATCATTGCATACGCATCTGTTGTACCCCAAAATTTTCTCTCCCATATTTCTCAATACCTTTCAAGTGAGGTCCTCAAATTGCTCAAGGAAGTCCAAGGGTTGACCAGACAAACCCTCTCCTAAGGCAGTCTACCTCAAATTAGGGTTTCATGTTGCATCAAGATACTTGAGTCCAAGGGATCCCAAATTCTCACCATTGTCCTAATATGTTCTCAATATCATTCATGTCAAGTTTCAAGCCTTGCAGCGGAAGTTTGCTCAGTCAATTGCTCAAAGGCCTGAAAATCGGCTGTGATAGGGCAAAAGTCAAATGTGGCCCACATACAGTCAAACTTCAAGATTTTTGGTAAACATCCTCATTTTAAAGTATTATTCACCATTTGATCAAGGGTTGATCATGATTCATCAAGGATTTCTCACAATTCATCAAAACCCAAAAGTTGTTAAATTAGGGTTTTGTAGGAAAAGTCAACTCAACTTTGACCAAGCAAAACTTTCTCATACTTTATGATAAATGACCCATCCAAAGCTCATCTTGAAGAGGATTCAATGTCCTACAATTCATCTTCATCTCCCAAGTTCAAAATATGCACTCACAAGAAGTTATGAATTTAGACATTATAGGTCATTTTGAAATGTCAACAAAAACACCTTTTTTGTCAAAGCTTCATACATGAACATGGAAGACTCAATTGAGATGAGACCAAAAGGGTTGATTATAGGACATATCAATATATAAAGAGTCCAAGAACACCTTTAAAGAGTCAAAATTGAGGAAGTTATGCATTGGTGAAGTTGACCTTTTTTGCAAAATTGTCAAAAGTCAACTATGCCTCAAATTGCAATTTTTGCTAAATGGGCCTAACTTTTTGCACTTGTTTTGAGTTGGTAGCATGGTCCACGAGCCCTAGATCTTTCCAATTGTATTTATCTTATTTTTATTATTTATTTTGATTTTTATTGCAATTAAATCAATTTAAACCAAAACAAATCATGAAAAAAATCCAAATCATTGAAACCTCGAGATCTTGTGCATATTTCAGGTCCTATATCCAGCTGGCAAGTGAATCAATTCGTGCAAGGCCTTTGTGTGCATGAAAAGATTGGTTTTGGCCTATTTTTAGAAATATTTTCAAGTGAATCAAATCAAGATCAAAAGTCATAATTGACAAAGATTGAATGGACTTTTGTAAACCTAATTCATTCCTAAGTATATAGTGAACATTTGCAGCCAGAAAGAAAAAAGTTTTAGAGGCGCACAAAGGCAGAACCAAACTTGAAAAATTCAAAGAAAAGTGGTAATCCGTTTTGCTACTTCTAGGCGTTTTCAAGACCCTCTAGCCATCTCATTCACTTCCTTGGATCACAAGCAAGCTATACCAATCAAGAACAAGGATTTTCCTGCACTAAAACCCAATGTAAGTGGTTCACGACTTTGGCTTGTTCTTGAAATCGAATTTCACGATTTTGGAATCTATAGCATGAAATAATTATATATTCTTGATCCTTGAAACATTTGCAAGCTATCTATAACATTCAATTGCATTTTTGTGGACTATATCAGGATTTGCCATTATTAGGGTTTCTGGTCTCGTTTTAGGGTCTTTGTGTACAGGTTAAATTGGCCCTCAAGAAGGGCACCATAATGCTCAGCAGGTCCAGACGAGTTGATTCATGGCATTAGGTTTCATTTGTTATGCCTGTGTGTGATTTTGAGATATACAGGGTGTATAGCGACGAACATTTGTCCGTAGGTAAAAGTCTCTAACTTTTACCAATGGAGAAAGGAAGAAGATGATATGCGTGGCAAGCGTCCATTGCTTCATTTGAAAATTCGCGCGCTCTGTTAATATATTATGTTTTCTCAATATTTAATTTTTGTTTTATCCTTGGTATACAATAAAAGCGCACAACTCAGTTGGTGTGGAGGTGAGTGTAAAAGTCCTTAGGACCTGGGTTCGAATCCCAGGTCCCCCCATTATTTCTTATTGTTTTTCATTGTTTGATCAGGCGCATGCATGGATAAGAAGTCTACCATGTAACCTCAAGGATCCTCCATTGGATCTCCAAATAGCCAAATCTAAAGGCCATCAGATGAAGGAGCATCATAGGCCTTGGTCAACATGCAGCATGGGAACCTTGAAGGTCAACGTGGACCTTTGGTTTTGGGCCAGAATTGCTAGCAACACACCCCTCCAATTGCTGTCCACAGGCCCATTTTATATTTTTCTTTTCTTTTTATATTTTCCTTATTTAATTTATTTAATTATTTTTGTTAACACCAAATTAATTCTTTTTCATAAAAAAATTTTTTTCATCCAATTAGATTTAGAATTTATGTTTTATACAAAAATTAATTTTATGTATTTATTTAATTTTAGGGTAACTTAAATTATTTTGTAAATAAATTAAAATAAGTTAGAAACTAGGGTTTAGTTTAATTTAATTCTTATTTTCTTTTTCTTAAAAAAATAACAAAATACAAAAATAGGCCATGTAAATTATTTTCTTTAATTTAATTTAATTACTAATTAGATTTGTATTTAATTTAAAAACCTTATTCTTTTCCTTAAAATAATCAAAAATAACAAAAACATTTTTTTCTTTTAATTAGGTTAGACGGGGGGGGGGGGGGGGGGGGGGGGGGACCCTAATCTCCTTGCGTTCTATATTCGTCGCGCGTTTAATTATTCTTACCATATTGATGTAATTGCTCACAAGTTGTAATAGATTAATTAGGATTTTTCTCCTTTTCATTTATCGTTTTGACGGGTTATTTTTGGCTATGTAATTAATACCCTAAGCCTTGTAATAGTGTAGCTTTACTTTCCGCACTTTAAAATTCCGTAAAATATTAACCGTTAGATGTATGAATAATAGGGATGCATGACAAGAATGTATGATAAAATTAAAACGGTTAGAAAACCCTAAATGTGCAAAGATAATTTGAAATTGAATCACTTGCACATGCGCACTCCTAGGGTATACTCTCACTTTGGTTGTCTTCGGTAAACGATCAGTAAGTATAGGGTGTTTTAGTGGTCGCTCTTTTGTCTCAAAGATCAAAGTTGCCTCGGAAAGGTTGCCTCGGAATTGTTGCCTCGAATATTGATCTTAAGACATTAGATTTATTACTAAGACGTCATAACATTACTTTAGTGATCGTATGTCCCTTTCGAATTGACCCTTTAAAACTCCAACGACGGTGCTACCTACTCACTAATAGTAGAATAGCGCTGTCTAAAGGAAACGAACATAGAATAACTCTTTTTTCGAGTAGATAGATGCTAGTAGGTACTTGCTCAATACAAACAAACTTTTTTTCCACACTTACACTCTTTTCAAACAAAGTTTTCAAAACATTTCATAACACTTTTGAAGACAGAAGCAAGGGTTAAATCGAAGTCAAAAACTTTTTCAAATCAAGCACAACGAAGCAATTTTCAAAATGATGAGCAAGTACCTAAGAGCCCGTGGAAAACCATGGATAGAAAGGGTGCTAATACCTTCCCTTTCTATAATCTACCCCCCGTACTCAGAAAATCTCGAAAAAGGAATTTTTCTGTGCTTTTTTCCTTTCCTTGTTGGATAAAATAAAAGTCGGTGGCGACTCTTGCTTACCGCGACATTTTGTGAACAAAAAACGCAAAATGCAAACCAGCATTTCAAAACAGTTCTGGTTCTGGCCACCGTATCACAGCATCCCATTCATAGCATTGCATGTACAAGTACCATTACAGGTTTCTCATCGTCTTCGCTGTTTATTTCAGCAGAAATGTCTTCCGGACAAAGCATCAAGGATCTTCAGGCACAAAACACCAAGTTCCAGCAGATGTTCATAAATCTGGCAAAAGGACGGGAGGATCTGAAAGCCCTCATCCTGAAAGAGAAAAAGAAAAAAAAAGAAGGTTGTCGGTATTCTGAATATGGGCAGAAGTTTAGAGGGCCATTGAAGCAACAAGTCGACCTGACCTCTTCATCCAAAGAAGGGGAGAATCAAGAAGAAGAGACAAGGGAGAAGGACGCCCGTCCTGAAGTTTCTGACAATGATACCGACTACAATGATGAGCAATATCCTCCCATTGAGGATAGATACAAGCAGTTGGAAGATCGTTTGAGTGCTATGGAAGTCCATAGGATACCTAGTTTGGATTTCAAAGAATTGGGATTGGTGTCGGGAGTGATCATCCCAGAGAAGTTCAAGGCTCCAATTTTTGCCAAGTATGATGGGGTGTCCTGCCCAAAACTCAATCTCCGCTCTTATGTCAGAAAGATCCAGCCCCACACCGCTGATAGAAATTTGTGGGTTCACTTATTTCAAGATAGTCTGTCAGGGACTCAGCTTGAATGGTTCTACCAACTGGAGAGAGCCAATGTTCGAAATTGGGAAGATCTGGCTGCTACTTTTTATAAGCAGTACCAATTCAACGCCGACCTTGCTCCTACTCGTACTCAACTCCATAGTATGTCCATGGGTGTAAGTGAAGGCTTTAAGGACTATGCACAGAAGTGGAGAGACTTGAATGGAAGAGTCCAACCCTCGTTGTCTGGTAGGGAGTTGGTTGATATGTTTCTGTGGATGCTATCTGGTCCATTCTTTAATCATTTGATCGGCAACTTATCAACTGGTTTCACCGAGCTTATTCTGACTGGAGAGAGAGTAGAAGCTGGGATTCGGAGCGGCAAGATACAAAAGGATGCCTCTTCGAGTTTGGTAAAGAAGCCTTTTGCTGGTAAGAAGGAAGCTAGTGCCATCTATAGCCCGAGAGGCCAAAATAGAGCAGAACATCGTCAGACAGTAAGTGTCGTAATGATGCCTAGGCTTACGGCTGCTCCACAATGCAAAAATCAACAAAGCGTGGAAAGACCATAACGGAAGTTTACCCGAATCAACATGACACTGGCTGAAGTTCTACCCCATCTGCTGAGATCCAACTTGGCGACCTTGAAAGAACTTCCCAAGAATCCGAACACCACATCTCCCCGATATAATCCAAATGCTCGGTGTGCCTATCATTCTGAGAGTCCTGGCCACGATACCAACGACTGTTGGGCTCTAAGAAATAAGGTACAGGATCTGATCAAATCCAAGGGAATTGAGTTCGATGCTCCAGAAAAGCCTAATGTCATAACTGCTCCCATGCCCAAGCATGGTCGTGGAGTTAATGCTGTTGATACCGACTTGTTTGTAACCTTGGTGGATGAAGTTTCTACTCCACTTATGACTGTGAAGAAGAATTTGTTGTCAGTCGGTTTATTTCCGGGTTATGGTGAAGGTTGCCACATGTGTTCATTTCTGCCTTCTGGTTGCCATTTGCTGAAGTCAGGTGTTCAGCGCCTGATGGACAGCAAAGAAATTTTGTTCGAGAAAACTTTGATTCCTGTTGTTCCATCTGAAGACGTTGCTATTATAACTATTTCCGCCAATCCTTCCAAGGTCTCTTCGAGAAGGCCTGTTAGGATTACATCTGTTCTAAGAGTCGCTCCGCTAATAATCACTGTTCCTGGTCCTGCCCCGTATGCCTCGGACAAAGTTGTCCCCTGGCATTATGGTGCCGATGTGTACTATCATGGCATCAAACAAGATCTGAAAATGAAGAGGTTGATCCTAATATTAGTAACATTGTCGAGACCAACAAGGTTACCCCAACTGGAAGGGATTTCTCCCCCGAGATTTCCCCGAAGACTGTCAACTAGCCTATTGTCATTCTGTCCGTTGTTCCTGCTGGTACATCAACCACTACTCTTGTACTTACTCGAATTATTACCCCTACCGACGAATCATCTGGTATCCGTGGAAAAGATGTTATAGGTGAGCCTGCCCGGATGGAGGCACCTAGAAAAATTGTCGTAGAAGTCTCTAAGCAAGAGATAGAGGAAATACTAAAAATAATCAAAAAGAGCGACTACAACGTGGTCGAGCAGTTGGGGCAGACTCCCTCCAAGATATCCATGTTGTCTCTGCTGTTGTGTTCTGAAGCCCATGCGAAGGCTCTGATTGCATTTCTCAAGACTGCGCATGTGCCACAAGAGACATCAGCTGATCAATTCAAAGATTGTGTGGCCAGCCTGACTACTGACAATGGGTTGGGTTTTTCAGATGCAGACCTAACGCTGAAAAGGAGGAAGCATAATGATGCTCTACATGTCTCGATTGAGTGCAGGGGCACCACTATGGCTCATGTGCTGGTAGATACTGGATCTTCGCTGAATGTTCTGCCTAAGAAGGCATTGAATCGGTTGGATTGCGAGGGATTGACCTTAAAGCCTAGTAACATTGTGGTGAGGGCTTTTGATGGGTCGAAGAGAATGGTGCATGGGGAGGTGGAAATCCCTGTCAAAGTAGGCTCTCAAACCTTTGAGTCCACCTTCTATGTAACAGACATTTGGCCGTCGTACTCTTGTTTGTTGGGTCGTCCTTGGATCCATGAAGCTGGGGCAGTTACTTCTACACTGCACCAGATGCTAAAGTATCCAGTAAGAGGAAAGATTGTCACTGTGCAAGGTGAGGAGGAGTATATGGTGAGCCACCTCAATTCCATTAGGTACGTAGAGATGGACGGGGAATTCATAGAGACTCCTTGCCAAAACTTTGAAGAGGTTCCCCAGATCTTGGCATCAGCTGAAACTACTACCAACAAACCTCCTCTGAAGATGGCTTCCCTCAAAGACGCCAGAGCAATAGTTGAAGAAGGTGGGTGTACCAACTGGGGACAGCTCCCTGATTTTACTCATAAAACTGACAAGTGTGGCTTGGGATTTACTTCAGGACCTCAAAGGGCTATTCAACGAGCTCGGGCTGGAGGACCTCCCCTATGCATTAGTAATCGGGGAATTAATGCCATTGAAGACAGCGAGGAAGACTCAGACATTGACAGATGGATCTACCCAACTACCAACGGTGGACCGAGTAACTAGACGACTAGGGATTTTATACTAGTTTCTTTTATTCCACAGTAATTGTCTTACTTGTTTTGAGATTTGTAATAAACAATTTAAAACTCTATGGCCTTGTGCCTTGCCCGAGGCACATTGGCTTTGCTTGTGAGGGCTATTATTTGTCATTTCATATATCATTAATAAAGCATTGGACGTTTCTTGCATACAAATTTTGCCCTCTCTGTTTTTGTTTTCTGTTTTCACTTTATCAAAACAGTTGTGCTCTTACACGCACTCACGTATCATACTGCAGATCCATATCCACTCTGGATCCCATTGATAACAGCTCTGTTATTTCCAGTTATGACTTCGAAAATCCGATCAACCAAGCCGAAGACGAAGGTGAGGATGATTGTGAGGTGCCTGGAGAACTTTCTCGACTAATACAGCAAGAAGAAAAGGATATACAGCCTCATGAAGAGAGGGTTGAGATGATAAACCTGGGTGCAGAAACAGACAGAAAAGAAGTCAAAATCGGTGCAAATTTGGAAGTTAAGGTCAAACAGCGGTTGATACAAATGTTGCATGACTATGTTGAGATCTTCGCATGGTCATATGAAGACATGCCAGGCTTAGACACTGATATTGTGGTTCATCGTCTGCCGACCAAAGAAGGTTGTCCTCCGGTTAAACAGAAGGTCCGCCGTATGCGCCCCAAAATGTCAGAGAAGATCAAGGCTCAGGTCATGAAGCAGTTCGACGTAGGATTCTTAGCTGTCACTTCTTATCCACAGTGGGTTGCTAAAGTTGTTCCAGTACCTAAGAAGGATGGTAAGGTATGTATGTGTGTGGATTACAAAGATCTGAATAGGGCAAGCCCCAAGGATGACTTCCCTCTTCCTCACATTGATGTTCTGGTTGACAACACCACGCAACATAAAATCTTCTCCTTCATGGAAGGTTTCTCTGGCTACAACCAGATCAAGATGGCTCCTGAAGACATGGAGAAGATAACCTTCATCACGCAGTGGGGCACCTTCTGCTACAAGGTGATGCCCTTTGGATTGAAGAATGTTGGGGCAACTTATCAGTGCGCCATGGTCGCTTTGTTCCATAATATGATTCACCATGACATCGAAGTTTATGTTGATGACATGATAGTCAGGTCTCAAACTGAGGAAAAGAACCTTGATCATCTACAAAAGTTGTTCGACAGGTTGAAGATATACAAGCTGAGGTTGAATCCGAACAAGTTCACCTTCAGGGTAAGGTCTGGTAAACTTTTGGGTTTCATTGTCAGCGACAAAGGCATCCAAGTAGATCCTGCGAAGGTAAAGGCCATACAAGAAATGCCGGCTCCCCGTACAAAGAAGGAAGTTAGAGGTTTCTTGGGACGCTTGAATTATATCGCCAGGTTCATTTCACATCTGACTGCTACTTGTGAGCCCATCTTCAAGCTTTTGAAGAAAGATCAAGTGGTAAAGTGGAATGATGAATGCCAGACCGCTTTCGAAAGAATCAAAGAATACCTTCAAGAACCGCCAATTCTGACGCCTCCGGTTGAAGGAAGACCTTTGATATTGTATTTAACAGTGCTAGACAATTCAATGGGGTGTGTGTTGGGGAAGCATGACGAGTCTGGTCGAAAAGAGCATGCAATATACTACCTTAGCAAAAAGTTTACCGACTGTGAGACACGATACTCACTACTCGAGAAAACTTGCTGCGCTTTGGCATTGGCTGCTCGCCGACTAAGACATTATATGCTAACCCACACTACTTTGTTGATATCTAAGATGGATCCGATCAAATACATCTTCGAGAAACCCGCTCTCTCCGGAAGAATAGCAAGATGGCAGATGATCTTAACTGAGTACGACATACAATATACAACCCAGAAAGAAATCAAGGGGAGTGTATTGGCTGATCATTTGGCTCATCAGGTCGTGGATGACTACCAGTCCATGAATTTTGAGTTTTCGGATGAGAATATCATGATGGTGACTGACTATGAAGAACCTGGACCAGATGAAGGACCCGAGGAGGGATCCCAATGGACTATGGTTTTTGAAGGAGCTTCAAACGCACTGGGTAATGGAATCAGTGTTGTAATCATATCTCTTGAGGGCTGTCATACTCCTTTCACTGCCCAGCTATGTTTCAACTGCACTAACAACATGGCGGAGTATGAAGCTTGTATCATGGGACTCAAGGCCGCTATTAACCTCAGGATCAAATTCTTGGATGTTTTCGGGGATTCAGCCTTGGTAATAAGTCAGATCAAAGGCGAATGGAATACGAGGCATCCGAATCTCATCCCATACAAAGAGTACGTGTTGACATTGCTCCCACACTTTGAGGAGGTAACTTTTGAACATTTCCCACGAGAGGAGAACCAGTTAGAGGACGCGTTAGCTACCATGTCTTCTATGTTCGATGTTAGGTTGGACAATGAAGCTCCCCAAATCACCATCGAGAGGTTGGATGAACCAACACACTGTTGTGAAATTGATACCGAAGAAGTGGCAGACAAACCCTGGTTTCACGAAGTCAAGAGGTATCTCGAGACTCAAGAGTATCCGGAAGGGGCATCTGTCAACGATAAGAAGTTTCTGAGAAGGTTCGCTGCAAAGTTCTTCCTCAGTAATGGAATCCTCTATAAGCGCAACCATGACTCCACATTACTATGATGTGTAGAAAAGAGCGGACCAGAGAGGATCATGACAGATCTACATGAAGGCACCTCTGGAACCCATTCTAGTGGACATACCATGGCTAAGAAGATCCTACGGGCAGGATATTACTGGTCCACTATGGAAGCCGAATGTTATCAGCACCCTCGAACTTGTCATAAGTGCCAAATCTACGCTGATAAGGTGCATGTGCCTCTGGTCCCCTTAAACGTCTTAACAGCTCTGTGGCCCTTTGCAATGTGGGGCATTGACATGATCGGAGAAATCAGGTCCACCGCTTCTAATGGACATTGCTTCATCCTAGTGGCCATTGATTACTTCATAAAGTGGGTTGAGGCTGCCTTTTTTGTTACAGTAACCAAGAACGTCGTGGCGCGGTTTATCTGACATAATCTGATTTGTCGATATGGTATGCCAGAGAGAATTATTACCGACAATGGTACGAATCTCAATAACACAATGATCCCCGAGCTCTATAAACAGTTCCAGATACAACATCATAACTCTTCTCCCTACCGGCCGAAGATGAATGGCGCTGTTGAAGACGCTAACAAGAACATCAAGAAGATTGTACAGAAGATGACGGTGACATACAAAGACTGGCATGATATGTTATCATTTGCTCTTCATGGGTACCGTACCTCAGCATGGACGTTGACAGGGGCAACACCCTACTCCCTGGTATATGGCATGGAAACAGTCCCACCCATCAAAGTCCAGATACCTTCCCTCAGGATTATGAAGGATACAGGTTTAAACGAAGACGACTAGATTCGAACTCGACTTGATCAGTTAAATATAATCGATGAAAAGAGACTTACTGCTATTTGTCATGGTCAGACGTATCAAAAGCGAATGATCAAGGCTTTTAACAAGAAAGTCAAGCGTCAAGAATATCACGTCGGGGATCTAGTGATCAAGCGCATCATACTTCCGTAAGGTGATCCCAGGGGCAAATGGACCCCCACGTACGAAGTGACATTTGTGGTTAATAACATTTTCTCGGGTGGAGCTATGATTCTAACCACCATAGACGCTGACGACCTTCCTCACCTTGTCAATGCAGACATAGTGAAAAGATACTACGCCTAATCAAAATACCCGCTAGGTTGACTGGCCTAGGCAAAAATAAGGGCTTCCCGACGAACCAAAAGGGTTCGGGCAAAAATAAGGGATGAAAATGAAAAAATATGTACGCCCGGCAAGTCGAAAACCTGAAAGGGCCGCTTGGGAAAAAAAAGGGTATCCCGGTGGACTGAAAACCCGAAAGGGCAGTCCAGGAAAAATTTAGGGATATAAAGCGTATCACTATGCCTCATTGGATCATCTTGCGACCAGATTTCAGTATCGGCTATCGAGCTCGGACGACACCAATCAATCTGATCAACTTTCGGCCAAGTAGCAAAGTGATGAGACGCTTGAAGATATAAGGGCAATAGCAGAGTTGGAACCCCATGGGGTTGTTTCACATAGTTGTTTTTCTTTTACATAAATTTGTATAGTTTCTATTTTTTCAGCGGCATTCTCTTACTAGAGCGTCATCCTCCTTGTACAAAAACTCCTATTACAGGCCAACTTCAGAAATCAATACAAAATTATTTTCACAAGAAACTTCGAGTTTGTTTTTCTTTTTCTGTTTTGTTTTTCAAGAACGTCCAATGACTTATTTATGACATGTGAATTTGAAAATGATTGCTGCTCATAAATATCTACATAAGAAACAGAGACAATTACTCGTAATTCCAGAAACAGGGGCAAAAAAAACAAGAAGTGCCAAACCCGACGGTTACTCTGCCTAGCAGGTACCGGGATAGAGTCAACTTTGGAGCACAATCATCAGTACATACACTCCCCACAAAGTAAAAGTATTCAAAAGAATTGATGTCGGCTTTCCCGAAATAGGACGTAACCTCCCCAGCCAGGGCCATTCTGAAACCTGACAGCTATATCCCTCAGCCAAATTTCATAATCGTGGGCGGGTCAGTAAATTTCATCCCCCAAGAAGAGTTTCTTTCTCTGGATGAAGAGGCTCAATCCTCGACAGAGCTCATTACCTCAGCTATAAAGATTCACTTTCTAAGTTTGTTCCCTACTGAGTTTATTCTCAAGCAGAATCTCTTCTTGACAGAATATTCATAAATCTCCAACAGCAGTCAGGGATTTATTTTCCCAAACTCGGTCATACTCCAATAGCATTTCATGTACATACATCATGACAAGCGCATACATACCATATACAACATTATCTCATTTATTTTGAGAACATCATTTCACCATGCATTTCATGCATCGCACATAATTAACCCTATTATATTTTCAGGAAAAATGATTAGCTTCAACAAATCCAACAGTTATGCAGGTCACGTCTGCAGACGACTAACAAAAACTTATTTCCCTAAACCAAACGGGTCAACTAATCTAAACTATCGCTTTGAAGTAACCCTACTATCCAGGTTTCTTCCTATAATCCCTACCATCCAGGCTTTCACCTTGAAGTAACCCTACTATCCAGGTTTCTTCCCATAAGCCCTACCATTCAGGCTTTCACCTTGAGGTAACCCTACTATCCAGGTTTCTTCCCATAAGCCCTACCATCCAGGCTTTCACCTTGAAGTAACCCTACTATTCAGTTTTCTTCTCACAGCCCTACCATTCAAGCTTTCACCTTGAAGTAACCCTACTATCCAGGTTCCTTCTCACAGCCCTACCATCCAGGCTTTCACCTTGAAGTAACCATACTATCCAGGTTCCTTCTTACAGCCCTATTATCCAGGCTCTCATCCCGAAGTACCCCTACTATCCAGGTTTCTTCCCATAAGCCCTACCATCCAGGCTTTCACCTTGAAGTAACCCTACTATCCAGGTTTCTTCCCATAAGCCCTACCATTCAGGCTTTCACCTTGAAGTAACCCTACTATCCAGGTTCCTTCTCACAGCCCTACCATCTAGGCTTTCACCTTGAAGTAACCCTACTATCCAGGTTCCTTCTTACAACCCTACTATCCAGGCTTTCGCCTTGAAGTAACCCTACTATCCAGGTTCCTTCTTATAGCCCTACCATCCAGGCTTTCACCTTGAAGTAACCCTGCTATCCAGGTTCCTTCTCATAGACCTACCATCCCAGCTTTCACCTTGAATTAACCCTACTATCCAGGTTCCTTCTCATAGCCCTACTATCCAAGCTCTCATCCCGAAGTACCCCTACTATCCAGGCGACAGTTTACAACACAGTAAAATTGGACCCAACTAGTTACAGTCTATTTCACATTTCCCTAGTAAGTCGCTGTGCAGCATGGACCCTGACCAAACTGCAGTCTACTTCCACCTCCTCGATCCAGAGATAATTCCCCAATAAAGTAGCAGACAACTGAAGCTCCTATACTCTATTTCCCAGAACATAAATCGACATTCCCCGACGAAGTCCTCCTCAACGACAGGTACATGAATTATCGCAAAGGAATCTCTTATGCAACCGATATATTTGCTGGATGGAATCGTTAAGCCCATCTCTGACGATACTCTATCAACTTCCAAATGGCATCTGTAAGCCCATTCCCGATATCACCAATCAAGTATTACTTCATGCGAGTGCAAATTTCTGGGCACTTTAGTGTTTAATCCTCTTCTACCTTCAGATCACGAAAGGCAGGCCGGTCAATCTACATCCTCAGGTTTAAGAAGATTAAACAGGGGAAGCTGTTGTAACCCAAAATTTTCCCTCTCACTTTACTCAATATATGTTCACTGAGATACTCAACTTGCTTAAGGATGCCCAAGAGTTGACCAGATAAACTCCATCCTAAAGCAATGAGCCCCCAATTAGGGTTTCCATTTTCATCAAGATGGGTGAACTCCAAAGACCTCATATTCTCTCCATGGTCCTAATATGTTCTCAAGACCCTCCATGTAAAATTTCAAGCCTTGCACAAGAAGTTTGCTCAGTCAACTGCTCAGATGCTTGAGAATCGACTATATTAGGTCAAAAGTCAATTGTGGCTCATATACAGTCAAACTTCAAGATTTTTGGTCAAAATCAACATTTTGAAGTGATATTCATCATTTGATCAAGGTTTGATCATGATTCTTCAGGGAATGCTCCTAATTCGTCAAAACTCAAAAGTTGCAAAATTAGGGTTTCTAAGGAAAAGTCATCCAAACTTTGACCAAGCATAAATTTCTCATACTTTATCATAAATTTCTCATCTAAGTCTCATTTTGAAGGGAATCCAATTTCCTACAACTCATCTTCAGCCCTCAAGTTCAAGAAATGCACCCATAACAAGATATGAATTTCTACGTTATAGGTCCTTTTGAAAAAGTCAACAAAAAGACCTTTTGGGTCAAAGCTTCTTACATGAACATGGAAGACCCAATTGAGATGATACCAAAAGGGTTGTTTAGGGGATACTCTAAGCTTTCCAAAAGTCCAAGAACACCTATTTAGGGTCAAAATTGGAAGAGTTATGCATTGTCAAAGTTGACCATTTTTGGAAAATTGCCAAAAGTCAAATATGCCCAAAATTGCATTTTTGACAAATGGGCCTAACTTTTTATGCTTGCACATCACTTCCAACATGGTCCATGATCAAAACATCCTTCCACATGTTATTAGCTTTATTTATTTAATTTATTTTGATTTTTATCATTTAAAAATCAAATTAAATCAAATAAATGATATAAAATATGGAAGATTTGTTTTTTGATCTGATTTTGAATAAGATACAACCCATTTATGCTGTCAAAACAGAATCAAATCGTGCAAGGTTGAAAAGAGAAGAAATCTCTACATTTGGAAAGATTGGATGCAAGAATTGAAATTCATTATTCTTTGGATTCATTCCAATATTATTAACCTAATTGATTCACATACATATAGAAGATGATTCTAACCCTAGAGCAGAAGGTTTTTTGTGCGCATCCTACCTCCAAAGAAAGAAACAAGACTCAAATTTTTGTTCAAAAAGTGAGAGACCTATCTTCTTCCACAGACCAATTCAAAGCGTGTTGAAGCTTCCAATCATTTCCTGGACCTCTCTTGGAACTAACCCGATCAATTGCAAGTGTCAAAACACCCAGAATCACGCTACATTCGTCATACAATTTGCTTCTTTTTTGAAATCGATTATGTTAATTCTTGCATCATAAGCATGTTTGAATGATATATTTGTGATTGTTAACATATTTGCAACATGTTGGGATAATTTAATTGATGTTTTGATGCGTATACTGAGGTTTGCCATGGTTAGGGTTTGAGAAGCCATTTTCGGGCTTCTCTGTACAGGTGAAATTGTGCCAAAAAACTAATGCTATGATGATCGTGAGGCCCAGACGAATCAATTGGCATAGTTAGAACTGACTTATTGTGCATCATATGAATTTTTGAAGCTTGCAGGTGTATAGCTATGGAGTTTTGTCCGTAGGTATAAGTGTGAGATCTAAAACGACGGACAGGAAAGAAGACGGTGACTTGTCACCACCCCCACTGGCCCATTTGAATTTCGCGCGTGTTTCCAGCTTATCCACCCTGTTTCATATATTTTAATTTAATGTTATTATATTAACAACAAAGCAGCGTAGCACAGATGGAAGGGCAAGCGTGGAACGAGCGGAGGGACCTAGTTTCGATCCCAGGTCCAAACATTTTCCTATTTTCTGACTATTTAAATGCAGATCCAATACAACCCATGAGCAAACGTCCATCGTGCGCCCTCTTGATCCAGCCACTGGATTCATTACCATGCAGATCCCACGCCCCAACTTTATACATCCACGATAGACCATCAGAAGACAAGCACACTGGATCTGGCGCATGTTTGGGCTCAGAATAGTGGGCCTGGACAAAAATTCCAAAACGCACCCCCTTGGGTGCTCAGACAGGCCCAACTTCATACTTCATTTTTTATTTTTTTAATTATTTTTCTTTTGTTTATTAATTATATTTTTTTTCTTAAATAACACCAAAAATCATTTTTTTTATTTAATCAAAAATCACCAAAAATAATTTTTCATAAAAAATATTTTGTCAATTAATTAGTTTAATTAAATTAGGGTAATTAATGTTTTTTTCCTTATTATAATTAAAATAATTATATTTAGGGTTTAATTCTATACTTAACCTAATTTTTCCTTAAAAATAAATATTTTCGCAATTTAGATTTCTAGGTCGGCTAATCATTTCTCGCACTTAATTTACCGCACGTTTTTAATTTTATTTTTATTATTATTTGTAACTGCTCCGAGTTTGTAATAGTAATCAGGTTTTCTTTTAAAACGCCACATTTTATTTTCAGTCAAAATAATTATGTATCTGCTCAAAGCCCTCTAATAGTGTAGGACTCTTACTTTCTCGCTTTTATATTTTGTATGCTTGTATATAATTGTTAGAAACCTAGGCGTGTATGATTAATGAATCAATTATAGATCACTAAACTGCAAGATAAATATAACTGAAAAAAGCACACCGCTGCACATGTTCACTCCTAGGGTTTACTCCACTCGACTGCCTCGGAAATAATGGTCATGTCCCTCGAATGTAAGGATACCTTAGCAATGACCCGCGATTCAAAATCTTCATAAAGATCATAGTCCCTACTTGTCCCTTGAGTTGCCTACGAATTGATCTTATGATGATAGTCCATTCGCAATGCTAAGGTAACTCTACTTGTTGCCTTCAGAGACTATTTCGTCCCTTCGAACGTCCTTTTAAAATCCAACGATGGTGCTACCTATTCCTTAATAATGGGATAGTGTCGTCTAAAGGAAAACAAAGACTTTTTCGAGTAGGTAGATTAGTTCCTAGGTACTTGCTCAAACAAAACCTTTTACACAAACACTTTTCAAAACAGTTTTAAAAAACAAACTCTGTCACACTCTTGAGGACTTATACAAGAGTTATCACGGAGTAAAACCTTTTCAAAACAAACACACGCAAGCAATTTAAAAATGAGCAAGTACTTAAGAGCTCGTGGAAACCACGGATAGAAAGGGTGCTAACACCTTCCCTTTCTATAATCTACCCCCCGTACTCAAAAACATTCTCGAAAAAGGTTTTTTCTGTTTTTTTTTCCTTTTCCTTTGTTGGATGAAATAAAAGTCAGTGGTGACTCTTGCTTACCGCAACTTTTGCAAATACAAAACGCAAACGAGTATAACAGTTGGTTCTGCCACCGTATCACAATTCCATTCTTACTCTTTAGGTTTAAGAAGATTGAACAGGGGCAACTGTTGTACCCAAAAATTTTCCCTCACATTTTTCAAGACAAATTAATTCAAAATACTTCCTCATGCTCCTAGGGTTCTCAATTTCTCAAGACTATTCAAGGGTTGCCCAGACAAACTCTCCTCATAAGTAGTTTACCTACAACTAGGGTTTCACTTTTCTTAAAGGAAATTGGACTTCTAATGCCCCAAGTGGAGTTCAGGGTTTCTCATATTCTACAAAGAATCCTCATACCAAGTTTCAAGCCTTGCAGTACAAGTTTTCTCATTCAATTAGTCAGATGGTTGAAAATCAACTGTATTGGACAAAAAGTTAACTTTGACCAATTTATAGTCAAACTTCAAGATTTTTGGTCATCATCAAGATTTTGAAATCACATTCATCATTTCATCAAGGGTTTGATCATGATTCATAAAGAAAACTCAAGATTTATCAAAAGTCAAAAGTTACTAAATTAGGGTTTTCTTAAGGAGAAGTCAACTAAACTTTGACCAAGCATCACTTTCACATACTTCATCAGAAATTCCTCAACCAAAGCCTATTTTGAAGGAAATTCATTTCTATACAACTTTGTCTCTCTAAGCTTAAGGCCAAAAATGCTTCATTTGAGAGATATGGGCCAAAACATTACATGTCTTTTTTAAAAAGTCAACAAAAAGACACTTTTTGTCAAAGCAATTTACATAAGGTTAAAAACTTCAACTGAAAAAACGACCTACATGAAAGTTGTAAGAGACATCTTGAGATTTCCAAAAAGTCCTATATCACCTTCATATAGTAAAAATTGAGTGAGATATGATTTATGAAAGTTGGGCAATTTTGAGAAAATGCATGAAGTCCAAATTGAGCAAATTTGGATTTTTGGGCTAGTGGGCCTATGTTTTAAGGTCCAAACGTGTTCCTGACCTCATAATAGACTCCTAAATCCATTAATTTATTTTTTTGGTTTTATTTCTTTTTATTTTGATTTTATTCAATTAAAAGCAAAATAAATCAAATAAATGATATAAGGCATGTAGATCTATTCTTGAATCAAATTATAAGTCTAAAAAACTGGTGACATCTTGAAAAAAAACGTGATTGGTATGAGATTGGCCTAAAAAATAAATATCTCATGCAAAACTTCAATTAAATATTTGATCATAAAATTCAAATCTTGTGTAATTTCATCAATGTTTGATCATGAAATATTTTCATCATGAAATCCAAATCATGAAATATTTGATCATGAAATACAAAAGATTTGATTCACTTTTGTTGACCTAAATCTTCCACTATAAATACATGACATCTTCAGACCAAGAGGGACACATAATTTGGCCTCAAGAACAAGTCCTAAAAAATCTCAAAATTGTCAAAACTAAGGCAAACTAAAAAACTTATGTGCAACCACTTTCAATCCATTCCAAGCAATCCATCATGTTCCTGAAGTTCTTAGGAGTTCATCCCATCCATCCTTGAAGCCTGAAGCGCGCTAGATCATCACATCTCAACATCATCGATTTGGTAGTTTTCGTGAATCTCAAACTTTTAATCTATGCAAATTTAATTAATTAGATGCATGTATACATGTTCATGACCTTGTTTAGGACTGTTTTGATCCATTATTTGCAAGATTTGATGCAGGGATCGTGAGATGCCATTGTTAGGACAGCTTGGAACTTTTTCTTCGTATCTCATATTACAATTGTTTTCAGACCAAACTAACACCTCCATTGGTTTCGCAAGGGTCAAATTAGGGGGATAAGGTCTGTAATACGGTGGGAGAACTGACTTTTTTAGTGTTTTATCGCAAATGTTGCGGTTAGCTAGAGTCACCATCGACTTTTCTTTTATCGAACAAGGAAAGGCTGAAAAGAATAGGAAATACCTTGATGGGTTTTGAGTTCGGGGGGAAGTTATGAAAAGAGAAGGTGTTAGCTCCCTTTTCATCAGTAGTTATCTACAGGCTCTTAATCGCTAGCTCACTTTTTCAAATTTTCTTTGTGTGTGTGATTTGTTTGAAAATATTTTGAAAAGCTAACTTAGTAATGATTCTTGTGTCAGTCCTCAAGAATGCGTACAAAGTGTTGAAAATATTTTGTTTGAAAAAGTGTGATGTGTAAAGATGTTTTGTTTGTGAAAAAGGTTCTGAGTAAGCGATTAAAAGTTCCTTGCCCACTAAAGGTCATTCTTATTCTTTTCCTTCTCTGTTAGAGACAGTGCTACCCATACCATTAGTTGGTAGGTAGCCCTATCTATTGGATATGAAGGGACGTGCGTAGGGTTGTCGTATGGTCATAGAAAGAAACTTGTAAGGATACTTTAGCAATTCGAATGGACTGTCATGATATTATTCGTAGACAACAAGGGACTAGATTATTTTTCGTAGGTAACTCGAGGGACATCACGAGACCATGATCTTTATTCAAAGAGACTGTGATGATTTAACCGATGGTCTTTGCTAAAGTACCCTTACTTTCAAGGGACATGACCATGTTTCCAAAGACAACGAAGAGAGGTTACCCTAGAGGTGCAAAATGTGTAAAGGTGATTCAGTTCAGTTATATTATCTCAAGTTAAGGTTTTCTAACGTTTTTTTGTCTTTCCATACAAACCCTATTAGCATACATCTAACCGTTATGTATACATGTATATAAAATATAAGTGCAAAAAGTAAAACCCTAGGACTATTACATGGCTTCGGGCAGTTACAATATTTAATAAAACTTTGCAAGAAGTTAAACACTAAGCTATTACAATTTTTATACAACCTATACACTTGTCTAAAAATAAATAGCAAATAAATAAAAATACATGTTAAAAATTATATTTAAAAAAAACCTAAATGTCTTAAAATGTCACTTTTTTTTTTATTTTGGGTTAATTTTAAGCATTTAGAAAATAATTAATTATCTAATTCTAAATTAATTACAAATGTTAATTAATTAAAAAAAGCAAGTCTAATAAAATTGAATTAAAAATATGTCCAAAATTAGATTAATTAGTAAAAACTCTAAGACTATTTTTTGTATGGATTAAAACTATTAGTAGAAAATTAAATAAGAAAATAATTAAAAACAATGGAAAGTGGAAAAGATTAGAAAACAGATAAAAGATGGTTGCAAGCGCCCAGGCTCGAACCCACACCCTCTCCTTTGTCGAGCAAGAACACTACCACTGCGCCATGAAACAAACAGAATTTTATGCCCTAACAATGCCATCTTGTATTCCTCATGTTAAATCTTGCATGTAAGACTTCAAACTTGTTCTAAACAATCATGCTAAGAGATCTGAATTGTTAGAATCAGTTAACAATGCGTATAATTTGTAATACGAATAATAAAAAATAGTCCAAACCGGGCATGGCATGTATGCAAGTTTGAGGTACAGATAGGAATGGAAAGTTACCTATTCTTACCTTGGAGAAGTTCTGAAAGTGATTTGAGGTGGTGGTTTCGACTGAATCAAACTGGAAATTCGGATTCAATGGTGCACTTTCTTTGAAAAATTGTGATTTTTGAGACTTTTCTTGAAGCCAAATTTTCCATGTCATTGTAGTGTGAGGGCTTAAGTATTTATAGAGAAGGAGATTTAAGTCACCAAAGAAGGAAATAATCAAGTGATCATGGTGTTACCAAAAATTAATGAAACATATTTTCTAACTTGCCATTTTTGAAGATCCTTGTCTCAAAAATGTCTCTCACGGTGTTGGCAAGATTTTGTGAGGTCTTGGGCTTTCTAGGAGATGTCAAAATGATCATAGTCCAACATTATCCAACTATTTGTTATTTTTAATTTAATTCTTTTACAAAAATTAAATAAAAATTTAAATAAATAGGATAAAAAATATGACCATGTACCAATGGAACTAGAGGTATTCTATCATGTCATAAACATGTTTGATCCTTAAAAGTTAGGCCCATTAGTCCAAAAATTCAAAATTGCTCAATTGAGGTTTCATGCATTTCTAAAAAAATTTCCAACTTGTGCCAAGCATAACTCTCACAATTTTTGTCGTATGAAGTTGATCGTAGACTTTTTGGAAACCTTAAGATATCTCCTACAACTTTCATGGTGGTCATTTTTTCATTTGAAGTATTTATCTTGATGTAAATTGATTTGAAAAAAGATTACTTTTTGTTGACTTTCAAAATGACCTGTAATGTGTTGGCTCATATCTCTCAAATGAAGCATTTTTAGACTTGAGCTTAGAGAGACAAAGTTGTAGAGAATTGAATTTCCATCAAAATGGGCTTTGGTTGAGAATTTTATGATGAAGAATGTGAATGTTATTGTTGTACCCAAAAATTTCCCCTCTCATTTTACTCAATACATACTCCTAGAGATCCTCAATTTGTTCAAGTTTTCCCAAAAGTTGACCAGACAAACTCTCTCCTAAGGCAGTGTGTCTCAAATTAGGGTTTCCATTTTCATCAAGATAGGTGAACTCCAAAGACCTCATATGCTCTCCATGGTCCTAATATGTTCTCAAGACCATCCATGTCAAATTTCAAGCACTACACAAGAAGTTTGCTCAATCAACTGCTCAGATGCTTGAGAATTGACTGTATTAGGTCAAAAGTCAACTATGGCCCACATATAGTCAAACTTCAAGATTTTTGGTCAACATCAACATTTTGAAGTGATATCCATCATTTTATCAAGGGTTGATCATGATTCTTCAAGGAATGCCCTAAATTCATCAAAACCCAAAAGCTGCTAAATTAGGGTTTCTTAGGAAAAGTCAACCAAACTTTGACCAAGCATAACTTCCACATACTTTATCAGAAATTTTCCATCCAAGGCTCATTTTGAATAGTATGAAATTCCTTACAACTCATCTTCATCCCCCAAGTTAAAAATATGCACTCATAAAAAGATATGAATTTCTACATTATAGGTCCTTTTGAAAAGTCAACAAAAAACACCTTTTGGGTCAAAGCTTCATACAAGAACATGGAAGATCCAATTGAAATGAGACCAAAAGGATTGCTTATGGGACATCATAAGCTTTCTAAAAAGTCTAAGAACACCTCTCTAGGGTTAAAATTGGAGGCGATATGCCTTGTCAAAGTTGACCTTTTTTTGCAAAATTGCCAAAAGTCAAATATGCTCAAAAGTGCATTTTTTACCAAATGGGCTTAGCATTTCATGATTTCACCTCACTTGTAGCATGGTCCACGACCTAAATGTTCACTCACTTGTTATTTGCTTCATTATTTATTTTATTTTTATTTTTTATTTATTAAAAATTGAATAAAATCAAATAATTGGTAAATAATATCAAAGATATGTTTTGATATGATTTTTGAACATGATCTCAATCAAATTATGCTGAGATATCAAGACCAAATCAAATCAAGCATCATTGGTACAAAAATGGGATAATTTGGCTCAATTTAGAAAGTTTTCATATGGCTAAAGAATCAAATCAAATCTTCTCAAAACTTCAAGATTCAATTTGTTTTGCAACCCTAATTCACTCAAGGGTATATAATGAACAAGAACAAAGCATAAAATAAGGGTTGGCAGGCGTGAAAAGGAAGAACAAAGTTCTAATTTTTCAAAGAAAAATGCAGATCCAATCTTGCTCCATAGGCCGTTTCAAGCATTTCTAAAAATCAAGTCATATCCCTAGGCACTCACGGAACCTGTAGCAAGCATTTGCAAGGCCTGAAGCATCCAAAATCGCGCGCTACAACTCATACGGTTTGCATATTTTTTTCAAAAATGATTAATGTAATTCTTGCATTCTTAGCACATTTGATTGGCATATTTGTGATCATTTACATGTTTGCAAGCTTACTGAATGGTTTGATTAAAGTTTTGACGCATATATGTTCCTTTGCCATTGTTAGGGTTTGCGTGTGCATTTTAGGGGTTTATCCTACAGGTTAAATTGGGCAAGGACAAGGATACCATGACATTCACGAGATCAAAATGAATTGATCTATACAGTTAGAAATCATTTATCGTTTGTTTTGTGAATTTTGAAAGTTGTAGGGGCTATGGATACGAACATGTGACTGTAGGTAAAGGGTCTTTATCTAAGGCGACAGACAGAGGAAGAAGATGGTGGTGTGGCAGTCAACCATTGGATCATTCAAACTAGCGCGCGTTTTTATTCTGAGTCACAATCCACTTTTTTTCTATATTATATTTTGTTTCCATTGTTTGTACAACAAAGTAGATTGGTCCAGTGGTGAAGCGCGTTGGTGGGAAGCATAAGGACCTGGGTTCGATCCCAGGTCCAAGCAATTTTCGTTATTTTCTCAATTTCTATTCACAGATCTAGTGCATCAATTCCTCAAGCGTTTATCATGTGCCATCAACATTCAGCCATTGGATCATTATAGCATCAGATCCAACGCTTCCAGCCAGGAAGGACCATGGCGTGCTCTCAAGGCAGCACTACATGGAATCAAACGTAAGCTTGGGCCATCAACCTTGGGCCCAAGAGCAATTTCAGAATCACACCCCCCTTGGGATGTTCAGCAAGTAGGCCCATTCTCTTTTTTCTTATTCTTTTTATTTATTTCTTAATTATTTTTCTTTTTAAAATAACCTCAAAATAATTTCTTTTTTTATTAATTATAAAATCAACAAATCACAAAATCATAAAAAGATCATTTTTTCATAAAATATTTACTTTAATTTAATTAGAAAATTAGGTTAATTTAATTTATTTTTTCAGAATTAAAAACAATTAGAAATTAGGGTTTAATTAATGTGCAATTAAATCCTTTTCTCAAATAAAAAATGTACAATTTTTTTTATCAATTAGGGTTTTTAGGCTATTTTTAACTGTCCTCGCATTTAAATTGCCGCGCGCATTTTAATTATTTTTTCATCATTTGTGTAACTGCCAATGGTTTGTAATAGCTTTAAAAAATAGGGTTTTTATTTACTGTTTAATCCCCGGTTTTTGGTTATGTAATTAATCCCCTCCCCGAAGCCTTGTAATAGCTAGGTTTATTTTCTTGCACTTTTAATTTCCGCAATCTTTAACTGTTAGATGCATGTTTAATAGGATTGTATGGAAAGATGTTTGAAAAATTAAAATGGTAGCTCACTTAATGTGCAAAGACTAATTAACTAAAAAAATCACATGCACATATTCACTCCTAGGGTTTTCCTCACTTCGGTTGCCTTCGGTAAAACAGTCATTAAGCATAGGAGATTTTAGTTGTTGCCCTCTTGTCTAAAAGATCAAATGTCCCATTTGAATGTTGCCTCGGAAATGTTGCCTCAGAAATGTTGCCTCAGAAAGATCTTAAGACTCTAGGGTTACTACTAAGGTTTCCTACCCATTGCTCTAGTGACTGTACTTGTCCCTTTTGAACGTCCCTTACAAACTCCAACGATGGGGCTACCTACTCCTTAATAGTAGGATAGTGCTGTCTAAAGGAAACGAGAATGAATAATCTTTTTTTGAGTAGGTAGAATCTTAAGTACTTGCTCAACAAAACTTTTCACACAAACACCTTACAAAACAATTTTCGAAAACAACTTCGTCACACCCTTGAGGACTGATACAAGGGTTATCACGAAGTAAAACTTTTCAAAACAAGCACACACAAGCAATTTTAAAAATATGAGCAAGTATCTAAGAGCCCATGGAAAACCATGGATGGAAAGGGTTCTAACACCTTCCCTTTCTATAATCTACCCCCCGTACTCAGAAATCTCAAAAAAAGGTTTTTTCTGTTCTTTTTCCTTTTCCATGATTGGATAAAATAAAAGTCGGTGGCGACTATTGCTTACTGCACATTTGTGAATACAAAACGCAAACTAGTTTTAACAGTCGATTCTTCCACCGTATCACAGTTATGCTTGGTCAAAGTTCAGTTGACTTCTCCTAAAGAAAACCCTAATTTAGAAATTTTTGACTTTTGATGAATCTTGAGTTTTCTTGATGAATCATGATCAACCCTTGATCAAATGATGAATGTGACTTCAAAATCTTGATGTTGACCAAAAATCTTAAGTTTTGACTGTATGTTGACCATAATTGACTTTTTATCGAATATAGTTGATTTTCAATCATCTGAGTAATTGACTGAGCAAAATTGTGATGCAAGGCTTGAAACTTGACATGAGGATTCTTTGAAGCATATGAGGAACCATGAAACTAACTTTAGGCATTAGAAGCTCAAATTTCTTTGAGAAAACCAAAACCCTAATTGTAGGCCACTGTTTAGGAGGAGGGCTCATCTTCTCAATTCTTGAATAGTCTTGAGTGTTTGAGACCCTTAGGAGCATGAGGAGGTATCTTGAATCAATTTGTATTGAATAATGGGAGGTAAAATTTTGGGATACAATAGCTGCCCCTGTTCAATCTTCTTAAACCTGAAGAGTTAGATTGGTATGTCCGCCATTCATGATCTAAAGGTGGAAGATGATTGAACAGTTAAGTGCCCAAAAATTTGCACTCGCCGGTACACGAAGTAACATTGTTGGTTGATAGTATTGTTGAATGGGATTTAAAGATTCCATTCTGAAAGTTGACAGAGTGTCGCCGGGGATGGGCTTATAGATGCCATCCTAAGTAACTGTTGATAGGGGTATCAGAATGAGTCTACTCCTGACTGTATCTGAAGAATGCTTTTCAGAAGGAAAATGCTCTCCATAATTCAGTCTCTGGCTAGAATACTTTTCAGAATAAACTTCTGAAGGGTAAATCTCGTCAGAGTTCAGTCTCTGAAGGAAATCATTTGGTCATGCAGATAGTCACCTCGTCTTGTTTCAAGAATTGATCTACAATCTGTTTTTTGTTGGTAAGCCTGTCATGTTTCGTGAACTCATACCGCTTGGTCATATAGATAGTTTCCCCGTTATGTTTCAGGAATTAATCTGCGACTTTTTTTTTGTAAACCCTTCCTGTTTTGGGAATTCATACCTCCAAGTCATATAGATAGTTGCCCTATCCTATTTCAGGAATTAATCTGCAACTTACTTTTTTTTGGTAAACCCGTACTGTTTCGGGAACTCATACTGCATGGTCATATAGGTAGTTGCATTGTCCTGTTTCGTGAATTAATTTGTGACCTTCTTTTTAGTTGGTAAACCCGTCCTATTTCAGAATTCATACCGCCTGGTCATATAGATAGTTGTCCCGTCCTGTTTCGGGAAATAATTTGTGACCTATTTTTTATTGGTAAACCTGTATGGTTTCATGAATTCATACCGCCTGGTCATATAGATAGTTGCCTCATCCTATTTTGGGAATTAATCTATGACCTGTTTGAAAATTGTTGATGATATTCGTTTGTTTGCGAACTATACCTGAAAATACAAATTTAGCTTTATGCAATGTCATGATGTATGTAATGCATTGTGTAATGATGCTCTCAAAATAAAGTAGAATGTTATATGCGTTTCAGTATGCATATGCTATGATGTATTGTGAAATGATGTATGGGTGTAATATGTCATTGAAGCGTATTGGTAGCTCCTTGTAAAAATGTCTAGCTGGGGAAAATAAATCTCGGACTATTGCTGGGGATGAAAAAAGTGATTCTTCAATTTCTGTTGGGAATAATTTTCCTGGGGATTCCCGCTTTTAGTTTGAGGATACTCCGCTGGGGATTTTCGACTTCTGCTTGACGATGGAGGAATTCAAGGAGAGTCGGTCGTTCACCCTTCTTGTTGAAGGATTTGATTCTTATGTACCCTGACTGGAGATAAAAGATATGGATATTCCTTCGGTGTGCTATCTGTCCATGTTTCAGATACCGCAACAACTCTTCTAAAGATAGCAACTTTGATTAAACCCTGCTGGAGAGGAGAATCTTGTTAGGGATTTACGGTGTTGGAGTAATAAACTCTGCTGGGGAATTAAATTCCTGTAAACTATGTCGAGGAAATAAACTCTGATGGAGATTAGAATTATATAGGCTGCGGGGACCTATATTAGGGAAAAGATCAAACTTCCTTATCCGCTAGGGAACCTATTTGGGATGATGATTAGGTCAAGCTATCGATTAGGGATATGGTGGTGAACTGCTGGAAGATGCCCCAATTTATGCCTGAGGGCATATTAGACTTGCTGGGGAATATATCTTTGTTGGGGATGAGCTTGCGAAGATATCTCTGTAGAGATAGTTTCATAGAGATTTCTATGTGGGGATTTATAAATGACTTAAACATTATCCCAACTCCTAGAGTCTTTGATAAATGCTAATCCTATTTGTTTATGTAAATATTTCTAAATGATGATCATACTCAAATGCATATGTTCATTCAAAGTAACCGCCAGACGTATTCGCAAACAAAACAGAGGAAGTAAAAACAAATAGTTTTGAATTTTGAAATAGAGTGAGTTGTATTGATTTTGAAACTTTGCCTATGAAAAAGCAGTTTTGTAAAAGGAGACAAAAATCCTAGTAAGAGGAATTTGTGAAATTGAAAAAAAATACAAGTTGATAAATAAGAAAAACTGCTATGTGGAAATGATCTCATCGAGTTTCAACTCTGCTATTGCCTTTATGTCTTCAAGCATCTCATCACTTACCGTCGGAACAAGATGACTGGATTAATCTGTACTGTTTGATCTTGACATTGATAACAAAGCTTGTTGTAAGTAGATGATCCAACAGGGCATAGTAATACGCTTTAATCCCTAACTTTTTCCTGGAGCGTCCTTTCTGGTTTTCAGTCCACTAGGATACCCTTTTTTGCCCAAGTTGCCTTTTCAGGTTTTCGACTTGTCGGATGTATAATTTATATATATATATATATATATATATATATATATATATATATATATATATATATATATATATATATATATATATATATATATATATATATATATATATATATATATATATATATATATATATATATATATATATATATATATATATATATATATATATATATATATATATATATATATATATATATATATATATATATATATATATATATATATATATATATATATATATATATATATATATATATATATATATATATATATATATATATATATATATATATATATATATATATATATATATATATATATATATATCCCTAATTTTTGCCCGAACCATTTTGGTTCGCTGGGATACCCTTATTTTTGCCTAGGCCTATCAACCTAGCGGATCTCTTTTATGTGTAGTATTTTTTGACCATGTTCACGTTCACAGGGTGAGGAAAATCTTCACCGTTCATGGTGGTAAGTATCATAGCACCTCCAGAAAATATCTTTTTGATTAAAAATGTCCCTTCGTAAGTGGGAGTCCATTTGCCCCTAGGATCACCTTGTGGTAGGATGATGCGCTTTATTACCAAATCACTAGTCTGGTACACCTGATGTCTAACTTTCTTGTTAAAGGCCTTGATCATGCATTTCTGGTACATCTGACCATAACAAACAACCGCGAGCTTATTTTCATCAATCAAATTTATCTGGTCAAGTCGATTCTGAATCCATTTGTCTTCATCTAAACTTGTGTCACTCATAATCCTATGGGAAGGAATCTGGACTTCAACATGTAAGGCAACCTCTATACCGTAGACTAGAGAGAACGGGGTTTCCCCAGTTGATATACGTACTGAAGTGCGATAACCATGAAGAGAAAATGGTAACATCTCATGACAATCTTTGTATGTCACTGTCATCTTCTGCAAAATCTTCTTGATATTCTTGTTGGCGGCTTCCACTGTGCCATTCATCTTTGGTCGATACAGAGAAGAATTATGATACTTAATATTGAACTGCATGCAGAGTTCTGTGATCATAGTATTGTTAAGATTGGTACCATTATCTGTGATGATTCTTTCAGGGATGCCATACCGACAGATAAGGTTATGCTTGATGAACCAAGCCATAACATTCTTGGTAACGGAGGCGAATGAGGTTGCTTTAACCCACTTCGTGAAATAATCAATAGCGACCGGGATGAAATGATGCCCATTAGAAGAGTTAGGATTAATTTCTCCAATCATATCAATTCCCCACATTGTAAACGGACAAGGAGCAGTCAAGACATTCAGAGAAACCGGAGGCACGTGTATTTTGTCAGCATAAATATGGCATTTGTGAAAAATTCTAGAATGATGGTGGAAATCGGTTTCCATAGTCGACTAATAATAACCCGCTCTTAGAATTTTCTTAGACATTGTATACCCGCTGGAGTGAGTACCAAAGACTCATTCGTGCATATCTTCCATAAACTTCTCAGCTTCTTTCTTGTTTACACAACAAAGCAAAGTCAAATCGTGATTGCGCTTGTATAACATTCTGTTAATTTAAAAGAACTTGGAATAAAACCTAGTTATAAGTTTCTTATCATTGATATATGCTCCTTCAAGATACTCTTGAGTCTCGAGGTATCTTTTTACTTCGTGGTACCAAGGCTTTTCCTCTACTCTATCAGTATCAACTCCGTAGCAATGTGTCAGTTTGTCTAGTCTCTCAATAGTAATTTGAGGAGCTTCATTGTCCCATCTGACTCTGAACATAGATGACATGGTAGCTAACACGTCTGCTAATTGATTCTCTTCTCGTGGGATATGTTCAAAAGTGATTTCTTCGAAATCTGAAATTGATGTCAACACATGCTCCCGATAAGGGATGAGATTCAGATGCTTCGTATCCCATTCTCCCTTAATCTGACTGATTACTAAGGTTGAGTCCCCATATACATTCAAGAATTTAATTCTCATATCGATAGCAGCCTTGATACCCATGATGCACGCTTAGTATTCAGCCATGTTGTTGGTACAGTCAAAATATAATCTGGCGGTGAAGGGCGTATGGGAACCCTTGGGAGAGACAATCACAACACCAATTCCATTACCAAGCGTGTTGGAAGCTCCATTAAAAACCATAGTCAACCGGGATCCCAACTCATGTCCTTCATATGGTCCAAGTTCTTCATAATCAATAATTAGCATAATATTCTCATCCGGGAACTCAAAATTCATAGACTAGTCGCCATCTACAGCCTGATGAGCCAAATGATCTGCTAGTACACTTCCTTTGATTGCCTTCTGAGTAGTGTATTGAATGTCATATTCTGTCAAGACCATTTTCCATCTTCCTATTCTTCTGAAGAAAGCAAGTTTCTCAAATATGTATTTTATTGGATCCATCTTAGAGATCAACAAGGTAGTATGAGTCAACATATATTGTCTTAGTCAGAGAGCAGCCCATGTAAAGCGCAACAAGTTTTTTTGAGAAGTGAGTATCTTGTTTCACAATTGGTAAACTTCTTGCTAAGGTAGTACATTGCATGCTCTTTTCGACCAAACTCGTCATGTTGCCCCAATACACACCCCATTGAGTTCTCTAACACTGTTAGATACATGATTAGAGGTCTTCCTTCAACCAGTGGCATTAGAACTAGAGGTTCTTGAAGATATTCTTTGATTTTGTCGAAGGCTATCTGAAAATCGTCATTCCACTTCCTTACCTGGTCTTTCTTTAGTAACTTGAAGATTGGCACACAAGTAGCGGTCAGATGGGAAATAAATCTGGAAATATAGTTCAATCATCCTAAGAAACCTCTTACTTCCTTTTCAGTACGGGGAGCTGGAATTTCTTGAATGGCTTTAACCTTGGCAGGATCAACCTCAATACCTTTACCACTGACGATGAAACCCAGGAGTTTACCGGATCTTACCCCAAAGGTGCACTTATTTGTGTTTAACCTCAACTTGTATTCTTTCAATCTCTTAAATAGTTTGTGCAGGTGGTGAAGGTGTTCTTCTTCAGTCTGGGATCTAGCTATTATGTCATCAACGTAAACCTCTTTTCATGATGGATCATATCATGGAACAAAGCTACCATAACACGTTGATACGTTGCACTGACGTTCTTCAAACCAAAAGGTATAACTTTGTAATAGAAAGTGCCCCACTGTGTGACAAAAGTAGGCTTTTCCATGTCTTCTAGTGCCATATTGATTTGATTATGACCATAGAAACCATCCATGAAGGAAAATACTTTGTCTTGAGCGGTGTTGTCAACTAGAACATCAATATTTGGAAGCGGAAAGTCATCTTTGGGGCTTGCCCTATTCAAATCCCTGTAGTTTATACACATAAGCACCTTACCATTTTTCCTAGGTACTGGTTCAACATTTGCAACCCAGTGAGGATAGGACATAATAGTTAAGAAACCTGCATTGAATTGCTTCATAACCTCAGCCTTGATCTTTTCATACATCTCAGGACGCATACGATAAACCTTCTATTTTATAGGATGACAACCCTCCTTCATCGGTAGACGGTGAACCACAATGTCAGTATCAAGCCCTGGCATGTCTTCATACGACCAGGCAAAAATCTACATATAGTCACGCAACATCTGGATTAACCTCTCTTTGACATTGTATTCTAGGTAGGCACCTATCTTGATTTCTTTTTTGTCCTCTTCAGTACCCAAGTTCACAACCTCGACTGTCTCTTCATGTTATTGTATATCTCTTTCTTCTTGCTCTAATAGTCTAGCAATTTCTCCAGACACTTCACAATCTTCCTCAACTTTCTCTTCGACTTGGTAGATCGAATTTTTGAAGTCATAATTGGAAATAGCAGAATTGTTATCAATGGGATCCAGAGTGGATGTGGATCTACAATTTGTTATATGGGTGTGTATAAGAACACATAGCTATTTTGGAAGAAATAAAGTAAAATTAAGAAAAAGAGCGCAAAATTTGAATGCAAACGCCCAATGATTTATTAAATGAAAATATGCTGATGAATAATGATAACACTAACATATGGACTGTTGTGCCCCGGGTAAGGCACAAGGCTTAAAGTTATTGTTTAAATTACATAACCAAAATAACTTGACAGTAAGAAAACAAGAAATAATATTTACTCCTTAATAAAGGAGATTGGGATAAAGTCTTCAGTCTTCAAATTGTTGAGCCCGCTGCCGGTAGTGGGGAAGATCCAATTGTCCATGTCGTAGTCACTGTCCGCGTCTTCCATAGAGTTGATAGCATTAACGCCCTTGTTATGATAGGCACATATTACATTGGGATTGTAGCAGGGAGAGAAAGTGTTGGGATTCTGCAGGGGGTCCTTCAATGTAACCAACCCTGCCTTTAACATGTGTTGTAATGCCTGAGCCAACGACATGTTGATTTTTATGAACTGTCTCCTGGGAGCATCTTGCCTATGCTGATATTTTATTATTGCATTGGCGCGGGATTAGAGATCGTTATCGCCCCCACAGATTGATGGCAGTCACTTTTACTATGACCTTTCTGGTCGTACACAACATTAGCTTCTTTCATCATGTTGAATGACTTCTTCGCAGTACTTGAAGATGCAGCCACTTGAATTTTTCTGCTTCTGATTCCACCTTTAACATGTTCCCTTGTTAATATCAACTCGGTGAACCCGACTGAATATCTTCCAATCAGATGATTGAAGAAAGGACCTGTCAAAGTTACCATAAACATGTCAACCAATTCCCTATCAGACAAGGGAGGTTGAACTCTTCCTGCTAGATCTCTCCATTTTTTGGCATACTCTTTAAAGCCTTCGTTAGAGCCCATGGTCATACTCTGTAGTTGCATATGGGTTGGTGCAAGATCAGCATTATACTGGTATTACTTATAGAAAGCAATATCCAAATCTTCCCAGGTATGGATATTGGTCCCTTCTAGTTGATAGAACCATTCCAACTGTGTTCCAAACAGGCTCTCTTGAAAGAAATGCACCCATAACTTCCTGTCAATAGTGTGTGGTTGAATCTTCCGGACATATGACCTCAAATGAAGCTTTGGGAAAGAAACACCGTCATACTTTGAAAAAGTGAGGACTTTGAACTTATGAGGAATGACAACTTATGAGATTAAACCCAAATCCTCAAAATCCAACCCAGACACTTTTTGGTTCTACATAGCATTTAGACGATCTTCTAGCTGCTTGTGTTTTTCATCAACAGGGGGATATTTTTCATTCAAGTAATCTTATTCCTCTTCATCAGAGTATTTAGCAGGACCATGGTTTCTTTTTTCAGTTTCACAACTCTTATCATCTTTATCCTGTTCGTCGTCTTCGTCTAATGGGGTATCGAGATCCTGAACTCGCTTAACTAGACCCCTGAACCTTCTTCCCATGTTAAGGATGGCGTTTGGTTTCTTTGTGTTTTTCTTCTTCTCTTTGGTGATGAGTGACTTCAGTTCTTCCTGTCCCTTGGCTAAGTTCAGGAACATCTATTAGAACTGGGCATTCTGAGCTTGAAGATCTTTGACGGTTTGTTCAAGAGCCATTTCTATTGAAATAAACAGCAAGAAGATGAGAAACATGTCCTGAGAATACCTGTTATGCAGTGATATGGTATGTATATGCATATGCAATGTTTTCAAGGACCTCGTGGGATTTAAATTTTTTAATCAAAAAGGAAACGAAGAAACTTAGTAGTAAGTTCAAATTATAACTGCCTTTTAGGCTTACAATAAAAAAAAGATAGTTAAATTATGAAACTCCTAAGGCCTAAGGTATTAAGTCTCCCATGGACGCTTCCTCTTTGTGTTGACATATGCATTAAGGCTCTTCTCTTCATGGAGTCATTTTGTCAGCTCCAATACTTTATTCTCACTAGCATAAAATTGAGTCTCAAAGATATCCCTTTCTTCCTTGAGTTGAATCCAGGACTTCTATAGTTCTTCAAAGTCAGTAGGCATATCAGAATGAAGAATGGTAAGAGGAATATCTCCTTTAGTGATAGGCTCCATAATGACTGGTAGGATATTAGGATATGGCATTATAATATTTTGAGCACGAGACCTCACCCATCGGAGGTAGGGCTCCAAAGGGATGAAGTTCTTATGCCATAAAGTCTTGATATCAATCTTGTTCACCATGCCCCAAGCATGTATGAACTTTTGACGGTAACCTTGAGGATCATTCTCATAATCAAATATAATACTCTGGATAAGCATATCATGAGGACCGTCTCTTCGAGCATAACCAAACTAACGTAGAGCTAGAGAAGGGTTGTAAGTGATACCTCCCCTTATACCAAGGAGCGTAACATTAGGGAATTCCCCACATCGGTCAATAATAGTGATGTCCTCTTGAGATCGAGAACATCAATCGATATCTGAATGATTAAGTGACATCAACCTTTGAGACCACCTTAAACCTTGTTCATTCATCATCATTGATCGGGGAAGGTGAAAAATAAACCACCTGGAAAGTAAAGGTATGCAACACATGAGAGTCCCTTGCTTCCTCATAGTACGAGTGTGAAGAGAATGCGGAATATCTCCAAGCAAAGTAGGCACGGGATTATGAGTAAGAAATATTTTGATGGAGTTCACATCTATGAGTTGGGCCGGATTAGGGAATAGTACCAAACCATAGATAAGCAAAGCCAAAATATCTTCAAAAGCATGAAAACTCATGGCATCTAGAAACAACTGAGCCTTCTCTATCAGAAATTTAGCAAGAAGACCTTTAACTCCACTTCTTGTTTCTCAATTAGATACAATGTCTGACGCTTCAGATGTAAGGTTTCTACAATATCTTCAGGTTTCAGAACTTTCTCTAGATCGGTGAAGGGTGTCTGATCAAGAATAGGCACTCCAAGTAACTTAGATAAATCTTCCATTGTGGGAACCAACTGATAATCTAGGATGGTAAAATAGTGATGCTTAGGATCAAAGAACTGGAACATAACACTCATCATGCCTTCTTCGAAACTGGGGGTAACCAAACTGAGTAGATAGGAATGCCTATTAGTGAATTGAGAATTTTTGGGAACCTTTGAGACTAACTCCTTAAGCTTGGAAGGTACCCTTACAAAGTTAATTCGGATAGTATTTCTGTGAGCGGAAGCCATGACCTGCAACAAAGGACAAATGTAAATCCATGGGTCCTTGAAACGGTTAGTGAAAATGTTATGATGTCATGATATTAGGTTCATGTTTAAACAAGTAAGAAACACAAACAAATCATACAAGAGCCTTAGGTTTAAAGGATTACATGAGGTCCATAAGCAAGCATCCTTCTCTATTGAAGTTAAGTTGGCTCAACCTGTCCTAAAATAGTAACCGGGTTCTAGGAATCACATATCACAAATCTTTCTCGAAGGTTTTATTTTATTACGGCAACTGACTTGCCACTAAAACATCCCGCGAGTCGAATCTCAATGAGTGTAGTATCAAGTATCAACCAACCTTGGACTGCACCAAAGCCAGCCATTTCACTACCTTCTAATGGCCAAGATGAGTCAATTAAGGTTCTAAAAGTTAGTTGGTGCTAATGACACCACGCGGAAGCCTAATGTTATCCTTGACTGACTCAAGGAATATTAGTACAAACCAAAGTGTCGCACTAAGCGTAGCCTTCACTTCAACCATATTGGTCTATATCGTACAATTTTCATGATCTATTGCTACTTACCTAAGGCATCCCTAAATCTGGGTGTAGGATCTTACAAGTAATAAACCCAAGCAAGCCCTTAAAGTTTAAAGTAGACAAATCACACAATTTAAGCAAATAAAGTGATCTAAACTCTTAAGGTAACCCCTTTTTTAATTATTTCCCCAGCATAGCCACCAGTGCTATAATACGGTGGGAGAACTGAATTTTTTAGTGTTTTATCGCAAATGTTGCGGTTAGCTAGAGTCGCCACCGACTTTTCTTTTATCCAACAAGGAAAGGCTGAAAAGAACAGAAAAGACCTTGATAGATTTTGAGTTCATGGGATAAGTTATGAAAAGGGAATATGCTAGCACCCTTTTCATTTGTAGTTATCTACAAGCTCTTAATCGCTAGCTCACTTTTTAAAATTTGCTTTGTGTGTGTGATTTGTTTGAAAATAATTTGAAAAGCTAACTTTGTAATGATTCTTGTATCAGTCCTCAAGAATGCGTACAAAGTGTTGAAAATATTTTGTTTGAAAAAGTGTGATGTGTAAAGATGTTTTGTTTGTGAAAAAGGTTATGAGCAAACGATAAAAAGTTCCTTACCCACTAAAGATTGTTCTTATTATTTTCCTTCTCTGTTAGAGACAGTGCTACCCATACCATTAGTTGGTAGGTAACCCTATTTATTGGATGTGAAGGGACATGCGTAGGATCGTCGTATGGTCATAGAAAGCAACTTGTAAGGATACTTTAGAAATTCGAAGGGACTGCCATCATATTATTCGTAGACAACAAGGGAATAGATCATTTTTCGTAGGTAACTCAAGGGACATCGCGGGACCATGATCTTTATTCAAAGAGACTATGATGATTTAATCAAGGGTCTTCGCTAAAGTACCCTTACTTTCGAGGGACATGACCATGTTTCCGAAGGCAACGAATAGAGGTTACCCTAGGGGTGGAAAGTGTGCAAAGGTGATTCAGTTCAATTATATTATCTCGAGTTAAGGTTTTCTAACATCTGCTTTTGTCTTTCCATACAAACCCTATTAGCATACATCTAACAATTATGTATACATGTATATAAAATATAAGTGTGAAAATTAAAGCCCTAGGACTATTACATGGTTTCAGGGCAGTTACAATATTTAATAAAACTTTGCGAGAAATGAAACAATAAGCTATTACAATTTTTATACAACTTATACACTTGTCTAAAAATAAATAGCAAATAAATGAAAATACATGTTAAAAATTATTTTTTTAAAAATATATAAATGTCTTAAAATGTCACATTTTTTTTGTATTTTGGGTTAATTTTAAGTATTTAGAAAATAATTCGTTATCTATTTCTAAATTAATTACAAAGGTTAATTAATTAAAAAAACTAAGTATAATAAAATTGAATTAAAAATATGTCTAAAATTAGATTAATTAATAAAAACCCTAAGACTATTTTTTTATGGATTAAAACAATTAGTAAAAAATTAAATAAGAAAATAAGTAAAAATAATGGAAAGTGGAAAAGATTAGAAAACACATAAAAGATGGTTACAAGCGCCCAGGCTCGAACCTACGCCCTCTCCTTTGTCGAGCAAGAACACTACCACTGCGCCATGAAACAAACATAATTTTATGCCCTAACAATGACATCTTGTATTCCTCATGTTAAAACTTGCATGTAAGGCTTCAAACCTGTTCTAAACAATCATACTAAGCGATCTATATTGTTAGAATTGGTTAACAATGTGTATTATTTGTAATACGAATAATAAAAAATAATTCAAACCGGACATGGCATGTATGCAAGTTTTAGGTACAAATAGGCATGAAAAGTTACCTATTCTTACCTTGGAGATGTTCTGGAAGTGATTTGAGGTGGTGGTTTGGACTGAATCACACTGGAAGTTGAGATTCAATGGTGCACTTTCTTTGAAAGTTTGTGATTTTTGAGACTTTTCTTGAGGCCAAATTTTTCGTGTCATTATAGTGTGAGTGCTTTAGTATTTATAGGGGAGGAGATTTAAGTCACCAAAGAAGGAAAGAATCAAGTGATCATGGTTTTACCAAAAATCAATGAAACATGTTTTCTAACTTGCCATTTTTGAAAATTCTTGTCTCAAACATGTCTCCTACGGTTTTGGTAAATTTTTATGAGGTCTTGGGCCTTCTAGGAGATGTCTAAATGATCATAGTCCAACATTAATCCAACTATTTGTTATTTTTAATTTAATTCTTTTACAAAAATTAAATAAAAATTTAAATAAATAGGATAAAAATATGACCATGTACCAATAGACTTAGACATCTTCTATCATGTCATAAACATTTTTTATCCTTAAAAGTTAGGCACATTAGTCTAAAAATTTAAAATTGCTCAATTGAGGTTTCATGCATTTCTCAAAAATTGTCCAACTTGTGCCAACCATAAATCTCATAATATTTGTCATATTAAGGTGATATGTGACTTTTTAGAAACCTCAAGATGTCTCCTACAACTTTTATATTGATCATTTTTTCATTTGAAATCTTTATCTTGATGTAAATTTCTTTGACAAAAGATGACTTTTTGTTGACTTTCAAAATAACATGTAATGTTTTGGATCATATCTCTCAAATGAAGCATTTTTAGACTTGAGCTTAGTGATACAAAGTGGTAGAGAATTGAGTTTCAATCAAAATGGGATTTGGTTGAGAATTTTCTGATGAAGCATGTGAAAGTTATGCTTGGTCAAAGTTCAGTTGACTTCTACTAAAGAAAACCCTAATTTAGCAATGTTGACTTTTGATGAATCTTGAGTTTTCTTGATGAATCACGATCAACCCTTGATCAAATGATGAATGTGACTTCAAAATCTTGATGTTGACCAAAATATATTGAGTTTTGACTGTATGTTGACCATAATTGACTTTTTATCCAATACAGTTGATTTTCAATCATCTGAGCAATTGATTGAGTAAAGTTGTGATGCAAGGCTTGAAACTTGACAAGATGATTATTTGAAGCATATGAGGAACCATGAAACTCACTTGAGGCATTAGAAGCTCAATTTTCTTTGAGAAAACCAAAACCTTAATTGTAGGCCACTGCTTAGGAAGAGGGTTCATCTGATCAATTCTTGAATAGTCTTGAGTGTTTGAGACCCTTAGGAGCATGAGGAGGTATCTTAAATCAATTTTTCTTAAAAAATGGGAGGGACAATTTTGGGGTACAACAAGGTCCCTTTTATGATCTAAATCTTGTTATTTTTGCAGGTTGGAAAATCTTATCACCGGAGAAAACGAATGGAGCTAGGGCTCCGGCGCTTCCCTGATTCACTTGATTTTATTATATTTTTATATGTTTCTATTCTATAACAAAAGCACAGCGCAACGCAGTTGGTTGGAGACGGAGGCATGTAACGTGAGAGGCGTGCGTTCGATCCCTACGCCTTGCAAATTTTTTGTTGTTTTTCCAAACTAACGTGCAGGTTAATATTATATTGATTAGTTCTTATTCTTAAACACAAAAGTAGCGTTGTCATAGTAGTTGGAAAGCAATCTATGAAGCTAGGGGCGTGGGTTCAACACCCACCCCATGCAATTTTTTTCCTTATTTTACTAACCCTATTTTTCATCATATTTTACTAATTATTTTTAATTAATAATTAACTAATCTAATCTTCTTTTTAATACTAACAAATTAGGATTAGGGTTTTAGTTAGTAATTAAGTTTTTCTTATTTTTTATTTACTAATTATTTAATTAATTGACTAAACTTTTCTTCTTAATATTAAAATTAATTAGAATTAGGTTTTTAATTACTATTATCATTTAAACTATTTTCTACAAAAAAAACCACAAAAATATTTTAACATTTTAACATTCTTTTTTGTATTCATCTTTTTGCTATTTAATTTTATTAAGCAAACTGTATAAGTTGCACTATCGATGTACTATCGTAGATTTATTTTCTCGCATTTTTGCTAATTATGTATCTGCTCTGAGGATGTAATAGCGTAGTTTACTTTCCCGTAAATTTTTACACCTACCTATCTCTCCCAAAGCCATGTAATAGCGTAGGACTTTACATTCCACACTTTATTTTTCTGTACATATTCAATTGCTAGTAACTAGGGTTTGTATGGCAAGATTAAAAACAAACGTAGAAACCCCTAAATTCTCAAGATAAAATAATTGAATCAATACACTTCACACACTCGCACCTCTAGGGTGACCTCTCTTGTTTCCTTATGATATTGGTCACGTCCCTCGAAAGTAGGGATACTTTAGCAAGATACCCTCGATCAAATCTTCATTGTCCCTTTCAAATAAAGATCATAATCCCTCGATGACCCTTCGAGTTACCTACAAAATGATCTAGTCCCTACGAGTAAATGATGATAGTCCCTCCACTACAATTGCTAAAGTATCCTTACATGTTGCCTTCGATGACCATACAATGACCCCACGTCTGTCCCTTCACATCCAATAGATAGGGCTACCTACCAACTAATGGTATGGATGGAACTATCTCCAAAGGAGAAGGAAAATAACAAGAAAGACTTTAGTGGGTAAGAACTCCTAATTGCTTGCTCACAAACAAAACATTTTTCACACGTCACTTTCAAAACAACAAATATTTTCAAAAACACTTTGTAAACATTCTTGAGGATTGATACAAAAATTATTACAAAGTTAGCCTTACACTGGAATTTCAAAATATTTTCAAACAAATCATACAAACACACACATAAAGCAAGTTTTTTTTAAAGTGAGCTAAGCAATTAAGAGCCCGTAGATAACTACGAATGAAAAGGGTGCTAACGCCTTCCCTTTTCATAACTTACCCCCCGAACTCAAAATCTATCAAAGGTCTTTTTTGTTCTTTTCACCTTTCTTAAATGTTGGATAAAAGAAAAGTCGGTGGCGACTCTTGCTATCCGCACATTTGGATAAAACCAAAAAAGTCAGTTCTTCCACCGTATTACACCTCCAAACAACCTGAAGCTTCCTTTGACAAGGAGATGAATGATGTCGAACTGAGGGAAGAGCTCGATCTTGTCGAGGAAATCCAAATGGGGGAAGCTTTGCGAGAAGCCTCCCTCAAACAAAAAATCTCCATAAGATATGATGCCAAAGTCATATGGCGAGACTTCAAAGTCGACAACCTAGTCTTTAAGAGAAATCACAAGGAGTCTCGCAAGGGCAAACTCGCTGCAAACTGGGAAGACCCCTACCGCATCCATGCAAAAATAAGGACCAGGGCCTATTACTTAGAAAACTTAAACGGGGAACAGCTTGCTCGATCTTGGAACATCGAAATAATAAGGCAATATTACAATTAAGACATTGATACAACCGACGTGTCTCGTCGAGATAACAAACACATCTTTTCCCGAACACATGTGAATTTCTAGGTACAAGCATGACACTAAAATTAAACAAATAGGAAAGTATCCATTATTTTGACGAGCAAGTTCTTATCCCGACGTGGAAAACTCAAACGAGCTCCACTATCGTTGTACCACGATGGAAGAACACACAACTCGCATTGGAAATTTCACACTGCCGAGCTCAAGCCCTTAAAACAAGCCCTGAGTTCTGGCCCATGCCCGAAAACAACCCTGGTCATTTGACCAGTCTCAAGCATACGAGCATACAAACCATTCAAACATTCCATATTACAAATAATCAATAAAACCTGCACAAAGAAAAGTTATAAACACTTAAATAATGCAGATTAAAAACCGAACGACCACCACGGTCGAAAACTTTGAAAAGACGACCACAAGGGCCGAAATTCTATGGAACATTACATAAAAGAGGCCCAAGGCCCCCAACAAAATAAAATGATCATGTGGCCATGAAGACCACGATTGTTTGGAACTTACACCAAAACGGGAAGAGCCCACAAAAAAAAATTACAACAATGCAGCGTACAGTCCAAAACAAAAATAACAACAATAAACTGATTAAAAACCAAGCTAAAATCCCTCCTTGTTTGCATTATCCTCGAGGGAAAGCTCCTCCGCTAGTCCATCTTCTCCAACCTTGAGAGAGTCGGGCACAACAATCTTCCCATCTGCCAAATAGTGGAGGAACCCCATCTCGACAGTGTTAAATTCCACGTCTGGGTTCAGTACCCTAAGTTACTCCATAGAATTATGTATCCCCCACGATGTTAGCCACACTGTCATCTACAGCCAGCTGGAGGTAGACAACCAATTGTGCAAGGCTTTTCAGACCCTTGGCCTTTTCCAGCTCATCCTCGATAGGAGCTTCCTCCGCCCTTAAAGTGGTGTTTGACTCTTCCAGGGACTTCTTCTCCAGTAGAAGGGTATCACACTCCTCGGTGACCTTGGCCAGTTTTTCCTTTGATGCCTTGCTCGTTGCATTCGCTGTAATAAGCTTCTCCTCAAGGCTCCCTACTTTGGCCTGAGACTTCCTCAGCTCACCCTCTAGGGAGGTGCCTTCCTCGGTATACGCCACAACCATTCACAACACCCTCATTACTGCACCACTATCTCGGGCTAGCATCCCCCTCTTTCTTGGGCGGTCCATATCCTCAAGCATCAACGATTCATCCCGGAGAAGTTGCAAGGAGGAGCCCTCAAAGAATGTCTTATTATGAAAGCAATGAGGCAGCTCGAACTTTCCCTTGTCTTACTCATCCGTCAAACCAACGATACCCTCAATGCACGCTCTCTTGAACCTCGAAGACACCAGTTGAGGAGAAGAATGCTCGACCAAAGAACCAGATGACGACGTCCCCAAACCCTCTTGGGGGACCATCCCCGAATCACCCTGAAGACCTTTTCCTGACTTCTGCCTCTTCTTCAATTTTTGAGTAGCAACAACTGACTTGATCATACGCTCCTGAGAAGCATTCAATCTTCCTGCAACAAAAAACGAACAAGAGTCAGTGAATGAGGATAAAGAAATATGCGCGCAAGACAAATCTAAAATACAAGATAAACTACCTAAGTACGCCACGGGATACCCGGATTCGAGGAGCTGCTTCACATTGATAAGCCCCATTTTAAACATGGGCTCCCTGTCCTCATCTATCAAGGGCCTCCCCCTTTTCCCACACGCTGGACAAAGGGTATCCCCGCAACAAAGGTCGACAAATGATCATAGATGGACAGATCCTCGGGACCCAAATGCTCCTTCTTCCAGATGTAATGATCGGTCCCACGATCAAAAAATTTCTTCAACGAATAGAAATGAAACTTTGGCACCAACTTCACCACCAGGTTCCCCTCCTCATTTTTCACAGGGTTCCCCTCCTCATCAACCAGCGGGACAATCCTAAAAAAATTTAACAACGCCCTCTCCGACACGGGCTGGAAAAGCATATACTTCTCCTTAAAGTGGCGTACAGATTCAAGGTAAGCCTTAAACAACTTCCCGTTGTATTGTTTCAAGGAAACCCATCCCCATTTCTTGCCAAACTGTCCCCGTTGGAGGCTGAAGAAATAAAAGAACAAAGGGATAATGGCCCTTATCTGTAAATAACCACATACTATTTCAAAATCCTGCAAGATGGTGATTGAATTAGGATGAAGCTGAGAAGGAGCAAGACAGAGATGTCGAAAAACGGACACATGCAAATCAGAGAAAGGAAGTCGAAGACCTAACTCCCGAAAGAAAATATCATACACAAGGATATGGTTAGATTCAAACTTAGAGCATATCCGATGATCCTTCCCAGGGATGTAAACTTCCCACCCCTCCTCTATTTTATCTGACTCCATCCCCAGAGCCACCAGCATAAACACCTCGTCTAGGTGCTCAGAAAAATGAGAAACAATCTCCATGGGGTTCGATGCAACCCAGGATAAAGGGTCCTCGACCACAGGCTCAACTTGCGTGTTTGTGCCCTGATTGGGAATAAACAGCTCTAGATCACGTGCCCCCGAGGTACTCCCTTGGTCGAGGTGCTCCCAGACGAACTCATTGCAGAATCAGTACGCTTGCCCGTAATATCATCTTCTATGTTGTTGGCCATCATACCTAAAAAGAAGAGGACAAAAGTGAATTTGACATCAAATCAAATCCACCTTTCCACCGCTTATCAAATGAAATGGTGTGAATGAGGAACTTGTCCATGACCAGAGCCTTCACTCAAAACAACTGAAGGGAAAACGAGGCACTCCCCTCTAACGTATTAGGCGCCTAACCACTAGGACAAACACTAACTCCGACTTGGAGAGTCCCTTCCTAGACAAATGGTTTTCAACCTCGTCTAGAGAGGCATCAGAAAAAACCCAGAAAATGGTCCAATATCACTGAAATTTCACCATAAAACACAACTACCGGCTCTGCTAACAAGGAACATCAAACAAACCCATGACAGGGTGTACATTCATAGGTGACAGAACCACCAAAATTATTTCTGTCTAAATCTATCTTATCCCTAACCACATACATATCTATGATCGCAAGTGAAATCTAACCTAAAAACAAGAAACATTCTACAAAAACGAAAGAAAAGCAGTCAAACTTACCAAGTTAGAGAAAACAAGCATCGGTGAACGATGAAAAGGGCAGAAACTGCGGCGGAGAACGACCTCATCGAGCAAAGACCAAAAACAAGAAGAGGAAGAGAAAGCGAAAAATGCTAATGAAGTTTCCTCTCTCCCTTTGATAGACTGACTTCGCTAGTGCGTGGCGGGAACGCGCCTAGGGAACTCCAAAAGGCGTCATCATTATGCCCTAGTCCCTAGGCTTGCCATCATTACACTTTTATGACACCATGTGGCTTGACGCGAGCACAACACACTACCTCTTATGATCCAATCAATTATTTTTCTCCTTTCAAAATAGGCTCTTCGAGCATCGCTCAAACTCCTCGTGCATAGTTGCCCACGAAACGTCTCCCTCTTTTGGGCATGCCTTAAGTCATTACTCCTCTGACCAGAAGCAACAACTTGGGGGCTTCTGTTCTGGACTGGCCCAATGACTAGAATTGGTCTAATCCACTTCCATCTTTGGCACGACCCAATAATGATAGCTCAACATCCCTAGTCGACCACGCCATCGAACGACACGATCAACAATGCCCAAATTGCGTGCCTGCCCGTGCGGGTAGCTACCTCCCAGTATGCTCGACACACGAAGAGCAGATGCCCAGGAAACGCTCATAAACTCTTCTTTCCATCATCTCATCCTTGCTCGATGCATTGTCTAGTTACGGGCATGACTTCTCGTTTTGACCAAGTCCTAGAAATTACCTATTTTTGTGGACCCGCATATCTAGTCCCAAAAATAGGGACCAATGGCGACGCGCTGGGGGAACTATATAAACCCTCACACTTATGAGGGACATGTATCCTTTATTTATACTAAAAACCATAATATCTTTCTTGTATCTCTTTATACCCATTATTACTTGATCGTCAAAGTGCCTTGCAGGTACACCCTCTCCTCTCCATAAATTTCCAGCCAAGCAGGCGTCATCAACTCGGCTTACTTTCAAGTTCTGATCAACCGGTAAAATCAATGACAATAAAGATTATGATGATGAATAATTTTAATATTTATTATGTAATATTACTCTTGTGTAATAAGATTGTGTAATATTATCTTTCAAATATTATCTTATGTAATATTATCATCTTTCAAATATTATCTTGTGTAATATTATCTTGTGTAATATTATCTTTCAAATATTATCTTGTGTAATATTATATTTTATGTAAGATTCATTGTTTAATGTTTTTCTTTCAAAATGGATAAAAAATGCCACCCAAAAGAGATAAAAAAAAGGTAAGGGTCAACCAAAACCTCACCGCAATAGGTTCATTATAGAGGAGGTTCCCGATTCAGATTTGTTTATTCTTATGCCTTCTTCGAGCCAAGTGGCCCATCCTCCTCCACATTCTACTCCACCACCTATGCATCCTACTCCACCACCTATGCATCCTCCTCCATATTCTACTCCACCTCCTATGCATCCTACTCCATCCATGTATGGATTTTTCTCTGGATTACTAACCACACCTTCTGGATACACACCATTCCCAAACTTATCCCCGACAACTTTTATTAGTCCTTATGGATACACACCATATATGCTGCCAGGTCGACCTATCACCTCACCCCACATATTATCTTATGCCTTCCATGTAGTCGAGTGGACCAAGCATGCCCCATTCATTACCCATGCATATGGAGCCAGGTGGATCTAGCATGCCCCGACCCATGCCTTCTGAGGATGATACCACTGCTCCTAGAGATACCACTGCTCCTGGAGATAACAGTTCTTCTGGAGATACCAGTGCTCAAGAAGATACCAGTGCTCCTAAGGAGCAAACTAGGAGGGAGAACATCTTGAGAAGAAATGTGCCGCAAAAAATTAAATATCATCATGGCAGACTTATCATTTGGCCTAATTCAGGATCGTAAGTGTTTATCTTTTATATTATATTTTAAATTTGAGTTTTATTTAATCAATAATAACTAAAGATTTTGGTGTTTAGAATCTTGCCCACACATCAGGAAGTATCGACATAACATATATTATTAAAGAGAAATATACAAAATTCCATCCGACTTATGGAGTTGTACTTGAAGATGACAGGAACCACTGGTTTAAGGCATTTCAGATATAATTGACTTACTCATTACATTTCCTTTATATTTTTTAAGATATTCATGATTATACTTTATTTAATATTTTTGAATTCACACAACAATGTAGGAGAAATGTTGTTGGGATGTTAGAGATGACTTCCAAATTAAAGAAAAATTTCACTCAAAATGTGGTGCCTGGTTTTCTGACACCATGAGGAATGTTAGAATTAGATGGAGAAAAAAGAGGCAACGTCCATGTTGGATAGGAGAAGAACTATTCCAACAGCTTATTTCCCATTGGAGTATAAAAAAATTTAAGGAAACATCTAAAAAGGCAAAGAAAAATAGAGCATCTGAAGTTGGTGGTTGCAACTATGCAGCAGACAATATTAGTGTTGCTGAAGTTGCACGAAGGATGGTACATAAATTTATTTATTTTTTAATTAATTTATAATTTAGCTTTTAAATAACATATAACTAATTATTTTTTTACTTATTTAATTAGTGTGGAGAGTTGGATAGAACTCCACTTCTTAATAAGCTCCATATGGAGACTCGTCTCAAGAGAAATAGAGAGTTTGTTGACGAGTGCGGAAGAGTCGCTCAAGTAAGTTTTTCTTATATTAAAGACATTTTATATATTTATTTTATATGTACCTAACTCATTTGAATCATAATAACATTTATTTTTTTATAGGAGGAGTTTGATAGGGAACTTGTCCTAAAGTTGTCAGAGCATCCTGAATTATCTGGACCACCACCAGGATGTCCTGTTGACCCTAATGTGGGTTTTAGACATTATATGATGATTCAGGTGAAAAGAAGAAAAATTGAAAAGTGTATGGTGTTGGAGGGTATGCCAAAACTATCAAACAGCGTGATAGGATTTTCAGAATGAGACTTGATGGTGGAGAAGGAACACAAAATCCACCTTATTAACCGTCGAAATGCTTGAAATGTTGAGAAACTTGGTGAATACTGAGGCAACACTCTAAGTAGAAGCAAGAAATGCAAAAATTGAAGAGATGAAGAGAAAACAATTAGAGATGCAACAATAAATTCAGAGAAGAGAAACAAAGTTGCGGAAAGAAATGAGGAGGCAAGCACTGGAGTATCAAGAAGCAATGTGGATTGCAAATGAGCGAGTACAAAGATTTGATCAATTTTTTGCTTCACAAAATTCCGATGGTGGATTTAGAGGAACTAATGAATATGAAGGAGTTATTGAAGAAGAAGAGCAAGACGAACAAGATGAATATAATAATTAAATTTGAAGTTTATTTTAATTTGCATTAAGGAGTTTATGTACTATTTTGAACTTAATGTTAACTTTGTTGTAATTTGCATGGAGTTTTATTTTAATTTTTATTATATTTGATTGAATTTTAATTATTATATTTATTATGTTTAATTATATTTATTCTATTAATTATATTTTAATTATATTAATTATAATTATTATATTATAATTATTTTTATTGTATTAATGTCAATATATTTTTATTCTATTAATATTATATTTTTTTTAAAATTATTTTTACAATTTTCCTGGGGATATACTTGAAGGAAACTGTAAATGCATACATTTCGCCAGGGGCTTAACCCCTAGCTAATGGAAAACGCATGCAATTTGGGAGGGGCTTAACCCCAAGCAAAATTCTGACGTACTGCACCAGCAGCTGAACCCCTACAATGCGCCTATGTCTGCATGTTGCAGGCTGGAAATATTGATTGCATTTTGCGAGGAGGTTTTGCCCCAAACAAAATGGTGACGTGGTATGCCCCTCGTAAATCAATTTGCGACCCCCTGTTTTGCTAGGGGACCAGTCCCCTCGCAATTTTTGCATTTGTGTGAGTTTTTGTCATTTGTGAGGGGATTATCCCTTGGCTAATTTCGAATTTTCTTATAGTGATGGTACTAAAAAAATTGTGCACGTAATAAATACAAATTATATTTTTAATTATGTAATTGATACATTAAAATTAAATTAAATTAGATATTTACCTATCCATTCCACATGCAACGGAAAACATGATCCTAATAAAACAAAAACATAGATAAGTTTCATGGGGTCGTTGAAAATGCTATTGATGCGGGATCCGAAGCCAGAGTCAATGGTTGAAGCTAAACATGTAAATGAGCACGAGAATGTTATATGCCCTAAGACCAAGAATCCTGAACCTAAGAAGTTAGTCTTAGGTTATACTATGAACCCTATGCCTAAGAAAGTACGCCTTGGGTCATACTGCAAACCCTGAGCATAAGATGGCTGACTAGAGTCAATATGAGATTCCTGCAAACTCTCGACGGATAAAGGAAATCTTAGCTATCCTATCGCATCGTAAACTTTTTTCTATACCCCTAATTTATTTGTAATTTTAAATTAAAAATGAGAAACAAAAAACAGACGGAAGTTTTCCAAAACATAGAAACTTTTTATTGTCATTCTTAAAACATCCTTCATGAGGACATTCATATTGGTTCCTGAAGCATCCTTCTGGTGATAATGAAAGTGGATTCTTGGAGGATTTTTCCAGAATCATTCCATATTACAAGAACTCGTGAAAATGAATCTAAGGTGTCTAAATTTATATAAATCTAAGTAAATGAAAAATATATTGTAAAATTTAAATACCTGATATTTCGCTTGATGAGTAGAAACAAATCATAGTATTTTGTCACTTAGTTTGGATGAAAAAAGTGAGATTGGTATTTTTGGGTGTTTTGAAATTTAGAATTGAAAACTGATGGAATATGGGAGGACAAGGACATGGTCTTTGTATATAGTAAGTCCAAGAAAAGTCCTTTCGGAAGAAAATAACGTCTAAATGAATCCTTCAAGTAAATGATAATATTGATAATTTGAGAAACCTCTGAGATATGTGGGAGGTGAAATGATAATTTACCAATAAAATACTTCATTAATACTCGAAGTTAAGTTAATGAACTTTTGAAATGATTTAGGGTAAAGTATGATATTTATGTTGGATTGCAACCAAGTGTCGCAAGTTTGCTTGAATGATGTATTATAATACCATAAATAATAAGTATTTATAACTCAATTCACATTTCCTAACTGGTTTACTTGCTGATCAAGTACCCAATAAAGTTGGTTAATCTTACCTAAATCTTAATCACCTAACTTAAGAAACTAATAACTACAAACACACCTAGATAGTTAGGTTATACTTTAAGCTTAGATTCAGTCCTAAGATTCCATTAAGCAAAACTCATTCTTAATATTAAGCTAATAAAATATAGTTAAATCAAATTTATCTCATAAGCCTTATAATTTAGCCTCTTTTGTTATTTGGGGAACAAATTTACCAATTGATCTCGAGTATGACAATACTCTAATATAAACTTCTCTTTATTTACTTGATCTCTAAGTTAATGAAACCTTGTCTGAATGTGCTTGATTTTCCTATGGAAAATGGAATTTTTACTAGATTGATAGATGGCTTGTTATCTATCTGTAACTTGACTGCAATATTAATGTTGATCTTCAACCCATTGATGATAGGTTGCAGCCATTATTTTCTAGGAAGTAGCTAGCGATCCCACCATATTCTCACCTTCACAACTTGATAAATTTATAACATATTATATCTTGGAGAACAAATAGATTGGTGGTCCTTGAAAATTGAAGATATAATCATTTGTTCTCCTTCAATCTACTATGTTACCACTTCAGCCATCATTAGAGACTAACTTGTTTGGAATCTGTGACTTAGGAAAAAAGACGCAATAATGGATAGTTCCATTGATGTAGCTCAACACTTTTTTGGAAGCTAGCACATGTGTTTTAAATGAATTGCTCATGAATTTGTATACCACTCCAACATAAAGGAAAATGTCAGGTATATAGTGACATATATGCCTCAATGAGACGACTAGGTGCCTAAAAATAGTAAGATCAACAACTTCATCATCCTGGTCCTCTATGAGATTTGACCTTGTCTTTGCAGGTGTCACTATAGAATTAATGACGAGGATCTCAAAATTTCTTAGAATATCTACAACATACTTGGCTTGATGATAGATTAGGCCTTTTGGTGTCGCAATAAATTCCATTCCTAGGAATTAAAGAACTTTTTCAAGATTTGTCACTTCATATTCAGATTTCGTCTTCTACTTGAAAACCTCAATTTCAATGTCTAAGTTGTTTGTCACTTGTAGGCCATTTACATATAGTAAGATGATTAACATTTGATTTTCAACATTTTCCTTAACATACACACCGTGTTAAATAATGTATTTTTTAATCCTTGTTGAACAACTAATTTTCAATTCTTTAATTCCATCCTCTCAAGTATTGCTTCAAGCCATAAAGAGATTTTTGAAGCATATACACCATGCCTTTCTTACATTTGTCTCAAAACCCGGTGGTTTGTTGACAAATACAATTTCTTCTAATTGTCTATTTAGAAATACATATTCCACATCTAAATAAAATAATGGCCACCTCTTGATATAGGCTAAGAGTGACATGCCTTAATTGTTTTATGTCCGACCATAGGTGATAATATTTAATAATAATTAAGCCTTAATGCATTTTGTTTGTAAGAATTCCTTTTCTACCAATCTTGTATTATGATTCACTATTTTGCCATCATGATTTAAACTTAGCTTGTACACCCACTTCACGTTAATGTATTTCTTGTCATTTGGTAGTTTGGCTTATTCCCAAGTTGTATTTTTCTCAATAAATCTCAAATCATCAAGCATAACATCTTTCCACAGTTTTCCTTCAATGATACATTGAAATCAATTGGTTCAACATTAAGAAACATTTCATAATCTAAGAGTCATGACCAATGGCATTTTCAAAAATCATATCAAAATCAACTAATCTTCTTGTAAAGTTTTTTTCTTTGTGTCTTGGCCTTAATTTAAGGTTCTTCATCTAATACAACATCACCCTTACAAATGTTTGAAGTTTCACCATTTATTGGCTTGTCACTCAGGTTAATTGCATAGTTTAAGTTGGATACACCCCCTCATTTGCAATCTCAAGCTTCCTCTTTCGTCACCTTGACATCTGGATTAACCTCAATCTTGTTCAACATAAGGTTATCCAATATATATTCAATAGTCATGTGATAACCAAAAAATATAAACAGTTCTCTTTTATCACCTTGCTTATTTATTCTAACATCACAAATATTTTGAAACATAGTGAGGCAAACACTTTCAAATGAGGCATAATTTGCTTTCTCCACAACCAAGTTTCCCCAAGTACCTTATCCTTCAATCTCTTTGTAGGGAATCTATTCAAGATATAAGTGAAAATGGTTACTACATATTCCAACAGATTATGAGGTAGCTCTTTCAGATTTAATGTGCTTCTTTCCATGTACATTACACTTATGTTCCTTCTTTCAACAAGGTCATTGTGATGTGGAATATAAGGTCTTATGACTTCATGTATAATGCCAAGTTTATTAGAATAGCATTCAAATTATTTGGATGTATACTCTCCTCCTGCATTTTTCCACAATATCTTAACATCCCACCACTTGGTTTCTCAATAAGCCTCTTGATATTTTGAATATCTCCAAGGTATCACTCTTAGCCTTGATAAGGTACAACCATAAATTTCTTGAGAATTTATATACAAATTTGATGAATTGATTTTTCCACCTAATGGTGACATGTTAACAAGGCCACAAATGCCTGAATGGACTACATGTATCTCAGTAGGCCTCACTCTTTCAATTTATTAGTGATATTTTTATTCTTGGATGCTTTTCTACTAGTCATGCTATGCAATAGCTCTCAAGTGTTATAATTCTAGGCATGCTTAACACCATTTTCACTGAGTTAAGATGCCTAAATTGTTAAAATTTAAGTGACCGTACCTCTTGCGGCATAATATGCGCTTCTTGTCTTGAATCATGGTTGCAACACTGACAACCTCCATGAAATTGATCAAGATCTTAAAGGTTCAACTTTTTTTTAAGTATTGATTTCAAAACCTGTCTTTTTTAACACCTTACACTTTAAGTGAATCATCATCCATCATTACTGAGTATCCATTCTCTACTAGCTAATCAACATTCACTAGATCATGCTTCATCTCAGAGACGCATATAAAATTTCTATCAATACTTTCTTGTCTTCTTTCAGATGAACAAGAATTATTTCCTATGCTTTCTTATTTCATTGAATTGTTATCAATTAGCTTTAACTTAGTTATTTTTCTTTAATCTAACTCAACAAGTAGCTTCATGTTGTATGTCATATGATTTGAGCACCCTGTATCAAGGTACCAAGTCATTGAGTTTGTTGCATATTCACTTGTTTTCATAATCACCATCAATGGTTCATAATAAAAATTGATTTATTCTTGTGTAACATTAGCTTATTCTTCATTTTATGAGATTTTTCGCCTTCCCTAGAACCATTCATCAATATAGTGTCCATTTATCACAATTGTAACATCGTACCTTCTTGTCAAAAAAAATTCTTCTTGCATTGATTCTTCGCATTCCCTTTTCCTTTTCTATTAAAGGATTCATGTTTGTTAATTATTTATTTTATGATTGGCATTAATTATAGTAAAACAAATTAGGCAGCAACATAGGATGTTCTAACTGAAGGATAGAAAAACACAAGAAAGGGGTTTGAAATGAGGTTTTCAAAAATTAAAACAGTATGATAAGTTTAGTTATCCTAGTTCGTTTGAACTCAAACTACTCCAATCCACCCGCCTAGGTGATTTCGCCTGTCAAACGAGGTCTTAATCCACTAATCAAAACTTTGATTACACAATCACAAAGACTACCGCCAATGTCTTCTTGAGACTAAACCACAACTTGGTTTCTCAAGGTATTACAAAATATGAATCAAAAAATGTGTACAATAGTGTTTCTAGAAAAAAAATATCACAACTGTGATTTATACACAAGGTTAAAGCATAATGAATAGATAAGATAGAGCTTGTGATAATGTTTCATTGTATGCGCAAGTGTATTTTGATCACTCTTTCAAGAATCCTTTATATAGGTGAAGCATATGAGGCATGAGAAGATGATTTTGAAAGTTTGATAAAAGGTTATTAATGAACTTTCCAAATATATAGATCTTGTCTGGTACCAGCCGTTACTCTATGGTTTGCAATAATTGAATTGTAATGCATCAGAACTTGCTTCTTTACAAACTGATTAGAATAAAAGTATTAACATTGAGACTTTAGATCATCAGAGTTTTTCTTCATCAGAATTTTAGCGTGCAACTTTGGTGCTTCAAAAGTTTTAGCATTAGAACTTCTTTGAGTGTGATATTTCAATAGTTGTATAGAAATTCTTATCAGATCTTATTAGCTTAATTTTGTTCGCCAACTTTTATGCTTCTTTACCAGAACTTCTCTGCATATTCAAATAAATCATTAGAGAGCCTATTTATTCTTATATATATATATATATATATATATATATATATATATATATATATATATATATATATATATATATATATATATATATCATGTATTTGTTATCGTCAAAACTATTACTAAGATGTAGAACCAAAGTATGTTCTAACACTAACCTGCAGAGAAACATGTTGAATAAAGATGTCTGATGTAGAATCATTCGACATTGTAACTACAAATAGCTGCACAGTTGGATTAGTTTTGTTTGTTATAGATACATAATATTCTGGAATATTATGCTTTCTTATGTGGCGCTGAGGTTGGAGATTGAAGAGATTCAAACTGATTTTAAGGAGTCCTATTAGTTTCTATTTGTGGAGACAAATTAGGAAACAAATGATTAGAGTCCTAATTTTATGCAGAAGATTCTGTAGAGTTTTAGCAACTGATTTGTTGAGTTGTTGAAGCCCAATCCAGTTCAGAAGATTGTTATAAATAGAAGATTAAAAACCTAATGTAGGCATGGAATGTATTGTAATGTTTGTTAAGCCTTTAGGGTTTGTGTTCCATCGTTATCATGTGATCCACTCTAAGATAGAGTAGGACTGTGTTGATTGTGAGCCACTCGTGTATTGTTTGTTACTTGAGTTGGACTATTAATTGAGTTGTAATTGTGAATCACTCATAAGCTTTTAAGCAAGAGTGAATTATGTTTGTTAAAGTGTGTATGCTTCTTGATTATCAATCACTCTTAAGCTTCTAAATATAAAATGATTGTGTGTTTGTGAAGTTTGTGTTCTAATTCGTTTGAGTTGTGGTTTTGTCGCTGTTAGTGACAGTCATGGAAGTGAGAGGTTTCTCATTCCTAGGTGAATATTAGGTAGAAGTATATCACGGGTAGTGATTAAGTGAGAAGTTTGTTATATCGGTAAAGTGGCAAGCAACAAAATTTTTGGAAATATTTATCTGGGAATTTATCGTTTCCATAGAGATTGGTTATTGAATTGTCGTTTGATAATTTCTCAGGTTTATGAGTTTGGGAAAAGAATGGGTTTGTTTGTAAGGTGCTGGAATTAAAAGTTATAGACATAAAAATAATTTCATTCTTCGATTAGTAAAGAACTCTCGAGTTTGTATTTAGTCTACCCTATCAAATACTTAAACTTACTACCCAGTTGCACTTAACCTTAACTACTCGTCAATGTCATCACGTATCACTCACACAGAGGTCATCTCTAACACTGAGTGAGATATCAACGGTATCTCTCTATATCGACGATCTCTCAGCACAACATAGACAACACTGAGGCATTAAGAGTCGATACCTAAGTGATTACTAAGCCTAAATCTATATCTAGAATCTAAGCCTAATATATATTTATCCTAAGCCTGGATTCAATCCGTCCATCTCTACAATATCTCAAACCCAAACCCTTAGCAAGCTAAAAAGGATAAACATCAACAAATATTTGTAAAGAAAGTTTCATACAACTCCATGAGCGATAAATATACATATAATCAAGGTAAAGTTACATAAAAAATCCAACAAATAATGGTTACAAAGAGAGGAAGAGGAGAGAAAACCAAATTTCTCACGGTGTCAACACGATCCATCAAGCTCCCGACCCTGGATCATTTATTTGCAAGCCATAAATGTTGTTTTCTAAACTCTAAATATCAAAGAATGAAGGTGATGGAGTTTGAGAACAAATACCCCAAAAACCATAACCTAGAAAATGACTAAAATCTGTTATTATAAAATTGTTCTCAGCAGACCGCGCTAAGCGGACTCAGTGCACTAAGCGGGCTGCGCAATATTTACACACTAAACTGACCTAAACCGTGCTACATGCGCTAAGCGGGCTTCAAAACTTTGGTTCTGCCAAAACAGTAAATGCAAGGAGCGCGCTATAAAATACGTTGAGCACCACTCATGCTTAGCGGCCTCCTGCGCGCTAAGCGGGCTCTCCTGGACAGCAAGTCCCAAAACTGATCTTTTATTCTAAAAACACGCATCATGAGATGTGCCTTGGACACCTTATTCCTTGATGCTCCAAATATGCAAAAAATACTTACAAAATACACCAAAACTATCAAACGTACACTATTTACATAAAAACACAATTATTTGCAAAGTAAACGTATTTACAAACAAAGCGGGGAATTATGCAAAGAATATTAAAAAAAGTATCGATAAGTGCAACAAAACTTATATACAAAAATAGCTGTAATTTGCACTTATCAAAATTTTAAACGGAGGAATTTGGCTTTAAACTGATATTATTTAGTGGATTTCCTTTCTGGCTTGGTAGCCCCCCAGAGTAGGTGTTGTTGTACACCGAACTAGGTTAACAATTCTATGTGTTGTTTACTTACTGCACTGTCAATTATTTTCATTATGTTGAAGTCAAATTACAATGTCTCGACATCTCTTAGGACCTATGTGATCTGAATACTAGAATTTCAATTGGTATAAGAGCAGTCATCTTGCTTTATCTCTAGGTGAGGTTCAGGGAAGATACTTTATGGTACAATTAACAAAGAAGGAGGATTTATGAACAAACCACCCATTCTTGATGGAACCAACTATGACTATTGGAAAGTTCGTATTGTGGCCTTTATCAAATCCGTGGACAGAAAGCCTTGGAAAGATGTGGTCAAGGGATGGGATCCACCAATGATTGTAGGACCAAATGGGAAAGCTACTAATATTGTGAAGGCTGAGGAAGCTTGGGATGATAAAGATGAGAAATCATTAGAGGGAAACTCTAAAGCATTGAATTCCCTATTCAATAGAGTGGAAAAGAATATCTCCAGGCTAATAAGTAATTGTACTATTTCCAAAGAAGCTTAGGAGATCATGAAGATTGCTCACGAAGGAACTTCCAAGGTGAAGATGTCAAGACATCAACTTCTTATCACTCAATTTGAAAACTTAAGAATGAAGGAATATGAGAGTATTCATGACTTTCATATAAATATTATTGAGATAGCCAATGCCTCAGGTGCCCTAAGGGAGAAGATGTCAAAAGCCAAGCTGGTGAGAAAGATTCTCAAATATCTTCCAAAGAGGTTTGACATGAAGGTGGCTACCATTAAAGAAGCTCTAGACATAAACAACATGAAGGTTTATGAGCTTATGGGATCCATACAAACCTTTGAGTTAGGGATCAGTGAAAATCTGGAAAAAAAGAAGAGCATAACCTTTGTCTCCAATACCGATGATCCAAAAGAAGAGTATGACTTATGTGTTTTTCTAAGTGTTTAGAATTGTTCAGTTTACTGGTTTGTGATTGGAAGGGATTTGAGAAAGGTCTCATACCTAGACGAGTCTTATGTAGAAGTTAAACAAGGGTAGTGATTAAGTGAGAAGTTGTAAGCGGGGGGGGGGGGGGGGTTAGCTTCAAGTTGATACTATTTTAGTTAACTTGATCCCTGGCTTGGTATCCCCCAGAGTAGGTGTTGTTGTACACCGAATTGGGTTAACAATCTTGTGTCTTCTTTACTTTTCTGCATTGTGTTTATCATTTACCTTGTCATTGCGTGTTTGTTCAGAGAAAGGTGTCTCGACATCTTTTAGGACATTTGAGATATGAATACTAGAATTTCAAGGTTTGTCTTCTTGCTTTCCTTTTATCTTCCATTTAGTTTGCTCCTTTTTTCCCACCATTCTCAACCTTTACACTCTTCTTGAATATAATTGGAAAAACTTGTTCTTATTCTTTCCCTTTGTTTCTTTCAACCACTTTCAATTCAAAGGATTTAAGAGTGCTATATAAGCCCTCAATATTTATTTTACTAAGTTCTTTCATTTCTTCGATTGTCACCACAATATGATAAAACTTTGTGGCCAGAATTCTCAGCACTTTCTCTATCACCACTTCATGTGTCTTGACATCACCACAATTCTTCATTTGGTAGTTGAGAATGACAAACCATATGAAGTAGTCCACTACTTTCTCATTATTCTTCATCTCTATCAAATCATCTTGTCTTCTCAAGGTTTGAACTTCACTTTCTTGAATTTTGCATAACCTCCATAACTCTTCACAAGGTTATCCATATTACTGTTGGAATTTGTAGATTCAACAATATTCTCAAACACCTTATCATCAACACGTTGGTGAATAAGGAACAAAACCTTGATATCTTTTGTCTTTACATTCTTATGAGTTTTTCTTTATGCCTATGATGGATTTTCATACAATAATTTCACACCATTGATTACTTGTTCACACACCTCATAAGTACAAATATCACCTTCATTTACCTAAACTACATATCCCAATTTTTCATCAAGAATGAACATGTTAGCATGAAAGGCCCTAGTTCCACCAACTATTATTTCTTTCACAAAGATCATTCCAACTTATTGAAATATCAAGACTTTTCTTTGATCGTGTAAAGCTCTTAGCTACTAAGATGTTGGATTACAACCAAGTGTTACTAATTACCTTGCAACTCAAGCAACCCATGACATAGAGAGAATCAAGAGAGAAATGAATTGTATTATTATCAATGTATTCTAATACAATAGGGAATGAAACTTTATAGCTTAATTGCCACTTCTTGAACAAGTAAATCAATACAGATGGTTAATCTTAAGGACATAACTAAAAAAATTAGTTAGGATATACAATAAACTTTAATGTAGTCATATGTTGGGTCATGAGGAGTTCGTTGATCATCACATCCGGATTTAAGAGCAACCACACAAGTGAGAAAGACACCAGATATTAATCTAAAACCTTAAGCCATTGAGTCTATGGGCCTACTCTTTTATAAAGTGTTCAACATTCACTTTTCCATGTTGTTGTTGTTACAATATTAAACGCACCAAACATGTTTAGAGAGAGAAGAACTTCCCTCTCTCTAAACTTAGGATTTCCTTCTTTTGGTGTGTGCTTCCTCCTCTCTTGTAGGGGCTCCTCCTCCCTCATCGAAGCTTTTCACCACAAATATGGTGGTCATATCCTCTTCAATAGAGGTTCTTACTTCACTGTAAGTTCCCCCCCCCCACCCCCCCCCCCCCCACCCACCCTCCTCTCTTTCCTTCGAAACCCCATCTATGTTAGATCCACATCTGGTTCTTTCGCCAACCTCCATAAAGCTCTACTTCCTCGTTGCCATCAATTATCAATCGCGTGTAATCCCAAAATCATTTCTACCAACCAATGAGAAAAAGTGGTACCAACATGGAAGACACCCCCCCCACTGGAGCCTCCACCACAGGAAGACCTAATAGTCATGAGTTTATGTGTGTGTGTGTGTGTGTGTGTGTGTGTGTGTGTGTGTTTATGTAATGTTTAATGTTTTTGTGTTTGTTTTATTTTGGATCATGCCTTTTCTTGCTTGGTTTTTTCTGTTGTGTATTTTAAGTTTGGGTGTTTTAAGTTTGTACTCAAAGTATTTGATGAAATACCTTAAATAAGCTTGGATGAAGGAGTTTTGTTTTTGAGTAAGAATCTTGCTAAGGACGAGGCAATTCAAACTCCTCCTTCCAGTCAACACATGTTTCCTGCATAAGTTGTGAGATTAATAATTCTTAGGAATCTGAATAATCTAATTAGGCGTGATAAATTTAAAGAAATGATTTGTAACTTGATAGATTTAAAGATTGAGGTTCCAAAACACACCTGGTACTTGCGGAAGAACTTTGTTTGGGTTGATTGAATTAAGGATTTGGATTGGTAGCCTTCTCCGGGGTTCTAATTTCTCAAAGCTTTTTGATGTCCATAGTTTGTTTGGGTTATTTATTAGTTTTATTGTTAAATTATAGAATTAAAATGCCCTAACACATCTTCTTTCTCTATGTTTGTACTCTCTCTTTTTCATATATTGAATGAGTTTGTTTATTTTTAAAAAAAATTCATTTTTCCATTTGATGTGGAACTCATACTCATACATGATATACCAACATTATAGGATGACATTGATAATAAGTTACACCATCTTTGTTTTAATGGTTACACTCTTCAAACACAAAATATTTAAAAGAAATATAAAAAAAAACTCTAACTTGATATATATTAAAAATTTTAACCGTCGAGGCTTGCTTGTAAGCGGAAAAATTCACTGATCAATTATATGAAATTAGAACATCAAACTTACTTGTTGTAGATATGATTTAGGATTAAGGGTTGTCTTTCTTGTCACCTTGATTCAGAATCCTGAAAAGATGAGTGACCAGATCTTCCTCTGGATCTCACACTCCCGTTCACAACTCTCAATGGGACAAGTTATGGATTCGTCAGTTCTCTTTCTAATTTCGTGATTACAGAGGGGAACTAGCGAAATAATATATATAACCCTAGTCCCTACCCATTATGGGCCAAGGGTTAAAATCCTACACTTTTGTCCACACCAATCAGGTTTCAGATACTCGGGCTTTAATTTAAAGGATTACTTAACCAATAAATGAGCCTTTTTATGCACCCCCATCAGAATCACGATTAACCCATTTTTCACAAACTAAATAACAATTGATTGTAGCCCACAAAATGTTAAATAAATCTAAATTTCTCCCACTTGGACAAAATCAATTGTGTGGTTTTAATTTTAAAAATACATTTTGAAAACGACTCTCGGGTTAATGACTAATTCCTTAAAATGCGACCGAATTTTAAGGAAATGCATGATTCTATGTGCAGTATATGAATATGACTCCATCCAACAAAAGTGAAGTAGTATTGAATCATGGCGATTATTATATCTTTCATTGACATACAACCTTCCATGGTTACAGATACTATGTACTAAGTCAAATAGTCATCAGTGTGGAGTGTAGCAAGAAAATAACATGCCAATGTGATCCAATAGCCAAACTGCTATTTTCTTTGTCAATCCTTAACGATTTCTATCAAATTCCTTAAAGCCAAAGAAATTGCATGATTTTGCAAACCATGATGCCTCAACTCCAATATGGTGTCGATCACCGGCATAGTGGTCCTGACAACGTCGAGCTTTAAATCGTACCTCAGCTCCAATATAGCATCGACCACCGGTATAGTGGTCCCAAAGACGTCGAGCTCAAAATTATAACCATACCTCAAACTCCAAACTAGTGTCGACCATAGGCACAATGGTTCCAATGACACTGAGTCTCTAATTTAATAATTGACATATAAAAAAGCAATGAAAAATAATAATAATAATAATAATGATAATATTCATTGCAATATCAGTTGCTCAAAATAGAAATTACTTGACAATCGAACACTTAAAGTGTCTAAAATAAGTACAACATGATAAGAAATTGGCATAAAGAAAAAACTCCCACTAACCAAGTACATCAAAACAACTCACAACGTCCATGTTCTCAACATGGTTTTTGAACACAATAGGCCTAAGTCTCTTGGTTAGGGGATCATCAAGCACAAAATCAGTATCAATGTATCTTTCAAAATAAGTTCAAAACTAGTTCTTAGAACTAACCTAACATCTCCCACTAGCTCCACAATTACTTCAAGATCATTTCCCACCCAGAGCTTGCTTTCCCTCAAATTGGGTCTCTAATGGTTTCTCAACTCCTTCATATTTGTTCTTGTTGTCTAACCAAGATTTAAAAGCATTACAATCCATTTTCTTGTACCCCTTTTCCTTACACTAAAAGCACCAAAAGGATTTCTTAAAAGCAACATGCTTAGGACCTCCCATGTCATGGTGTTGACCATTATCTGGTTCCTTAAGCTTGGGATTTCTATGAGAAGCATTATTAGTGTTTTTCTTATTTTTCCAAGAATTCATACCAGAATGGGGTTTAGCATGAACAGTCAGGAGGGTCAAATCACTAATTTCATTTTTGAGTTTCTCTTCTTCAGCTACACATTTGGTAATAAGGTTATTGACGGTCCACTTATCACCAAAAGTATTGTAGGCAGGTTTTATTTGAGTGAATTCAGTGGGTATGCAGTTTAAGGCATGTGACATAATGAAATTCTCATTAAGATCAACGTTATGGGTTTTCAGTTTGATTTGGACATAAACCATTCTAAGAATGAACTCCCTAACACCTCCATTTTTATCATATTTCATGTCCGTGCGTTGTTTCAGTAAATGTCCAGATTAAGCATTATCAGATACCTAAAACCTCTCTCTAATAACAACAAGATATTCTTTAGCATTCTCTTTCTCAAGCAATCCACTTATCGGATGTTCAAAAATGATCCTTTTCATGGCACACAAGCTAAGTCGGTCACTCCTCTCCCACTTAGCTAATTTTTCTTTCTCTTCAGGTGTACTCTGATCATTGGTCACAGATTTGGTTTCACGCAAAGCCATGTCAAGATCATCAATTCCTAATGAAAACTCTAAGTCTTTCTTCTATTTCTTAAAATTAGATCCATTCAGGATCTCAATAGAAGCAGAACAATTGTTCATAGAGAAAGTCACTATTGAGACAACAAGAATTCATTAGAACAAATAATAAAGGCAAGATATAGCTTTAATGAACATAAGCTATCACGAATAGGCTAACATTATCATGCAATCCCCTTTGTGTGGAATGCACAAACCCATGTTACAACAAGGGTCAGAACCTTAGATGAGTTACTCAATCAACATACATTAGGTTTGACAATCTATCTCATTTAGTAGATAAATTCTCTAAGACAAAGTACCTCCAATAACTCCATCCAAAAATTTCAAGAATAATCTACTCTACGAGCATACATTGAATTTAGAAATTTATCTCCTTTAGGCAAATAAATCCCTTAAACCAAAACACCTCCAATAGCTATATCCTTAATTAACCATAATCTTTACATACAAGTGTCCTCCTTTAGAAAGTCAATCATAGTAATGACTTAAAACCATTCTTCAAACTACAAAGAGACTTTTATAAATTAGAGTGGTCTCACTTTAATTGTAATCACATCACATACAATAATTTATAAAAATTCTCGAATAGAAATCAAATTTCTAGTGAAAAAAAAATCATGAATCAATTATGAACGGAAGAATATAACATTTTCAATAAATTTTGTCTTCCAAAAATGTCGACTTCAATAAAAGAAATATTATATAATATTAGAATATTTAATAAAACGAATGTATCACAAATTTATACAGATCAATATTTATTTAACAAAATATCGAAAATCACAAAATTAAAAAAAAAAAAAAATTAGAGAATATACTCGATTAAAATGAAGGTGTACTATGATTCATATATAGACATCATTATAAATATTATTATATAGATACCATTATAATCTGTCGCAACAATTGATTATAGATTCAATTGATAATGCAATTAAAAGGTCATAACGAGAATAATAAAACATATATTTAAAATTCAATTGACGGTACTGTATCACTAAATTCAATCAGTTTTTACAATAGTTTAGTTAACGTGAACCATACCTTTAAAATACAAAGGTTAAAAATTCAATGATTACTGTTAACATACAAGTGCATCAATTGAAATTGATCAAAAATAATATATAATTACAAACTACTCCAAAGATATTATAATATAATAATAAAATATCAAACATTTGTGTGCGGGTTTAGTTTCCGTGGTATTATAATCTATAAAATGTTAAATAAATCTAACATTGCTCACATAATTTTTTTTGTAACAATTTTATTATTTTATTATTATATTATAATATCTTTGGAGTAAGGTCATGTGTTCAATCAAACCTAATAATATCAAAATTTATATGTTGAGTTAACTCTTTCAAATTACTATAAAATAAATAAATAAATTAACATAATAAAAACTACTCAAAATAATTCTATAGCAAACTAGTCTTATATTTAGGACAACAATCATTTTAGTCCTTAATATTTACTCATTAAAATAAAATTAATACTAACTTGTGCCTTTATAACGAAATGCTAAAGAATTAAATACATACAAATATGAAATATTCATCTCAAAATATTATATTAATTAATCAATAAAATTCTAATTTTATAATTTCTAATTCATTTTAATATCCTTAAAATAAAATCTGTTTTTTTTAGGTGTGACGTGACTTCTTTCTGCTATTACTTTTATGATGATAAGGATTAGAATTAGAAGTATCGAGATAAAATTGTCTCTTTCTTATCTTATCTTATTTACATTTATTTATTGACAACGCTCTTCCAACAAATTTCATGTCAAATACTTCTCTTTCTTATCTTATTACCTTTGATCATAACGATTACCACCACCACATGTGAGTTAGCAAAGATAAGATGCAGTTCCCAAATTGCAAAAAGAAAAAATATAATGGTTTCTCCATATCTATGAATTTGTTTCTGAATTAGTAATCCAATTTGATATTACTACAAAAATTCAAAACAAACAAATGTTCCAAGAATAAACCTCTTAAATCACTCAAGTGATTGTACCCATATTAATCATTTATGGTGTCATAATTGAATACTTTATTCTTAGATTTGAACAGCACTAAGATCATTTTAATCTTACTTCAAATTTGATGAAGGGGTTCCTAAATATAAAAATAATAATTCTAACTTATATTCGGAGCACATATTAAAAAAAAAACTCATAAATAAAACATCATTTTTAATATCATTGATTTTTTTTTAAATCGTGCATTAATTTGATTAAAATTTTTATTTATTTTTTCAACACAAAATTTTTATTTATAATTTTTTAACATGTATTCTTAGGGTATAAATTAACATTACTCATATATAAAATCATTTTCACTTTTTATATAAGACTATATGAATGATAAATCATTTTCACTTTTTATATAGATTATATGAATGATAACAAAATATCAAGTTTATTATGAGTGCTAAAAGTATTTATTTTAACAATTTATTTGTAATATTAATTTTTTATTAAATAAAATTTATATAAATTTTATTATTTTAATAAAAATCTCACATAAAACAGTGTGATTTTGTTTACTGTGAAATCTGGTAAACAATCGTTAATCTTCTAAAAGTTTAACAATTCTGATTACTTACAGGATCGACTAGATTGATTCTTTAATTTTCTTTTGTTCTAAGTTTTAAGGAAAATATCTTCTTCGAAAGTGAATGTAAATTTAAAAAAGTAACAAAATGATTGATAAAAATGACAGAAAGATAAAGCAAATTCGACTGAAATGTAAATGAAATGTAAATGATATTGATAAGATAAATTGACATTGAAAATAAGGTGGTGTTTCATATGTGTAGTAACTGATTTTTAATATAGAGTCGACACTCTTAATTTTTATTTTAAGAAAGAGAATATAAATGAATAATCCTAAAAAGTTCACATATTCTAGATTGTTGACTCGGTTCTAGACGAGGGGAAGTTGTTAGACACCCCTCATCTATCTTGTTCACAAGGATACTAGGGTTAGAAGCATAGTCTTTAGGAAATAGAGTTTTAGCATTTTATTAGGGGAACTCGCCACGATTTTAATCGTATGCTTACGTATCCTCTTAGGAGGAATCAGGGTCTCATTTCGTAGTTCGCGGGTTGGTTTGTGTTTTTTATAAATTACGAAAAATATTTGAATTTCCCGTGTGCTTTGTCTAGGTGTTGTGAGTAGCAGAGATTTTAGACGAAGCGCACGGTCAATTTAAATATTATCGTAATCCTTTTTGAAAAGTTAATTGGTGTTTAATTTAATTTACGAAAATAACTTGTGGTTGGTTAAGTATTTTTTATGTATTAATTATAAAAAATATCTTATTTATGCATGTTTAAAATAATTTAATTTAATGCAATAAATAGAAAATATTTTTGATGAGCTAAAAAATATATTATTTGATTTTATGATAATAATTATATAATAACATTTAATATATTAAGTATATTAAAATAGAAAATATAAAAATAATTATAATAAAAAATAAAGAAAATAAATAAAATGTGGGGGATGTAAATTATATTAAGTTAGTAAAATAAGAGGGTGTAAATAGTAGGGTGCTGAATTCAGATATTAAATTCAGGCCCAATAAGACAGGGGGTGTGAAATTGCATGAGTTAGTAAATCCGAGGGTGCAGGAAGTATGGGTTCAAGTCCAAATATTAGACTTAGCCCATTTGGTCAGGAGATACGAAATTAGATGTATTAGTAAAACAAAATTTAAAAAGGGGTGTGGATAGATAATGGGTCAGGCCCAAGGGTTTGAGTTTGTTTGGACCGGGTGCAGGCAAGTGTATGGTAGTTATTGTGGGCACGCATTATGGTGACATGTGATGATGATCATGTGGTGATAATTGGGGAAGCATGGCAATGGTTATAGGGTGGCGCGTATCAGATTATTAAACACATATATTTTTATTTTATCAAACAAAATACTTCATTTTGTTATTATCCTCTTTTCTCTCCGCGTATCAAACTCGTTTCCTCTCTTTTTTCTTAACAATCCTCAAACAGTATCCAAACCCTAGATCTTACCGGCAGCGGCGCTACCTCTCTCTCTGTCTCATTTCCTTTCTCTCTCGCCTCACCATACAAAAATAGAGCCCTAGCTTGATACTTCCGGCGGCGGCGCTATTTCTCTGTCTTCGACACAACAACAATCCCTAAACCCCAAACTTATACCCCAACAATATTGATCAGAGCGGCAAAGAAATTTAAGCTAAGTGTTTTACCTTCCTTCGTGACTTTTCTTCAAACTTCGTGTCTGTTTCCGATCCAAGCTTTTTGATCTCTCTTCTTCGTTTTTTTAGAGGTACCGCATATGAGGGTTTGACAGAGCACGACGAAGATTGGAGCGGCGACGACCCAGCTAGGGTTTCAGATATTGAAAACTTAGGCAGCGCTCAACGGCGGGGCTTCTCTCTGTCTTTATTCTTTCCTGTATTTTCTCTTTTTTTTTGTAATAATCTCCTCTTCTGTTAATTTTTTTCCCTCTGATTTTTTTGTTGGTCCCCCTTCATTGTTAATCTTAGGTTTTTATAGAGTTTCAAGGGATTTACAGGTTAGGAAATAGATTAATTTGTCTACGATTTTAATATGATTTTAATTAGGGCTTATAGATTTAGGAAACTATTTAATATTTCTGTAAAGTTAATACAATTTTTAATTCTGTATTGATTATGAACTTGATTTTGTCTTGTATTAATTTAGTTTTTGTATTAGTTTGATATTGTCTCTGGAAACTTAATGTACAAATTACTTCTATTTGATTATTCTTTCTTATGATTTGAACAATATGCTTTTCTCTACTTAAAAAGTGTATTATCTTTCTCACAATTTGAACAGTGATTGTTGCAAAATACTAAAGTGTGCGCTTCTTTTCCTTAATTCGTACAATGCATGTTTTATTTTGATTTGCCAAAACGTATTTGGACCAGGAATGTTTTGTTAACATTTCAAAAACTAAAACAAACACCTCTCTTCTTTTTTTACTTAAGTTATAAAATAATAATCTAAAAAGAAAATCAATACTAATAATAATTGATAAAAATAATTATAAAAATAATAATAATAATAATAATAATAATAATAATAATAATAATAATAATAATAATGATAATAATGTAATTAAAAACAAAAAACAATCCTCAAACCAAAAATTGAACGGGCCTCAATGTTTTATTGGGCTTCTTAAAAAGACTGATTTGATTTATGGACCCCCTCTTTTAATACTTAAAATGAATTAAAAAAATTACATGGGCCCTTTCTAATTTAGAAAGGCCCATAATTTTTAAAAATAGTGTACTCCCATCATAAAAATACACCCTCTCTCAAAATGAACGAAACTTTAATGGGCCATTAGATACTGATGGTCCATTTTTTAGATCAATACACCTCTCTTCCATATTTTACACACTAGAAATAAAAACTACATAATATGATTTACTCAATTAGAGACCTAAATATAATATAATGGTAGGGTAAATTTGGGGTATGACATATGCCCTTATTTAATCACTTTTCAATTGAATAGTGTGAGAATACGTAGTGTGATACGGTGGGAAGAACTGACTGTTTTTGGAATGCTGGTTCGCATTTTGTGTTTTTTTGTTTGCAAAAATGTCGCGGTAAGCAAGAGTCGCCACCGACTTTTATTTTATCCAACAAGGAAAGGAAAAAAACACAGAAAAATTCCTTTTTCGAGATTTTCTGAGTACGGGGGGGGGGGGGGGGGGGGGGGGGGGGGATTATAGAAAGGGAAGATATTAGCACCCTTTCTATCCGTAGTTAACTACAGGCTCTTAGGTACTTGCTCATCATTTTCAAAAATGTTTTCTTTGTGCTTGTGGGTTTTGAAAAGTTTTGTTCTAACTTCGATTTAACTCTTGCTTCTGTCTTCAAGAGTGTAATGAAGTGTTTTTGAAAACTTGTTTGTAAAAAAGTGTAAGTGTGAGAAAAAGTTTGTTTTTGGATGAGCAAGTATCTAAGAACTAATCTACCTACTCGAAAAAAGAATCGTTTTATGCTAATTTCCTTTAGACAATGCTATCCCACTATTAGTGAGTAGGTAGCACCGTCTTTGGAGTTTAAGGGTCAATTTGAAAGAGGGACATACGGTCACTAAAGCAATGTTAGGACGCCTTAGCGGTAACCCTAATGTCTTAGATCATTTATTCGAGGCAATGATATCTGAGGCAACTATAATCTTTTAGACAAGAGGGCGACCTCTAAAACAACCTATACTCAATGACTGTTTACGAAGGCAACCAAGTGGGAGTGTACCCTAAGAGTGCTCATGTGCGAGTGTGTTGTTTTCAGATTATTTTTATCTTTTTATATGTTTAAGGTGATCTAACCATTTTAAGATTAAGCATTCATTCTTGTCATGCAAACCCTATTATCAAACATCTAGCAGTTGTATATTTGCAGAAATTAAAGATGCGGAATTTAAACTAAATTATTACAAGGCGTCGGGTATTTACATCGCCAAAAGCAACCCTTTGGAATTTAAAAGCGGAAAAAATAAATAAATGTACTAATTAATTATTACAAACCGGGAGCAGATACAATAATTGAATAAGAAATAAAGTGCGCGGGAAAATTGAATCGAATGCGAAATTAGGGTTTTGACCCTTTTGATTAAAGAAAATGTTTTTGTTGTTTTTATTTTTAAGAAAAGGAATTAAGTCCTAAATTAAATACTAAATTAATTATTAAATTAATTAATTAATGAAAGATAATAAATGACATATTTTTTGGAGTTTTTGTTATTTTAGGAAAGAAAATAAAAATAATTAAATTAATGATTAAAACCTATTAATTCTAATTGATTTTAAATATTTACAAAATCAATTAAAGTTATCTAGAATTAATAACCTAATTAAATTAATTAATATTTATTAATAAAAAAATAAAAATTTCTGAATTTTAATTGGGTAAAAACATTTTTTGTGATTTTTTTGATAAAAAAAGGAATTAATCTAATGTTTAATAATTAAGTTAAAACAAAATAAAATATTAAATGAAAATAAACAAAATAAAAAAAAGAGTGAGAATGGGCCTGTTTAGAGGGTGCCAATAGCAATTTCGTTGGCCCAATTGACATGCAGTCCATTTGACCTTTCTGATCCAGTGAATGTGCATTGACTTGCCTATGGTGTGCCTTCAATGCTTGACCACCAGATCTGGCCATTTGGCCATCTGGCACACTGATGAGGAAGGCATATGGTAGACATCAAGTTCAGCGCTTGCATATGATCATCTGAAAGAAAATATTATAGAGAAAAACATGGGGACCTGGGATTCGAACCCATGTCCTGAGGGGACATCCAATGATATGCTTGCCACTATGCTGTTTGCCTTGCTTTGTTAATGTAATACTAATTAAATATAATATAAAAAACAAAAGCCAATGGACAGAAAATAAAAAAAAAGCGCACGCTGTTTGAATCGACAAATGGGGGAGTGCCAACGCATCATCCCTGTCCTCCCTCCATGGCTAAAAATCTAGAGCACCTATACCCACGGACAAAGGTCCGTCACTACAAGCCTGTCCACCCTCAAAATCATGTACAGGCCATGGAAATGAATTCTAACACCATGGTTAGACTTGTCTCCCTCCTCTAATCACAACCATAGCCATTACTAAGGCTAATTTTTCCTGAAACAAAAAGCCCTAAACCAAAGCTTGAAACCCTAACTATGGTGAATCACGATATAGGTTAGATAAATGAAATCGAGTAATACCAAAAGATTGCAAATGATGTGTAGATTAAGAATATGCCATCAATACATGTTTTTGTACCCCAAAATTTGCCCTCCCATATTCTTCAAGAAATTGCCAAGTCATGCTTCAAAATTCCCCAAGGGTTGCACAGCGTAGGAGCCTCCTAAACAGTCAAGATTAGGGTTTTGGTTATGATCAAGAAAATGAAGTTTCCAAGGGTCCAATCAAGTCCCACATGCCTACAAATATGGTCAAGCATCCTCATATCAAGTTTCAATACTTTCAGCACAAGATTGCACAGTCAAAACCCTAATTGCACTACAGTCAACTGTAGGGGCAAAATGGTCATTTGACAGTCAAAAGTCCAAATTTTTGGTCAACATAACATTTTGAAGCCACAAACATCATTTGATCAATGCTTGATCATGATTCTCAAAGCTTGGCTCAAAAATCATCAAGATGCAAAAGTTTCCTTATTTGGACAGCTGAAAAAGTCAACTGTAAATTGACCAGGGCATAACTTTCACATGGATTATCAGAAAAATTCCATCCAAAGCTCATTTTGAAGAGAAAGACATTTCCAACAACTCCTCTTCACACTCCAAGTCCAAGAAATGCTCTCACAAAAAGTTATCAATTTCAACATTATAGGTCATTTTCAAAAGTCAACAAAAAGGGACTTTAAGTCAAAGGCCATAACTTGAGATTGGTAAATCAAAATGACATGGGACCAAAGAAATTGGTTAGAGGACTCAAATACCTTTCCAAAATGTCTAAGAACATGAGCAAAGCTTAAAAATTGAGCAAGTTATGCCTTGTGGAAGTTGGGAAATTTTGGATATTTTGAAAAGTCAACATTGATTCAAATGACCTAAAATTGCTAATGGGCCTCTTTTTCTTCCACAATTCATCATCCAAGGCATGTGCACGACCATTTGGCCCAAAGGGAAGTTTTTATCATTTATTTATTTATTTATTTGGATTTTTATTATTAATAATTCATTTAAATTAAAATAAATACATGAAAAATACTAAACCTAGGTTTTAAATCTTTTTATGCATATTATATACTCAATATTTCGTGCATAGCTAGATTTGGAAAGAATTGAAGAGAATTGGCCATGATTTGTACAAAATAGCATGAACAAATATTGAAAAAGATCTTGAAAAATCAAATCTTACAAACCATGAATGCAAAGGATTTTGATCAAGTTTTTTAACCCTAATCACTCTCCTATACATACACAAGCAAGACCTAATCCTCCTAACCAAAAAGCTGCGCAGAAAAAGCACATGAACACTTAAAATTTCTCTTGAAAACTCAAAAACTGAAAACCATATTCCAGTGCTTTTCAAGGTGAAACAACGATTCTATCACATTCCTGGGACATCAAAGAACCTTCCTGGATCAAAAGCATCAATTGTAACACCCTGAAACGGTATACAGAGATCAAACTTGTTCATATTTTTTCTATAATCGTATTTTAAATTCCCAGCATTCTCATTGCATTTTGTTCATGGATTTGTACTAATGAGACTCTCCTGATGCTAGCTATGTAATTTAATTGCGTTTTTATCACCTATATGCGATTTCACCATTGTTGAAGGTTAGGGTTCTTCAGCTTTCGAATTAGGGGTTTTTGGATATGGAAAAATTGGAGCTTGAAACCTAGACCATCCAACTCAGAGCACTTGGACGAAGAGAATGAGACCATCGCGCCTAATTTATGAAGCACCCTGAGCTAATCGCTATTTTTCAGAAACTGGCCTAAAAGAACGCTTGTAAAACCGTTGCCAATGTTTGTGTTTCAGAAAAAAAATAAGGCAACGAAGAAGATGACCCCTGTGGCGCTCAATGATTGGCCTATTTGAATTTTTGCGCGCGGAGGCCCCACTAACCATTGTTTATTTTATATTTATTGTTTGTTGTTTAAGGTACAACACGCGCGTTTGGCTTGGTTGGTTAGGCATGTGTGTGGTGACATTCAGGACCTGGGTTCGATCCCAGGTCCCTCACCCTTTCCATGATTTTTTTCAATTAATGATTCTATGCAGATTATGTCCTGGAGACTACCATGCGTCTCTCAAATCAAAACGTCCACGCACATGCCAGGACCAATCAAGGGTCACGATTGCAGGACTAGGATGAACGTCAGTCAACGCCTGGACATACTAGTAGGAAAGGTCAAAGAGGCCAAGGTTGATGGGCCCAGATTGCTAAAAGAAACACCTCATAACTGGGGACAACACCCCCCTGAGGTTTGCAATGTTTTTTCTTTTTTTCATTCTTTTTTTATTTTTTATTATTTTTATTAATTCTTGTAATTTAATTATCTTTCATAAAAACACAAAAAAAATAAAAAATCAAAAAGATAAAAAAATAAGTTTTTATTTAAATATCATTTTTTGTAAATAAAGTCTTTATTAATTCTAGTTTTAAACTTAGGGTTGAATTTTAATATTTTTCTCAATAAATCTAAAATTGGTAGAATTAGGGTTTAATTAATTTTTATCCTTTTTTTTTATTTTCTTTCATAATAATTAAATATTTACTATCACTTATTTTTGTAATTAAATTGCATGTAAAATAATTAGGGTTAATTTTAGGTTAAACTTTAATATGCTTTCTTAACAAATAAAAATTGTAGAATTAGGTTTAATTGCATTTAATTCTTTTTCCCATTAAAATCATAAAATCCCAAAAAAATACCAAAAGATACCAAAAACAATTTCTTTTCCTTTTTTTAATTAATTAATTTCATCATTTAATTTAATTTTGCAAAAAAGGGTCCAACGCCCTCGTTTTTAATTCTTATTTAATTCGCGTGTTTATTTCTTTCTCGTGTAATATTTATGTACCTCTCCCAAGGCCTTGTAAATTAATTTCTCGCACTTTACTTTTCATTATTCCTTTATTTTTCTGTCAAATCGGGTTCTAGAAATTTTGGCGATGTGGACCCGCGCCTTTGTAATAGCGTAGGAATTTTATCTTTCTGCAATTTTTTAACTGTTAATCAAGGCATGAAAGAATGAATGTTAAAATAAAAACAACGCGTAGCTCACTCATAACATGACAAGATAAAAATATCTGAAAAGACACACAAATCACACACCACCCCTAGGGTACGCCTCACTGTTGCCTTGCCTCGAAAGGTGATCGTCGAGTAGAGGACGTCTTAGTAAGTCCTCATGATCCGGGAACCTGGCATGAGGGTAGCTTCTGAGGTGTCTTCCCATTGCTCTGGTGATCACCATGTCCCGAACCTCGAATTGACCCGAACACCTCCAATGGTGGTGCTACCTACCTCTCAATGGTGGGATGGCACTACTTTAAAGGACATTTACATAGCCGAATTCCTTAGGGTAGGTAGACGACTCTAGATACTTGCTCTAATTTCAAAAACAAATCAAAAATACTTTTCACACCGACACCTTTTCAAAAAGCTTTCGAAAGCAATTTTTCAAACACTCTTGAGGACCGATACAAGAGTCGAACTGGAATTTTCAAAGAAACTTTTTAAAACCCACAGTTGAAAAGAAAATAAACCATTTTTGAAAACACAAATGAGCAAGTATCTAAGAGCCCATGGATAACCATGGATAGAAAGGGTGCTAACACCTTCCCTTTCTATAATCTACCTCCCGAACCGAGAGCAATCTCTATAAGGAATTTTTCTGTGCTTTTGTCCTTTCCATTTGGAGAAAATAAAAGACGGTGGAGACTCTTGCTTCCGCGACATTTCGCGAACCAGCGTTAAACAGTCAGTTCCAGATCCACCGATCACAGAACTGGCGACTCTGCTGGGGATATTATAAAAGTGAGGTGTACCTTAGGACTAAGATCACTTGTGTTTTCAATTGTCTGAATTGATTGCTTTATTATTGTGGGTACTGTCTTGGGAGTTCTATAGATCCTAACCCGGATCTGGGGGATACCTTCTTAGAAAGTAGCAACAAGACTGTGAGGGAACTGTGCGGGGTATACCGACATGGTTGAAACAGTCTGCTACATTGATGTGACACTTTGGTGTGTACCGGTAACCCTTGAGTCCAGTCAAGGAGAGTACGGGGCCGCCGCGTGGTGTCGTGAAGCATCAACTGACCTTAGGAACCTTAATTGAACCATCTTGGCCTCTTTAGGGTAGTGAGATAACTGACTTTGGTGCAGTCCGAGGTTGGTTGATACTCGATACTACACTCAATTGAGGGTTGTTTTCTTGGAATATTTCGGTCGCCAGTTCAATGGCTAAATCGAAACGATGAACAATAAAAGCAATCCAATGATATTGGGACCCTTAGAACCCGGTTACTTCTGATAGGACAGGGTGAGCCCACCAACTTCAAGAGGGTAATACCTAGACCCCATGCTGGCCTAAACTCTAAGGGCTGTGGTGTGACTTGTGTGCTTTCATACTTGACTACTTGGATGCTTGTTATCTGACACTTGAGTTTCTTGCAGGTTTTGTTTATAGTCCTTAATTGGGACTCATAACAGGGTTTACCTACATTACCCCATGCATAGTATAACATCATACCATTGCATGCATCCCGCATAAAGACTAACCCATTTCAAGGATCTCAAGGGTTTGTGATGCAGGTCATGATGAATCAAACTGTCCAGCAAGGGGCAAAGGGGATTTATTTTCCTCCAGCCAAAACATGATAACTTGAGTCAGGGGCTATGACTCACTTGATATGGTGAGCTTTGACTCTTGAAGAAGGTTCCCCTAGCCAGGTTTGTTTGGAAAGCAAAACAAGGTTGATGACTTGAGTCAGGGGCTATGACCCACTCGATATGGTGAGCCTTGACTCTTGAAGAAGGACTCTCAACAACAGGAAGTTCCTTCAATCAAGCCACCGAATTCAAATTCTAACGATTTTCTTGTTTACCCCGCGAGATCCTTGAAAACATTGCATGCATATCATACATATCATTGCATTACAGGTATCCCTTTTACAGGTTGCTTACCTTCTTCGTTGTTTATTTCAGCTCGCCATCATGAATCCTGAAACACCTACTGAGCAATCCATCCAGGCCCTCCAGGCCCAGAATGCCCAGTTCCAGGAGTTGATTAAGAGTCTAGCCCAGGGCCAACAGGATTTGAAGACCCTGCTCTCGAAGAGGAAGAAGAAGAGGACAGTGATGTTCAACCCGAGACGCAAATCTGGGAATGGATCACTAAATGAAGTTGAGCAGACTACCCCATCTGTTGGAAAGGACAGCTCCCATGAGAGAGAGGTTCCTAGTCCTGTGGTCTCTGACAACGAGACCGATTACAATGATGAGCAGTACCCTCCAGCTGAGGACAGGTACAAACAGCTAGAAGACAGGCTAAGTGCTATGGAAATACAAAAAGTGCCCAACCTAGACTTCGAAGATCTAGGTCTGTCTTCTGCGGTAGTAATCCCGCACAAATTCAAGGCACCTGCCTTTGCAAAGTACGACGGGGCATCCTGTCCAAAGCTGCATCTCAGGTCATACATGAGGAGGATCCAGCCCTACACGGCCGACAGGAACTTATGGATCCACTTTTTCCAGGAGAGTCTTTCAGGGACTCAGCTTGACTGGTTCTATCAACTGAATGGAGCCAACATCCGCAGCTGGGAGGATTTGGCCACTGCTTTCTACAAGCAGTACCAGTACAACGCCGACCTTGCTCCCACGCGCACTCAACTTCAAGGAATGTCTATGGGTGCAGGCGAAGGTTTCAAAGAATATGCTCAAAAGTGGAGGGACCTTGCTGGAAGGGTACAGCCACCTCTAACCGACCGCGAGCTCGTCGATATGTTCTTAGGGACCCTGTCCGGTCCATTCTTCAACCACCTGATTGGGAATTCTGCTGTTGGATTTACAGATTTAGTCTTGACCGGGGAAAGAATAGAAGCTGGCATCAAGTCAGGGAAAATAAATAATGATGATTCCTCGAACACTGAGAAGAAACCATCCAAAAGAGAATCTAGTGCGGTCAACGCAGTAGCTATTGTAAAGCCGGCCGGTGCTCCTCAGCGTCACCGTCAACAAAGGGAAGAAAGACCTAAGAGGCAGTTTACTCCCCTCGGCATGACCTTGTCACAGATATTGCCACAGTTGCTGGAAACCAAGTTGGTAACTCTCATGGATCCCCCGAAGAATCCTAACAGGACACCTTCAAGGTACAATCCCAATGCTCGTTGCGCCTATCATTCCGATAGCCCGGGGCATGCTACAGATGACTGTTGGACTTTGAGAAATAGGGTTCAAGATCTGATTGACGCAAAGGAAGTCCAGCTCGACTCTCCAGAGGCTCCCAACGTGATCACTGCTCCCATGCCAAAACATGGCTAGGATAGAAAGCACTTTTTTTGTTCATTTGAATTCAAGTTGTAATTTTCTTTTGATTGTTCAAACATTTACTCATGTTAAACATTGTTATTTCTTTAATGCATCACATATGTCTGTTTTGAAACAATATATTTGTATTCACTAAATGCAAATTATTTTCATGTTTTTCTGATGTCAACTCTTGATTAAAAAAAAATTCTAAGCCTCTTGAGGGAGGATGACGAAAACGATACCATAATCTACAGTATGCTTTTGAACAGACCTCGCTGATGAGGTACAGGCATTGTTTCAATCCCTAAACACTAGAGTTATAAGGATGATAATCCCTCGTCAACCCCTCTGAGCCAAAGAAGTAGGAGTTTTTCTTTTCGAAAATTAAAACCCTTTATCATAACCTGGGGCAGGGTAGTTCTCTCAGTTGATCCAAGTGCGCAACAAATGGCACCGAAGAGATCCTTACGAAAAAAAAGAAAAGACAGTGATGGTTCCGAACAATCGTAAAGACAGGCAGTCATTATCAAAAAATTCATAAATGAAAAACCCAAAAAGTCAAAACCTATAAAGGGGACTTACGAAACTGGGGCACCCCGCTGACTGTAATTCCAAAAAGGAAACAGCTCAGGCAAAAACCAGGAACAACAAAATCAAAAAAGAAAGAGGTCCTATAAACCCTCAACAAAAAGGAAATGACTGCCTATTCCAAATAAATCATCAACATCCGAATCATCACCGGAAAGTCAGAGCAAAGACTCAAACAAGGTCTAACGTATGATCAATTGAGTTTAGGTTTGGAGAACATCACGAAGAGCGGGTGGGTACAAATAATTTAAGCCTTTATCCTTTGTTTCTTAAACCGTGAACCAAGCCACGTTATAACCCTTAAAAGTCCTAGCTGAAGCGTGGGTTAGTTCGAAAGCATACTGTTAAGAAAGGTATCCTGACTCCTTAAGGCTTGCTATAAAATATTGAGTTGACATCACATTTTACAAAATTTGCTGGTTTTACTAAAAAATGCATTTTCACAAAAACTTCAAGACAGACATAAGCTTTGCATTTTTAACATAACTTTGTTTGCATATGACTTTTTGTTTGAACAACATAGAAATTCGCACGACGAATGCCTAATGAACAGAAGCACTTCCAATCAAGGGGCATGACATGATCATGGTCCATCATCTGGGGCAGTCCAATCAAGATTCGGAGAATCTCTCAAGATGCCAAACAGCCAGGGGCAAACCTCCACCTGAGCCACTTGGGGCATTGGACATGAATTCCCAGCAACAAATCTTGCATGACCAAACATCTTCTGGTAGCGTGGCAACACAATAACAGGGGCACCTCCCTACATCCTGAGAGCATGGACATAGTCGGAAAAAATACTACGCGCAATCAAAGACCCGCTAGGTTGACATACCTAGGCAAAAATAAGGGCTTCCCGACGAACCAAAAGGGTTCGGGCAAAAATAAGGGATGAATATGAAAAAATCTGTACACCCGGCAAGCCGAAAACCTGAAAAGGCGGCTTGGGCAAAAATGGGTATCCCGGTGGACTGAAAACCCGAAAGGGCGGTCCAGGAAAAAAATTAGGGAACAAAGCGTACGACTATGTCCCGTCATCTCGTCACTTGCCTACCAGAAGAAGATTTGTCAACCGGCAGTCATCAAGCGTCTCCACAGGTATCTTCTAGCATCAGAAACAGGGGCAGTAATGGTTCGTCTAAGCGATCTAGTTACTCTATCCACCGAGGTACTAAGATAGGTTCAGCTGAAGAACAATCAAGATGCCTTATTCCCCCAGGAAAATCCAGTCCAAAAGTTTCCCTAAGAAAGTGGAATCCATCTCCCCAGCAGGAAGCTTATCCCTAGTAGATTCGGGAAGCTTATCCCCTACAGAGCACGAACGTGTCCCCGGGCTTTATTCAAAGGTTATTTCCCTACCAGGATATAACTGGGTTATCCTCAGCCGAAAGCCACGGAAAGAGCGTCCTCGACGAAGTCTTCTTATCCCCAACGAAGTCTATTAACACTTCCAACACAACAAGGATATCCCCAGCAATTTATTATCAACATTCCAGCAAAGTATCTCTATCCCCACAGAGTGTTGCTTCCCAGCAAGATCGCTAAAGTACTTTTCTTCCCCGCAGAGTAATTCATCCGCCAAGTTTATTCCCCAATGGAGTCATCTTCTCCTACCGGTATGCTTGCAACTATCGTCCCCAGCGGAAGCAAAAAATCTATTCTCCAACATCAGCCCAGGAGTGACTTCCCGGCATCCGTCAAGGATCTATTTTCCCAGACGAAGATACATTCATAACATCACATTGTTATACATCATGATACATGCATATACACATCATATCATACAATCTCATGTGTTGAGAACATCGTTGCTTGATTCATATCATGCATTGCATATGACTGACCTTTACCTTTCAGGAAGGATACAGTTAAATGATCAGCTATGTAGACGAATACAGTCAAAAGAGACCAACCCAGTCAAAGAATACAAATCCAGTTAAATCAATGCCGAAAGATTTCTCTGATCCAACTCGTCGTTATAGACACTCGTCGTTATAGACACTCGTCGTTATAGACACTCGTCGTTATAGACACCCGTCGCTATAGACACCCGTCGCTATAGACACTCGTCGCTATAGACACTCGTCGTTATAGACACTCGTCGTTATAGACACTCGTCGTTATAGACACTCGTCGTTATAGACACTCGTCGTCATAGACACTCGTCGCTATAGACACTCGTCGCTATAGACACTCGTCGCTATAGACACTCGTCGCTATAGACACTCGTCGTTATAGACACTCGTCGTTATAGACACTCGTCGTCATAGACACTCGTCGTCATAGACACTCGTCGTTATAGACACCCGTCGTTATAGACACTCGTCGTTATAGACACTCGTCGTTATAGACACCCGTCGTTATAGACACTCGTCGTTATAGACACTCGTCGTTATAGACACTCGTCGTTATACACACCCGTCGCTATAGACACCCGTCGCTATAGACACTCGTCGTTATAGACACTCGTCGTTATAGACACTCGTCGTTATAGACACTCGTCGTTATAGACACTCGTCGTTATAGACACTCGTCGTCATAGACACTCGTCGCTATAGACACTCGTCGCTATAGACACTCGTCGCTATAGACACTCATCGCTATAGACACTCGTCGTTATAGACACTCGTCGTTATAGACACCCGTCGTTATAGACACCCGTCGTGATAGACACGCGTCGTTATAGACACTCGTCGTCATAGACACCCGTCGTTATAGACACCCGTCGTTATAGACACCCGTCGTTATAGACACTCGTCGTTATAGACACTCGTCGTTATAGACACTCGTCGTTATAGACACTCGTCGTTATAGACACTCATCGTTATAGACACTCGTCGTTATAGACACTCGTCGTTATAGACACTCGTCGTTATAGATACTCGTCGTTATAGACACTCGTCGTTATAGACACCCGTCGTTATAGACACTCGTCGTTATAGACACCCGTCGTTATAGACACTCGTCGTTAAAGACCACTCGTCCATGAGGATAACCTGTCAGTAGAGACAACTCACCAACCTTACTAATTCCAGATCCGATTCCTGTATCTTGCCAGGGTGTGTCTGAAGAGTTCGAGGATCTGATGCCTGAATCTTTCCAGGGTGTATCCGTTGAAGACTAACATTACCATACTCGATTCCTGTATCTTGCCAGGGCACGTCTAAAGAATTCGAAGATCCGACTCCTATAACCAGTCAGGACATATCTACACAAAGCATCTGAAGACCAGCTCCTGCAACATGTCAGGTATTCATTTTTCTTTTGCAGGTACGCAAGTTCTCGCTAAGGAATCTCTTACGCGATCAACATCCAGATGGCATCTATAAGCCCATCATCCTATTCATCAACCTCTAAATGGCATCTATAAGCCCATTCCGTCATCACACTGCTACTATGTGAGCGCAAATTTCTGGGCACTCTAGTGTTCAATCATCTTCCACCTTCGGATTACGAAAGGCACGTCAGCCAATCTGCATCCTCAGGTCTAATAAGATTGAACAGGGGCAACTGTTGTACCCCAAAATTTGCCCTCCCATATTCTTCAAGAAATTGCCAAGTCATGCTTCAAAATTCCCCAAGGGTTGCACAGTGTAGGAGCCTCCTAAACATTCAAGATTAGGGTTTTGGTTCTGATCAAGAAAATGAAGTTTCCAAGGGTCCAATCAAGTCCCACATGCCTACAAATATGGTCAAGCATCCTCATATCAAGTTTCAAGACTTTCAGCACAAGATTGCACAGTCAAAACCCTAATTGCACTACAGTCAACTGTAGGGGCAAAATGGTCATTTGACAGTCAAAAGTCCAAATTTTTGGTCAACATAACATTTTTAAGCCACAAACATCATTTGATCAATGCTTGATCATGATTCTCAAAGCTTGGCTCAAAAATCATCAAGATGCAAAAGTTTCCTTATTTGGACAGCTGAAAAAGTCAACTGTAAATTGACCAGGGCATAACTTTCACATGGATTATCAGAAAAATTCCATCCAAATCTCATTTTGAAGAGAAAGACATTTCCAACAACTCCTCTTCACACTCCAAGTCCAAGAAATGCTCTCACAAAAAGTTATCAATTTCAACATTATAGGTCATTTTCAAAAGTCAACAAAAAGGGACTTTAAGTCAAAGGCCATAACTTGAGATTGGTAAATCAAAATGACATGAGACCAAAGACATTGGTTAGAGGACTCAAAGACCTTTCCAAAATGTCCAAGAACATGAGCAAAGCTTAAAAATTGAGCAAGTTATGCCTTGTGGAAGTTGGGAAATTTTTGGATATTTTGAAAAGTCAACATTGATTCAAATGACCTAAAATTGCTAATGGGCCTCTTTTTCTTCCACAATTCATCATCCAAGGCATGTGCACGACCATTTGGCCCAAAGGGAAGTTTTATCATTTTTTTATTTATTTATTTGGATTTTTATTATTAATAATTCATTTAAATTAAAATAAATACATGAAAAATACTAAACCTAGGTTTTAAATCTTTTTATGCATATTATATACTCAATATTTCGTGCATAGCTAGATTTGGAAAGAATTGAAGAGAATTGGCCATGATTTGTACAAAATAGCATGAAAAAATATTGAAAAAGATCTTGAAAAATCAAATCTTACAAACCATGAATGCAAAGGATTTTGATCAAGTTTTTTAACCCTAATCACTCTCCTATACATACACAAGCAAGACCTAATCCTCCTAACCAAAAAGCTGCGCAGAAAAAGCACATGAACACTTGAAATTTCTCTTGAAAACTCAAAAACTGAAAACCATATTCCAGTGCTTTTCAAGGTGAAACAACGATTCTATCACATTCCTGGGACATCAAAGAACCTTCCTGGATCAAAAGCATCAATTGTAACACCCTGAAACGGTATACAGAGATCAAACTTGTTCATATTTTTTCTATAATCGTATTTTAAATTCCCAGCATTCTCATTGCATTTTGTTCATGGATTTGTACTAATGAGACTCTCCTGATGCTAGCTATGTAATTTAATTGCGTTTTTATCACCTATATGCGATTTCACCATTGTTGAAGGTTAGGGTTCTTCAGCTTTCGAATTAGGGGTTTTTGGATATGGAAAAATTGGAGCTTGAAACCTAGACCATCCAACTCAGTGCACTTGGACGAAGAGAATGAGACCATCGCGCCTAATTTATGAAGCACCCTGAGCTAATCGCTATTTTTCAGAAACTGGCCTAAAAGAACGCTTGTAAAACCGTTGCCAATGTTTGTGTTTCAGAAAAAAAAATAAGGCAACGAAGAAGATGACCCCTGTGGCGCTCAATGATTGGCCTATTTGAATTTTTGCGCGCGGAGGCCCCACTAACCATTGTTTATTTTATATTTATTGTTTGTTGTTTAAGGTACAATACGCGCGTTTGGCTTGGTTGGTTAGGCATGTGTGTGGTGACATTCAGGACCTGGGTTCGATCCCAGGTCCCTCACCCTTTCCATGATTTTTTTCAATTAATGATTCTATGCAGATTATGTCCTGGAGACTACCATGCGTCTCTCAAATCAAAACGTCCACGCACATGCCAGGACCAATCAAGGGTCACGATTGCAGGACTAGGATGAACGTCAGTCAACGCCTGGACATACTAGTAGGAAAGGTCAAAGAGGCCAAGGTTGATGGGCCCAGATTGCTAAAAGAAACACCTCATAACCGGGGACAACACCCCCCTGAGGTTTGCAATGTTTTTTCTTTTTTTCATTCTTTTTTTATTTTTTATTATTTTTATTAATTCTTGTAATTTAATTATCTTTCATAAAAACACAAAAACAATAAAAAATCAAAAAGATAAAAAATAAGTTTTTATTTAAATATCATTTTTTGTAAATAAAGTCTTTATTAATTCTAGTTTTAAACTTAGGGTTAAATTTTAATATTTTTCTCAATAAATCTAAAATTGGTAGAATTAGGGTTTAATTAATTTTTATCCTTTTTTTTATTTTCTTTCATAATAATTAAATATTTACTATCACTTATTTTTGTAATTAAATTGCATGTAAAATAATTAGGGTTAATTTTAGGTTAAACTTTAATATGCTTTCTTAACAAATAAAAATTGTAGAATTAGGTTTAATTGCATTTAATTCTTTTTCCCATTAAAATCATAAAATCCCAAAAAAATACCAAAAGATACCAAAAACAATTTCTTTTCCTTTTTTTAATTAATTAATTTTATCATTTAATTTAATTTTGCAAAAAAGGGTCCAACGCCCTCGTTTTTAATTCTTATTTAATTCGCGTGTTTATTTCTTTCTCGTGTAATATTTATGTACCTCTCCCAAGGCCTTGTAAATTAATTTCTCGCACTTTACTTTTCATTATTCCTTTATTTTTCTGTCAAATCGGGTTCTGGAAATTTTGGCGATGTGGACCCGCGCCTTTGTAATAACGTAGGAATTTTATCTTTCCGCAATTTTTTAACTGTTAATCAAGGCATGAAAGAATGAATGTTAAAATAAAAACAACGCGTAGCTCACTCATAACATGACAAGATAAAAATATCTGAAAAGACACACAAATCACACACCACCCCTAGGGTACGCCTCACTGTTGCCTTGCCTCGAAAGGTGATCGTCGAGTAGAGGACGTCTTAGTAAGTCCTCATGATCCGGGAACCTGGCATGAGGGTAGCTTCTGAGGTGTCTTCCCATTGCTCTGGTGATCACCATGTCCCGAACCTCGAATTGACCCGAACACCTCCAATGGTGGTGCTACCTACCTCTCAATGGTGGGATGGCACTACTTTAAAGGACATTTACACAGCCGAATTCCTTAGGGTAGGTAGACGACTCTAGATACTTGCTCTAATTTCAAAAACAAATCAAAAATACTTTTCACACCGACACCTTTTCAAAAAGCTTTCGAAAGCAATTTTTCAAACACTCTTGAGGACCGATACAAGAGTCGAACTGGAATTTTCAAAGAAACTTTTTAAAACCCACAGTTGAAAAGCAAATAAACCATTTTTGAAAACACAAATGAGCAAGTATCTAAGAGCCCATGGATAACCATGGATAGAAAGGGTGCTAACACCTTCCCTTTCTATAATCTACCTCCCGAACCGAGAGCAATCTCTATAAGGAATTTTTCTGTGCTTTTGTCCTTTCCATTTGGAGAAAATAAAAGACGGTGGCGACTCTTGCTTCCGCGACATTTCGCGAACCAGCGTTAAACAGTCAGTTCCAGATCCACCGATCATACATGTTATCAATGCCTAAATTTCAAAATACGAAATCAAGAAAAGGGTGAGTTCGTGACTGACTTACAGCGCTTGGGAGGGTCTGAAAATGCTTGGTTTTGATTGGTTTAGGTTGTGGAAGCTGCCAGGAAACGATTGAGACAAGTCTCGAGCCTTGAAACTGCCTCTAGGAGTGATTTCGAACTCACACTTCTTTCTTGTTTTTGCAAATTTGGTTCTGCCTCTATGCTTGATCTCCAACCCTGATTTCTTTCTGCACACGACCCTTATGTATTGCGTAATGTATTAGGTTTGAATTCCCTGTCCAAATCTCTCTCCATCAATGACTTTGAATTTGATTTGATTCTTCTTTCAAAGCTTTCCAAAATTGGCTTGATTTGAATCTTTTTGTGCACAATTGCTTTGATACGAGTTTGGAAGGGTGCTAGCTGTATAACAAGACCTGAAATGATCACGAGAGCTTTAGTTTTCAATGTTTTTGATTTAATTTGATTTAAAATGAATTAATTCAAATAAAAACCAAATTAAATAATAAAAATATGATATGGGCACATGGCCAAGGCTAGAGCACGTGGGCTATAATGCCAACTCAAAACAAGTGAAAAAGAATGGACCCATTTGGCAAAATTTGAAGTTTTGGGAATAGTTGACTTTTGGCAATTTGGCAAAAAAGTCGAACTTCAACCATGCATAACTTCCTCAATTTTGAACCTTTGGAGGTGTTCTTGGACTTTTTAGAAAGCTTGCGATGTCGTATAAACTACCCTTTTGGTATCATCTCATTTTGATATTCCATGCTCATGTATGAAGCTTTGACAAAAAAAATGTTTTTGTTGACTTTTCAAAATGACCTATAATGTCCAAATTAATAACTTCTTGTGAATGCACATTTTGATCTTGGGATATGAATATGGATTGTAGGGAATTTCCTATTCAAAATGAGCTTTGGATGGGTCATTTCTCATAAAGTATGAGAAAATTATGCTTGGTCAAAGTTGAGTTAACTTTTCCTGCAAAACCCTAATTTAGCAACTTTTGAATCTTGATGAATTGTGAGCAATCCTTGATGAATCATGATCAACCCTTGATCAAATGATGAAATATACTTCAAAATGAGGATGTTGACCAAAAATCTTGAAGTTTGACTGTATATAGGTCACATTTGACTTTTGCCCTAACACAGTCGATTTTTGGACCTTTGAGCAATTGACTGAGCAAAATTCCTCTGCAAGGCTTGAAATTTGACATGGATGATCTTGAGAACATATTAGGACATTGGTGAGCACTTGGGGTCACTTGGGCTCAAGGATCTTGATGCAATGTGAAACCCCAGTTTGGGGAAGACTGCCTTAGGAGAGAGCTTGTCTGGCCAACCCTTGAGCTATCTTGAGCAACTTGGAGGTCTTTCTTGACATATTTTGAGAAATATGGGAGGGAAAATTTTGGGGTACAACAGCTGCCCCTGTTCAATCTTCTTAAACCTGAGGATGTAGATTGGCTTTCGTGCCTTTCGTAATTCGAAGGTGGAAGTGGATTGAACACTAGAGTGCCCAGAAATTTGCACTCGCATGAAGTGGAAATTGTCTTGTGATGTCGGGAATGGGCTTACAGATGCCATTTGAAAAAGCATCGATCCCATAAGAGATTCCTTAGCGAGATCTTGTATACCTGTTGTTGAGGAAGATTCCGCTAGGGAAGTCTGATCTTTCGTAGAGAGAGATAGAAATTTAGGAGCTTCGTCGTCTGTCATTCTGCTGGTGAGTCGTCTTTGTTGATATTTAGGAACTTCGATCGTCCGTACTCAACTGAGGGAACATCTTTTGCTGAGATTTAGGAGCTCATTCGTAATTCAACTGGCTTTGTCGATATTTAAGAGCTTGTCCGTAATTCAACTGACTTTGTCGAGATTTAGGAGCTTGTCCGTAATTCAACTGATTTTGTCGAGATTTAGGAGCTTGTCCGTAATTCAACTGGCTTTGTCGAGATTTAGAAGCTAGTCCGTAATTCAACTAAGCAACCATCTGTTGAGATTTAGGAACTTGTCCGTAACTCAACTGAGGAACATATCTGTCGAGATTTAGGAATTTGTCCATAATTCAACAACTTTGTTAAGATTTAGGAACCTGTCTGTACTTCAACCGGGGGATATTTGTGCTGAGATTTAGGAGCTTGTCCGTAATTCAACTTGGAGAAACATCTCTGTTGAGATTTAGGAACATCGTCCGTAATTCAACTGAGGTAATATCTGTCGAGATTTAGGAACTCGTCCGTAATTCGACTGCTTTGCTGAGATTTAGGAACTAGTCCGTAATTCAACTGCTTCACTGAGATTTAGGAACATCGTCCGTAATTCAACTTGAGAACAACTTTGTTGAGATTTAGGAGCTCGTCCATAATTCAACAACTTCATTGAGATTTAGGAACTAGTCCGTAATTCGACTGATGTAAAAGCTTCATAGCTTGAATTTTGTGAAAATATTTCCTGAAAGGTAAAGGTTAGCTGTATGTAATGCATGATATGTGTCAAGCAATGATGTTCTCAAAATAAATGAGATTGTGCTGTATGATGCGTATGCATGTCATGATGCATGAAAATGTGATGTTTTTAGCTGAGGAAAATAAATCCCGGATTACTGTTGGAGAAAAGAATTGAATTCTTCGTTTCTGCCAGAGATAGTGAATGTAGATATTTGTGAGAATAAACCTGCAGGATAGGATAACTCCGCTGGGGAATAAACTGATGAGAGAATGACTCTGTGGGGAAGAGATGCTCAGCCGGAGGATTTCGTTGATAAATTCAGCTGGGGAGAATATTACCGTTGCTGGTGGTAATGAAACCTGTTGGGGGTTGAATTCCTGTTTAGTGAAAGGGAAGAACTCCGCTAGGGATGATTTTCCAGTTGCGACCTTACTGGGGAATATCCCTTTTAGACTTTACTGGGGATAATCTTCTAGAGTCTACTGGGGATGATTCTTTCAAACTCCACTGGGGATATTTTTATACTCCACTGGGGATGATAAGACTTTTCAGTGCTGATGGTAGATAAACTCTGCTTGGGGAGAATATTACCGATTCATTCACAGTTGCGAGTCTCAGCCGGGGAGAGCTAACACCATTGTCTTTCTCTTAATCTACGGGAGTGAATGTACTTTCAATCATTTCCTCTAGCTAGGTCTATCCCTATACCCGGTGGACAGAGCAACTGTACATTTTGGACATTTCTCGTTTGCCCCTGTTTCTGATATTACAAGTAATCGTCTTTTGTTTCGCATGTAAATTTTTATGAGCAACATTTAATGTCAAATGCATATATCAAAACGAACATTGTACGTTCTTTGCAAAACAAAACAGAAAAAGAAAAACAGTTTGAAATTTCTTTGTAAAAATGCTTGTATTGATTTTGAAGTTTGGCCTGTAAATAGGCGTTTTTGTACAAGAAGCTGACGTCCTAGTAAGAGAACACCGCCGAACAAATAGAATTGATACAATTTGTGAAAATAAAGAAAAACAACTATGTGAATAATCCCACTGGGTTCCAACTCTGCTATTGCCTTTACGTCCTCGAGCATCTCATCACTTTGCTACTTGGTTGAAGGTGAGACTGATTGGTGCTTTCCAAGCTTGATAGTCGATACCGAAGTCTGGTTGCAAGGTGATCCAATGAGACATAGTGTTACGCTTTGATCCCTAATTTTTGCCTGGACCACCCTTTCGGGTTTTCAGTCCACCGGGATACCCTTTTTTGCGCAAGCCGCCTTTTCAGGTTTTCGACTTGTCGGGTGTACATATTTTTTTCATTTCATCCCTTATTTTTTCCCGAACCCTTTTGGTTCGCCGGGAAGCCCTTATTTTTGCCTAGGCCAGTCAACCTAGCGGGTATTTGATTAAGCGTAGTATTTTTTCACTATGTCTGCATTGACAGGGTGAGGAAGGTCATCACCATCCATGGTGGTTAGAATCATCGCTCCTCTTGAGAAAATGTTCTTAACCACAAATGGCCCTTCATAAGTAGGGGTCCATTTTCCCCTGGGATCACCTTGAGGTAAGATGATGCGCTTGATAACCAGGTCCCCAACTTGATATTCTTGTCGTCTGACTTTCTTGTTAAATGCCTTGATCATCCGTTTCTGATACATCTGACCATGACAAATAGCAGTAAGTCTCTTTTCATCGATTAAATTCAGCTGATCAAGTCGGGTCTGAATCCAATCATCTTTGCTCAAACCTGCATCCTTCATAATCCGAAGAGAGGGTATCTGAACTTCAATGGGCAAGATGGCCTCCATGCCATAAACCAAGGAATAAGGTGTTGCCCCTGTTGACGTCCGCGCTGAGGTACGGTACCCTTGAAGAGCAAACGGTAACATCTCGTGCCAATCTTTGTACATCACCATCATCTTTTGCACAATCTTCTTAATGTTCTTATTAGCCGCTTCTACAGCCACATTCATCTTCGGCCAGTAGGGAGAAGAGTTGTGATACTGTATCTTGAACTGTTTGCAGAGTTCAGTGATCATCTTATTGTTGAGATTTATACCATTATCCGTAATGATCCTCTCTGGTACACCATATCGACAGATCAGATTGTGCCGAATAAACCTTGCCACGACATTCTTGGTTACAGTAGCAAAGGAAGCTGCTTCAATCCACTTTGTAAAGTAATCAATAGCTACCAGGATGAAACGATGATCATTGGACGTAGTAGGTCTGATCTCGCCTATCATGTCGATGCCCCACATTGCAAAAGGCCAAGGAGTTGTCAAGACGTTCAGAGGTACTAGAGGTATATGCACCTTATCAGCATAGACTTGGCACTTATGACATGTCCGAGAATGCTGATAGCAGTCGGCCTCCATTGTGGACCAATAGTATCCTTCCCGAAGGATTTTCTTTGCCATGGTGTGTCCACTGGAATGAGTTCCGAAAGTACCTTCATGTAACTCTACCATAATTCTTTCTGCTTCGTTCTTATCCACACATCGTAGTAAGGTTGAATCATGGTTACTCTTGTAAAGGATGCCGTTACTGATGAAGAACTTCTCTGTGAACCTCCTCAGAAACTTCTTATCATTAACAGATGCACCCTCGGGGTATTCCTGAGCCTCAAGATATCTCTTTACCTCATGGAACCAGGGTTTATCTGCTACCTCCTCAGTCTCAATGTCGCAGTAATGTGCAGGTTCGTCCAACCTCTCAATTGTAATCTGGGGAGCTTCATTGTCCCACCTGACCTTGAACATAGAAGACATCATAGCTAGCGCGTCCGCCAACTGATTCTCCTCTCTAGGTAAGTGTTCGAAGGTTATCTCCTCGCAGTGCGGAAGCAACGTCAACACATACTCTTTGTAAGGAATAAGATTAGGGTGTTTCGTATCCCACTCGCCTTTGATCTGACTGATCACGAGAGCGGAATCTCCGAATACACTTAAGAACTTAATCCTTAGGTCAATAGCTGCTCGAAGACCCATAATGCATGCCTCATACTCCGCCATGTTGTTGGTGCAGTTGAAACATAGTCGGGCAGTGAACGGAGTATGAGAGCCCTCAGGAGATATGATCACGACGCCAATGCCATTACCCAAAGCGTTTGAAGCTCCATCAAAGTACATAGACCATCGAGATCCTTCCTCAGGTCCTTCATCCGGTCCAGGTGTCTCACAGTCAGTCACAAACATGATGTGCTCATCCGGGAATTCAAAGTTCATAGACTGGTAATCATCCACTGCCTGATGTGCCAAATGATCCGCCAACACACTTCCCTTGATTGCTTTTTGGGTTGTGTATTGGATGTCGTACTCAGTCAAGATCATCTTCCATCTTGCTATTCTTCCGGATAAGGCAGGCTTCTCAAAGATATACTTGATTGGATCCATTTTTGATATCAATAAAGTAGTGTGAGTCAGCATATACTGTCTCAGCCAGCGAGCAGCCCATGCCAAAGCACAGCAAGTTTTCTCAAGCAATGAGTATCGGGTGTCGCAGTCGGTAAACTTTTTGCTAAGGTAATAAATAGCATGCTCTTTTCGGCCAGACTCGTCATGCTGACCCAACACACACCCCATTGAATTATCGAGTACTTCAAGTATAGGATCAGAGGTCTTCCTTCAACTGGAGGCATCAAAATAGGGGGATCTTGGAGATACTCTTTAATCCTTTCGAAATCGGCTTGACATTCATCGTTCCATCTTACCACTTGATCTTTCTTCAGTAACTTGAAGATTGGCTCACAAGTAGCAGTCATGTATGAGATGAATCGGGCAATATAGTTCAGACGTCCCAGAAATCCTATGACTTCTTTTTTTGTTCGGGGAGCTGGAATTTCCTGTATAGCCTTCACCTTTGCAGGATCCACTTGAATACCTTTATCACTTATGGCGAAACCCAGCAGCTTACCAGATCTCACCCCGAAGGTGCATTTGTTCGGGTTTAACCTCATCCTGTACAACTTCAACCTGTCAAATAGCTTCTAAAGATGGTCAAGGTGTTCTTCCTCAGTCTGGGATCTTGCAATCATGTCGTCAACATATACCTCAATCTCATGATGGATCATGTCGTGGAACAAGGCGACCATGGCGCGCTGATACGTTGCCCCAACATTTTTCAATCCAAACGACATGACCTTGTAGCAAAAGGTGCCTCATTGAGTAACAAAGGTTGTCTTCTCCATATCCTCGGGAGCCATTTTGATCTGATTATAACCAGAGAAACCATCCATAAAAGAGAAGACCTTATGTTGTGCGGTGTTGTCAACCAGAACATCGATATGAGGTAGAGGGAAATCATCCTTGGGGCTCGCCCTATTCAGATCCCTATAGTTGACACACATTCGAACCTTACCATCTTTCTTTGGTACCGGAACCACGTTGGCCACCCACTGAGGGTAAGATGTAACTGCTAAAAAACCAGCGTCAAACTGTTTCATAACCTCAGCCTTGATTTTCTCGGACATTTCTGGGCGCATTCGGCGAACTTTCTGTTTCACTGGAGGACAATCTTCCTTGGTAGGAAATTGGTGAACCACGATATCAGTATCCAACCCAGGCATATCTTCATAAGACCAGGCAAAGATCTCAACATAGTCACGCAGCATCTGAATCAGCCGTTGCTTAACACTAGCTTCCAGATTTGCACCGATCTTGACCTCTTTCTTGTCTTTCTCTGTATCCAGATTTATTGATTCTACTGGCTCTTCATGCGGCTGTATGGACCTCTCTTCTTGAAGTAACAATCTAGCAAGTTCACCAGGCACTTTGCAATCATCTTCACCTTCGTCCTCGGCTTGGTTGATCGGACTTTCGAAAATCATAACTAGCAGTAGCAGAGTCGTTATCAGTGGGATCCAGAGTGGATTTAGACCTGTATATGTGAGTGTGTATAAAATAGTTGTTTTGCAAGATAAAAAGAGAAACAAGGAGCGCAAGATTTGAAATGTAAGAAAACGTCCAATGCTTTTATTAATGATATATGGAAATGACACACATAAAGCCCTCACAAACAAAACCACGGTGTCTCGGGTAAGGCACTGGGCCGTAAAGTTTTAAAAAATTGTCTGTTACAAATTTGAAACAAAAGTTTATTACTGTGTGATAAAAGAAATTGGCACAAAGTCCTTCGCCGTCCAGTTTCTTAGTCCGCCGTCGGTAGTTAGGTAAATCCAGCTATCAAATTCAGACTCTTCATCATCATCTTCAATCATATTTACTTCAGGATTAGTAATACACAGGGGAGGTCTTCCAATCCGCGCCCGCCGAACAACCCATTGAGATTCTGCAGTGAAACCCAAACCAAACTTGTCAGTCTTATGTGTAAAGTCGGGGAGTTGGCCCCAATTTGCACACCCACCTTTCTCAATAACAGCCCATGCATCCTTTAGGGAAGCCATCTTCATTGGAGGATCTCCAGTAACAGTTTCAGTTGATGCCAGCGTCTGGGGGACTTCTTCAAAATTTTGAAATGGGGTCTCAATGAACTCCCCATCCATCTCCACATACCGGAAAGAGTTGAGGTGGCTCACCATGTATTCCTCTTCTCCTCGTACCATAACAATTTTCCCTTTCACCGGGTATTTCAGCATCTGGTGGAGCGTAGAAGTTATTGCCCCAACTTTGTGGATCCACGGGCGACCCAACAAACAAGAATAAGATGGCCGAATGTCCATCACATAGAATATAGACGCGAAGATCTGAGAACCAACCTTAACCGGAATATCCACTTCTCCATGTACCATTCTCTTGGACCCGTCAAAGGCCCTAACCACAATGTTACTTGGCTTCAGAACTAACCCTTCACAGTCTAACCGGTCTAACGCTTTCTTGGGTAGAACGTTCAACGAGGATCTAGTATCCACCAGCACATGAGCTAAAGTAGTGCCCCTGCATTCAATGGAGACATGCAGGGCTTCATTGTGATTCTTCCCTTTAGCAGTCAAGTCTGCATCGGAGAAACCCAACCCATTATCTGCTGTCAGACTAGCCACACAATCTTTGAACTGATCAGCTGATGTCTCCTGCGGAACGTGTGCAGTCTTCAGGAAAGCAATCAGAGCCTTAGCGTGGGCCTCTGAACACAACAATAAAGACAACATAGAGATCTTCGACGGGGTTTGGCCCAGCTGTTCGACTATATTGTAGTCGCTCTTCTTGATGATCTTTAAGATTTCCTCTATCTCTTGCCTAGAGGCTTCAACAGTAATCTTCCTCGGTGCCTCCATCCGGGCAGGCTCACCGGTAATCCCTTTGCCCCGAGTTTCAGATGACTCGGCGACAGGGGTAAGAATTGGAACTTGAACGGGGACAATAGCAGATGTACCGGCAGGTGTAATAACAACAGGCTTCTGAACAACTAGTGGAGAGATCTCAGGGGAGAAAATCCTTCCGCTGCGGGTGACTTTACTAGATCTGACAATATTGCTGTCATCAGTATCAGGCTCTTCATCCTTTAAGTCTTGTTTAACCCCGTGATAATATACATCGGCCCCATAGTGCCATGGGACAGCCTTATCTGACGTGTAGGGGATAGGTCCAAGAACAGTAATGATCAATGGAGTGATTCTTGGAACAGATGTAATTCTAACAGGCTTTCTCGAGGAAGCCTTGGAAGAATTGGCGAAAATGGTGATTATAGAAACTTCTTCAACAGGAACCAAAGGAACAAAAGTTTTCTCGAATAAGATTTCTTTATTATCTATCAGGCGTTGGATACTTGACTTCAAAAGATGGCAACTGGTAGGTAAGACAGAACACAGACGGCAACCTTCGTTACAGCCTAGAAATAAACCGGCTAACAGAAGGTTCTTCTTCACAGTCATTAATGGAGTAGCAATGTCTTTCACAGAAGATACAAACACATCATCATCCACAACATTTACTCCATAATTTGGCATAGGAGCAGTCATAACATTAGGTTTTTCTGGCGCTTCGAACTCAATCTCCTTAGCGTCAATCAGATCTTGTACCTTATTTTTCAAGGCCCAACAATTATTGGTATCATGCCCCGGACTATCAGAGTGATAAGCACAACGGGCGTTTGGATTGTACAACGGTGAGGTGGTGTTGGGATTCTTTGGAGCTTCCCTCGGAATCACCAAGTTAGTCTTCAACAACTGTGGCCGAATTTGAGATAAAGACATGCTGAGCCGAGTAAACTGTCTTTGAGGCCTCTCTGCCCTTGACTGATTGTTGCGTTGTGTGGCAACAGTTGGTCTTGAAATAACTACCACATTAACTGTTTGGCAGCGCTCAGGTCGACTTTGATTCCTAGAGCTGTAAACTACACTAGACTCCTTCTTAAACGGCTTCTTCTCGGTACGTGACGAAGCACCTTTCTGTAACTTGCCGCTCTTGATACCAGCTTCAATTCTCTCCCCAGTCATAATTAACTCAGTAAAACCTGATGATGAACTTCCAATCAAATGGTTAAAAAACGGACCAGACAGGGTCCCCAGAAATATATCCACCAACTCCCTGTCAGTCAGCGGGGGTTGGACTCTACCTGCAAGATCTCTCCACTTCTGAGCGTAATCTTTAAAACCTTCGCTCGCACCCATAGACATACCCTGAAGTTGGGTACGCATGGGAGCGAGGTCGGCATTATATTGGTACTGCTTGTAAAAAGCCGCAACAAGGTCTTCCCAATTACGGACACTAGCTCCTTCTAGCTGATAGAACCACTCAAGTTGAGTCCCTGAGAGACTATCTTGAAAAAAGTGGATCTAGAGGTTCCTATCAGTGGTATATGGCTGAATCTTTCAAACATACGAACGGAGGTGTAGCTTTGGGCAGGAGACCCCGTCGTATTTAACAAAGGCTGGTGCTTTGAACTTATGGGGAATCACCACCCCATATGCTAGACCCAAATAACCAAAATCTAATCCAGGTATCTTCTGGATCTCCATTGCACTCAACCGGTCTTCAAGTTGTTTATACCTATCCTCAGCCGGAGGATACTGGTCTTCGTCAAAGTCAGTCTCGTTGTCAGAGACAACAGGGCTAGGAGCCCTCCTTTCTTTTTGGTTTTCCCCCCCTCTAGATGAGTGAGATAAATCAACTTCCTCCCGTAGTCTGTTTCCAAACCTGTGACCCATGTTCAGGAGGACTGCCTTCTTCTTCTTCTTCTTCTTCTTCTTATCCTTTAAGATAAGAGTATTCAGATCTTTCTGCCCCTTGGCCAGGTTCATGAACATTTCCTAGAACTGAGCGTTTTGAGCTTGAAGGGCCTTAATAGCTTGATCAGTGGATGTTTCAACAGACATGATGCTGAAATAAACAGCGAAGGAGATAATAGACCTGTAAGGGTACCTGTTATAAGGTGCATGGGAATGGAATGCGTATGATATGTTTTCAAAGACTTTAGCGATTCAAATTCATAAACCAAAAGGAAATACACTTTTATTAGATTAAAAACTTGAAACAATGTTTGACAAATGCCTTTAAGGCGTTACAAAGAGAAAAACTGAAAAGTAAATCAAAACTATAAATAGCAAAGACATCAGCGCTCCCATGGGCGTTTCTCGTTGGTGCTGACATAGTCATTGAGGACCTTCTCATTCTCCAGCTGCCTTGTAAGCTTTAGAATCTTCCGCTCTTGCTCATGATACTTTTCTCTGTAAGTATCCCACTCTTCTCTCAACTGGATCCACGACCTCTTTAATGCCCCAATGTCAGTTGGCATGTATGGATGGAGGACAGTATGAGAAACCCCTTCTTCATCAGCACTCTCAACAATTACTGGTAGGACAACTTCGTACGACATCCCCAGCTTTTGGGCACGGGCCCGAACCCACCGGAGATACGGTTCCATCGGAAGAGAAGTCTTCGCTCCCAGCTCATGCAGATCAGACCTGTTAACCCTATTCCAAGCTCGTATAAATCTGTGGCGATGTCCTTCACTATCCCCTTAGAAGTCAAAGACAATACTCGGAATCAGCAACTCATGAGGACCGTCCTTTCTAGCTCGCCCAAAGTGTCGTAAGGCCAGACAAGGATTATAGGTGATTCCCCCCTAACTCCAAGTAAAGGAACATTGGGGTATTCTCCGCACCGGTTAATAATAGCTACTTCTTCCATGTCTTTAGTGCTCCAGATGATGTCTGTGTGAGCAAGGGACATAATTCTGTAGGCCCAACCCATGCCTTCCTTGTTCTTTAAAACAGATTTGGGGAGGTGAGAAATAAACCACCTCGCCAGCAATGGTGCACAACACATAAGGGTTCCCCGTTTCCGAGCAGTGCGGGCATAAAGAGCATGCAGAATGTCACCTACGAGAGTGGGCACCGTATTACGGGACATAAATATCTTCACTGCATTCACGTCGACGAAAGAATCTGAGTTAGGAAACAAAACCAAACCATATATGAGAAGTTCCAGGATATCTTCGAATGCTTGGAAATCTAAACTGTCTCAAAACTGATTAGCCTGATCAACCAAGAACTTAGCCAAGAAGCCTTTTGTCCCACTCTAAGTCTCCCAGTTAGACATTACCTCAGCCTTTGTCAGATGTAGGGCTGTAGCAACATCCTCTGGCCTAAGAGCTTTCTCCCAACCTGTAAACGGCGTCTGCTCTAGAATAGAAATACCAAGAAAATCAGAGAACTCCTCCAAAGTAGGGACCAACTGATAGTCCGGGAAAGTGAAGCAGTGGTGCAATGGGTCAAAGAACTGACACAAAACACTCATCATCTGTTCATCCATCTTAGAAGTGACCAAACCAAGAAGGTGACCATGTCTTCTGACAAAGGAAGAAGTATCTGGAACTTTGGAAACCAAATCTCTAAGCTGAGTAGGAATCTGTACGAAGCTGATCCGAATAGTGTTTCTACGTGTAGAGGCCATGACCTACAAAACAGAACAAAGATGAATCCCCTATGTCTTTGAAATAGGTTAGTCTGATGCAAGATGTATACAATGTCATGATGCATGATGTTATGATAGAAACAAACCACAAGTATTCACAGATAGCAAACATGGTAAGGGCAAACAAGTCACACAGTAACCCTTAGATTTCAGGCTGGCATGGAGTTTAGGTATTACCCTCTTTCAGTTTAGTTGGTTCAACCTGTCCTAGTAATAGTAACCAGGTTCTAGAGGATCTCAATATCACTGACCACCCTCGATCGATCATAATTCCAGTTTGGCAACCTTTTCTTGCAGCCGGAATCATCGCGAGAGTTTGGTCTCAATGAGTGTAGCATATTGCTACTTTTCTATGGCCAAGTTGGTCAATTATAGGTTCTAAGGTCAGTTGGTGCTTAATGACCCCTTAGCTGACCCATATTCTCCTTGTTCCACCACAAAGGATATCGGTACAAACTAAAGTGCCACACCAACGTAGCTACTGCTTCAACCGTATCGGTCTATGTCGTACAGTTCCCTCACAGTCTATTGATACTTACCTAAAAGGTATCCCCAGATTCGGGTTAGGATATATAGTAACTCCGATTCAAACCCACAAAGATAAAGCATACAAATCAAGCAATTGAAAACATTATAATGAACTATTCCTAAGGTACACCCCACTTATTAAGTCCCCAACAGAGTCGCCAGTTCTGTGATATGGTGGGAAGAACTGACTGTTTTTGGAATGCTGGTTCGCGTTTTGCGTTTTGTGTTTGCAAAAATGTCGCGGTAAGCAAGAGTCGCCACCGACTTTTATTTTATCCAACAAGGAAAGGTAAAAAGCACAAAAAAATTCCCTTTTCGAGATTATCTGAGTACGGGGGGTAGATTATAGAAAGGGAAGGTATTAGCACCCTTTCTATCCTTAGTTATCTATGGGCTCTTAGGTACTTGCTCATCATTTTCAAAAATGTTTTCTTTGTGCTTGCGGGTTTTGAAAAGTTTTGTTCTAACTTCGATTTAACTCTTGCTTCTGTCTTCAAGAGTGTAATGAAGTGTTTTTGAAAACTTGTTTGTAAAAAAGTGTAAGTGTGAGAAAAAGTTTTTTTTTGGATGAGCAAGTATCTAAGAACTAATCTACCTACTCGAAAAAATAATCGTTCTATGCTAATTTCCTTTAGACAATGTTATCCCACTATTAGTGAGTAGGTAGCACCGTCGTTGGAGTTTAAGGGTCAATTCGAAAGAGGGACATACGGTCACTAAAGCAATGTTAGGACGCCTTAGCGGTAACCCTAATGTCTTAGATCATTTATTCGAGGCAATGATATCCGAGGCAACTATGATCTTTTAGACAAGAGGGCGACCTCTAAAACAACCTATACTCAATGACTGTTTACGAAGGCAACCAAGTGGGAGTGTACCCTAAGAGTGCACATGTGCGAGTGTGTTGTTTTCATATTATTTTTATCTTTGCATATGTTTAAGGTGATCTAACCATTTTAAGATTAAGCATTCATTCTTGTCATGCAAACCCTATTATCAAACATCTAGCAGTTGTATATTTGCATAAATTAAAGATGCGGAATTTAAACTAAATTATTACAAGGCGTCGGGTATTTACATCGCCAAAAGCAACCCTTTGAAATTTAAAAGCGGAAAAAATAAATAATTGTCCTAATTAATTATTACAAATCGGGAGCAGATACAATAATTGAATAAGAAATAAAGTGCGTGGGAAAATTGAATCGAATGCGAAATAAGGGTTTTGACCCTTTTGATTAAAGAAAATGTTTTTGTTGTTTTTATTTTTAAGAAAAGGAATTAAGTCCTAAATTAAATACTAAATTAATTATTAAATAAATAAATTAATGAAAGATAATAAATGACACATTTTTTGGAGTTTTTGTTATTTTAGAAAAGAAAATAAAAATAATTAAATTAATGATTAAAACCTATTAATTCTAATTGATTTTAAATATTTACAAAATCAATTAAAATTATCTAGAATTAATAACCTAATTAAATTAATTAATATTTATTAATAAAAAATAAAAATTTCTGAATTTTAATTGGGTAAAAATATTTTTTTGTGATTTTTTGATAAAAAAGGAATTAATCTAATGTTTAATAATAAAGTTAAAACAAAATAAAATATTAAATGAAAATAAACAAAATAAAAAAAGAGTGAGAATGGGCCTGTTTAGAGGGTGCCAATAGCAATTTTGTTGGCCCAATTGACATGCAGTCCATTTGACCTTTTTGATCCAGTGTATGTGCGTTGACCTGCATATGGTGTGCCTTCAATGCTTGACCACCAGATCTGGCCATTTGGCACACTGATGAGGAAGGCATATGGTAGACATCAAGTTCAGCGCTTGCATATGATCATCTGAAAGAAAATATTATAGAGAAAAACATGGGGACCTGGGATTCGAACCCAGGTCCTGAGGGGACATCCAATGATATGCTTGCCACTACGCTGCTTTCCTTGCTTTATTAATGTAATACAAATTAAATATAATATAAAAAACAAAAGCCAATGGACAAAAAATAAAAATAAAAGCACGCGCTGTTTGAATGGACAAATGGGGGAGTGCCAACGCATCATCCCTGTCCTCCCTCCGTGGCTAAAAATCTGGAGCACCTATACCCCCGGACAAAGGTCCGTCGCTACAAGCCTGTCCACCCTCAAAATCACGTACATGCCATGGAAATGAATTCTAACACCATGGTTAGACTTGTCTCCCTCCTCTGATCACAACCATAGCCATTATTAAGGCTAATTTTTCCTGAAACAAAAAGCCCTAAACCAAAGCTTGAAACCCTAACTATGGTGAATCACGATATAGATCAGATAAATGAAATCGAGTAATACTAAAAGCTTGCAAATGATGTGTAGATTAAGAATATGCCATCAATACATGTTATCAATGCCTAAATTTCAAAATACGAAATCAAGAAAAGGGTGAGTTCGTGACTTACTTACATCGCTTGGGAGGGTCTGAAAATGCCTGGTTTTGATTGGTTTAGGTTGTGGAAGCTGCCAGGAAACGATTGAGACAAGTCTCGAGCCTTGAAACTGCCTCTAGGAGTGATGTCGAACTCACACTTCTTTCTTGTTTTTTCAAATTTGGTTCTGCCTCTATGCTTGATCTCCAACCCTGATTTCTGTCTGCACACGATCCTTATGTATTGCACAATGTATTAGGTTTGAATTCCCTGTCCAAATCTCTCTCCATCAATGACTTTGAATTTGATTTGATTCTTCTTTCAAAGCTTTCCAAAATTGGCTTGCTTTGAATCTTTTTGTGCACAATTGCTTTGATACGAGTTTGGAAGGGTGCTAGCTGTATAACAAGACCTGAAATGATCACAAGATCTTTAGTTTTCGATGTTTTTGATTTTATTTGGTTTAATTTGATTTAAAATGAATTAATTCAAATAAAAACCAAATTAAATAATAAAAATATTATATGGACACATGGACAAGGCTAGGGAACGTGGGATATAATGCCAACTCAAAACAAGTGAAAAAGAATGGGCCCATATGGCAAAATTTGAAGTTTTGGGGATAGTTGACTTTTGGCAATTTTGCAAAAAGTTCCAACTTCAACCATGCATAACTTCCTCAATTTTTAACCTTTGGAGGTGTTCTTGGACTTTTTAGAAATATTTAGATGTCCTATAAACAACACTTTTGGTCTCATCTCATTTTGATATTCCATGCTTATGTATGAAGCTTTGACAAAAAAGGTATTTTTGTTGACTTTTCAAAATGACCTATAATGCCCAAATTCATAACTTCTCGTGAGTGCATATTTTAATCTTGGGATATGAATATGGATTGTAGGTAATTGCATCCTCTTAAAAATGAGATTTGGATGGGTCATTTCTCATAAAGTATGAGAAAGTTATGCTTGGTCAAAGTTGAGTTGACTTTTCCTACAAAACCCTAATTTAGCAACTTTTGAATCTTGATGAATTGTGAGCAATCCTTGATGAATCATGATCAACCCTTGATAAAATGATGAAATATACTTCAAAATGAGGATGTTGACCAAAATATTGAAGTTTGACTGTATATAGGTCACAGTTGACTTTTTCCCTAGCACAGTCAATTTTTGGACCTTTGAGCAATTGACTGAGCAAAATTCCTCTGCAAGGATTAAAATTTGACATGGATAATCTTGAGAACATATTATGACATTGGTGAGCACTTGGGGTCACTTGGGCTCAAGGATCTTAATGCAATGTGAAACCCTAGTTTGGGGAATACTGCCTTAGGAGAGAGCTTGTCTGGCCAACCCTTGAGCTATCTTGAGCAACTTGGAGGTCTTTCTTGACATATTTTGAGAAATATGGGAGGGAAAATTTTGGGGTACAACACGTAGGTATAACACGTTCTGATTGAAAATTTATTAAATATTGGAAGGCCCCAAAATTTGTCCGAAATATTATGAAGATATGTTGTACAGTGTTCCCGTGTGTATGAAGAGTAGGCATAGATGATGATATATCATCTTGCCAACGTTCGAACCAACATTTTTTGATAGAACTTAAACACAACAATGTGAGTAACTCGTCAGTATCTAAGAGAATGTAGATTCTTTTCATATCTACAAATTTTGAAAAAGTTAACTTGCTAATGCTTAGATACTAATATAGTAAGTTTTGATTTAATTTAATTTAGTCTATTCATCACAACCTAGGAGATGAATAAGACAAGGTATGATAATACATTATTTCCTGGAGACTGATACAATGGATTATGCAGATTCATTTGCATATCTATCGTGACCTAGGGGATAGATAATTGGAAAAGCTTGATAACTACATTGCTGCATGGAGCCTGAAGCAATGAGTTATATCACGGATTTTCCACATTGTTGCATGGAGACTGACGCAATGGGTTATATCATAGAAAAAGCTTGATAATAATATTAATGCATGGAGACTGATGCAATGGATTACACAGATTTATATGTATATCTATCGCGACCTAGGGATAGATAATTGGAAAAGCTTGATAACTACATCGCTGCATGGGGCCTGACGCAATGAGTTATATCATGGATTTACCACATCGTTGTATGGAGACTGACACAATGAGTTATATCACAGAAAAAGCTTGATAATAACATTGCTGCATAAAGACTGATGCAATGGATTATGCAGATTTATTTGCATATCTATCGCAACCTAGGGGATAGATAATTGGAAAAACTTGATAACTACATCGTTGTATGGAGACTGAGGCAATGAGTTATATCGCGAATTTCTCATGTCGCTGCATGGAGACTGATGCAAGGGATTATATAGATTTATTCACATATCTATCGCAACTTAGGGGATAGATAATTGGAAAAGCTTGATAACTATATCTTTGCATGGAGACTAATGCAATGAGTTATTTCGCAATGAAGGAAACACATCGCTGCATGGAGACTGACACGATTGCATAAAAAGTTGTTTTTAATGATCAAATCTTAGATAACTAAATCAAAGATAGGATCAGATTCTTTTACTGGTTGTGTTTTTTCTCAACCAAGGTAATTTAGCATAAAAATGCTAGGTTTGAAGGTTGAAAGCGAAGTATCACTGATGATGTCGGTTGTGTCTGTTCTCAACCTAGGCTATCAACATGAAGAAATTAACCCCAAATTTTGCTAATGTACATGCACCAAATGTTATGAATAACCTTGAAATTTTGATATGGTTATATGTACGTTATGCTTGATGTGAGACTCTTAGTGGGAAATTTGCTGCTGGGATTTCCAAGGAATCTACTGCTGAGATTAGATTGTGAACTACCTACTGCTGAAGTCTTCTAGAAAATCATCTTCCAAGATCAACCAGGGGAATCTTCTACCAAGATTTGATTGCGAATTACCTTCTTTCGAGGTCTTCTGAATAATCATCTGCCGATATCAACCAGGGGAATCTTCTACAGAGATTCGACTGTGAAATTACCTTCTGCTGAGGTCTTCGAATCTTCTACAGAGATTCGACTGTGAAATTACCTTCTGCTGAGGTCTTCTGAATAATCATCTGCCGAGATTAACCAGGGGAATCTACCATCGAGATTCAATGTAGAATTACCTTCTGTCGGGGTCTTCTGGATAATCAAATGCCGAGATTAACCAGAGGAATCTTCTGTCGAGATTTGATTGTGAGTTACCTTCTGCCGAGGTCTTCTGGATAATCATCTACTGAGATTAACCAGGGGAATCTACTGTCGATATTCGATTGCAGGCTACATTTTTCCGAGGTCTTCTGAAAAATCATTTGCCGAGATTAACCAGGAGAATCTACTAGAGATTCGATTGTGAATTACCTTCTGTCGAGGTCTTCTGGATAATCATCTGTCGGGATCAACCAGGGGAATCTACTTCCAAGATTCAACGTAGAGTCACCTTTTGCCGAGGTCTTCTAGATAATCAAACTGCAAAGATTAACCAGGGGAATCTACTGCTGAGATTTAACGTAGAATTACCTTTTGCTGAGGTCTTCTGGAAAATCAAATTACCGAGATTAACCTGGGAAATCTACTGCCGAGATTCAACATATAATTACCTTTTGCTGAGGTCTTCTAGATAATAAAATATCGAGATTAACCAGAGGAATCTTCTACCGAGATTCGATGTAGAATAGGTAGCTTGATTGACAATGATGATTGTCTTCACATAAAACAAGGTTTTATGCTATGCATGTAAATTTGATTGATGCATGAAATGCAATGATTGATTGATGCATGTAATGAGTGACTTGGATATGTGTAAATGGATGTTGGATTTTGAAATGTGAATGCGTAATTAGGATTTTTTTAGATATGCTCAATCCATGCCGTCGGAATTTGTCAGATGGATGCAATGATAAGTATAGCTCAATTTTGGCTCGAAGAACCCTAATGCATGATCTATGCAGCCTTATGCTTCATGATTATGACTCAAATGTATTTTTTGAATGGTGCCCCTGTGATGGGCCGTGGATGATTAAAGCGTAGAGGTTTACCTATGTAACAAGGTTGCTTGTCACATGATGGTCAAATGTTATGCTATCATGATTTCCTGATACTCAATTTGAACTTAAAGATTACTGATGTAGGAGAAAGATCCACTAGAGGTTATGAAAATACACGAAGAAGTTGCCCCTATGTGGACTGTGTTTCCCTATTTTGTTGGTATGCCCTTGAAGGAGATTCTCATTGATATAAGTTTAGAAACAGTTTGATCATAATATGAATGACCCCACTATTTTGTATTATGCCCCTAATTAAAATATTCTTGAAAATGTTTAGCTTTGATGAACCATTTTGAATCAACTCCTCTTGATCGAGCCTCGCAGTGGTTTGCCCCAACATTTGAAATTTTGAAAGATGTGCCCCTCAATCTCCTGGATCTGGAGGAAGTACCTTCAGAAAGAACTTAGACCTCACCATGAGCTTGACATAGATTTCCCCAAGTATTCGAAGCTTGAAAAGCTTGTACTTGAAGTTGCTTGAAGGGGAATTTGGACCCTACGTGCAGTAGGATGAACTTGGTACATACTGCCCCAACATTTGAATCTTGGAAGGCTGCTCCTGATTATCAAGGCCTTGAGAGGTTTGTTAAAACGAGGAAACTGATTCATACTCTATTGTGATATAACATGATTAAGGAACGCTCCTTCGAAAGGTATGCCCCTGATTGAACAATGCTTTGAATTTTGATTGAAGTTGATTGAATCTCGGAATGATCACCCTTTGTCAATAGTATCTTCATGCGATATACCCCTACGATCAATAGTATTTGCCTCTGTCTATAGGGATCCTCTTATATGCTTTACCCCTAGTTAGAAGCTTCTTGGAAATGTTGCCTTTGATCATACCTTTTTGAAATCTCCTTGATGCTAAGTATTGACTTGTAAGTAAATTTGTCCTATTTGAAAAGTAATCCCAATGTGATGCACATGCAAGTTCTTGAAATCGTAATTAATTATTTAAAAATAAATGGATGATTAGATATGACGAAGTGGAAACATAGTTTAGTGATAATTTAACAAACATTAAGAGTCAGTTTAACATAAATCTTGTTGTGTATGCTTTCATAGTGAACCTAGCTTCAATTAGGACTTTTGAAGGTTGTAACATGGCCATGGTTCGTGGTTTAAGAAACAGTGAATAAAGCTCAAGATTTATTTATCCCACCCCATTCCCCTTGATTTTCTCTAATCCTAAGTTCAATTAATCCAACAGATGTGTTCAATCTCCAAGAGAAATTTCGTAGTCGTGCAAATGATGAGAATCATAGATAAAGTCCAAGTGCTAATGAGAAGCATTGATAAGATTCTAGCATTGATGAAAAGCATTGATAAGATACAAGCATTTATGAGAAGCCATTTATGATTCTTGAAGTGGTAGTCACAAGATTGTTCTCCAATTTATCTATTTTAATCCCTTATTTTTTCCTAAGTCGAGTCTTTTCGATTTTTACTTGACTTAGAAGGCTTTATTTATTTTTTAAAATTTCTTTTTTTTTTGCTTTTGATTTTGAAAATTTGTGACTTACTATGCTAATATTGTAAGCTTCATCTTTAGCGTTTCCTCGATCTTGAATGATGTTCTGAGGAAGAATACGTCGTGGACTTTGACTTTGTTGATTCCTCAATCTTGGATGATGAACGCGAGGAAAAGGATGCGCTCGAACCTTTGCTTGGATCGTTTCCTCAATGATGTATCGAGGAAAGAGATATGCTTGAACCTTTTATTTATATAAATCACTTCTCTTGAGAATATAATGTGCCATTGAATTAATTGAAAGACTACCCTGCCCCTGGTTAAAATTAAGGGTTTTTAAAAATAGAAAGAACTCCAACTTCTGGCTCGAGGGGGTTAACTATGGATTAACTCCTTATTTCTCCACTATTTAGGAGTTGAAACAATGCCTTACATCGTCAGCTAAGCCTTACTATTAAAAATCATACATCAACAAAATTCAATTATTCTGTATTTTCATCATTCTCCATCGAAGTTTGTTAATTGAGAATGGAAGAGTGAAAAGTGAAATGGAAAGTGATGAAAGAGTGAATGCGAATGAAACAATTTCAAAAACATGCATGCTTATTTTATTATAATTACCGATCCAAAGATATAAATTTATAGCAAATGAAAATTAACAACTAAGAAATCATAAATTGAAATGATAAAGGCCTAGATAAGCCCCCTTGTTAATCCACTGACTTTACGAAATTCTTCTTAGTCTTTGGATTTGTCAAAGCAAGGGGAGATTGTTCACCAATGGGATCCCTTCTTCAAAAGTTAACTGCTTATTAACGATTAAATCTTGGACTTTGTGTATGAAATTCCAACAGCTTTCAAGGGTATGTCCTGGAGAGTTGACATGATACTCGCACCTGGAATTTGCATCATACTTAAGTGGGAGTGTCCCATTCGGAGGATTCAGTGACTTCTTCTCTACCAAAGATGCCTTGAGTAAATGTTGTAGTAGCTGACTATGCGGTAAGGGAAATGGATCAAATCTTCTTGGTGGTAGTTTTTGTATTCCCCTTTGTTGAGCATATCCCTTATGTTAATAGTGTTGTTGAAGTTGTTGTTGAGGTGGGGGAACTTCCCATGGAGGTGGCATCTGTGGTGATAAATAGGCCTGTGGCTGGGATGAAGAAGGGTTACCTTCGCTCCTCAGTAATAATTGCATGATCAAGTTCATTTGAGTCTTCAACTGGTGGACCTCCTCCTTCAACAGTTCTTGGCCTCTTTTGAGTTCCTATATGGCTTCTTGAGATATGATTTAGGTTTGCTTGAGAGTATCGAGAATCTTGCTAGCTGATCACAGTTGGATAAGGGTGGAAGTTTTCTGTAAGTGGAGAAGATATGAGCTTTATGCAGATGGATGAAAATGGAAATGTATGAAAAATGCTTGGGCGTGCAAAACATTTTTGGCTTTTAGGCACGTAAAAAGTTTCATGGAAATGCAATGCGATGTAGACATAGTATGAGAGTAGATGCAGGGGTACCCTATACAAGTTTAATGATATCCATGATGATATCCTACACTGACTCAGAGGTTGAGACAGGCAGTGATTCTTTACGGACGAAGATAATAATAGACATGGATTTGATGATATCGTACATTGTCTCAGAAATTGAGACAAGCAGGAATTTCTTAAGGATTATGGCCAAAGAAAGACGACGAGGAATACCTATAGGCTAGGGATTATGACATAGCTGGATGCCTTACGGGCTAAAGATAGTAGTGGAAGAAAAGATAACCCTTGCGGATTTACAAATTGTAATGGGATTTGTGAAAGGTATCCTTAGAAGGTAGGTTCTTAGTTTTGGACTACGTATATTTTACCCTTCCCGTAAGATGGTTTCCTTAAGGGTATCATGAATAACACTAGAGGGAAAGGCACAAGGGCCTCCCTTAAGCAGAGCCTCTTTATAAACTAAAACTTTCGTCTCTAGGTCATGAAAGGTCTCATCATGAGTGTTTTTGGTTTAAAGGTCGTACAAAGAGTCATAAGTGTCATTCAAAATTCCTACTCCCCAAGAGGATGTCTCTCGAGAGGTATTCCTTTTGCGGAATTCCACCGACTCTAGGAGAAGTCATCACATAAACTCATAGGGCTGATGTATCCCCTTGGCTAATAGATAGACCTTCTTTTTAAGGGTTTTTGAAAATGTTTTTTTGCAAAATTTTAAATCCCACCACAGATATAATAATATAATGAATAATAAAAAATAAGCAGAAAATAAATAAATAATTAAATGAGCAAGTAATAAAAACCCAATAAACAAGAAAAACTCTGAAAACCCTAAAACCAAAAGAGGAGGCTTCTAAACCTAGGGTTGAGTCCCCAGCAGAGTCGCCAGCTGTAATAACTGGTTTCTAATACAAAGTTGCCACCCTTAACTTTTATCCTAAGAAAGGGAATATAAAGGAATAATCCTAAAAAGTTCAGAGATTCTAGATTGTTGACTCGGTTCTAGACGAGGGGAAGGTGTTAGGCACCCCTCATCTACCTTGTTCATAAGGATACTAAAGATAGAAGTGCGGTCTTTAAGAAATAGGGTTTTAGCGTTTTATTAGGAAAACTCGCCATGATTTTAATCATTTGCCTATGTATCCTCTTAGGAGGAATCAGAATCCCATTTCGTAGTTCTCGGGTTGGTTTGTGTTTTTTATAGATTACGAAAAATATTTGAATTTCCCTTGTGCTTTGCCTAGGTGTTGTGAGTAGCGGATATTTTAGACGAAGCGCATGATCGATTTAAATATTATTGTAATCCTTTTTGAAAAGTTAATTATTGTTTAATTTAATTTACAAAAATAACTTGTGGTTGATTAAGTATTTTTTATGTATTAATTATAAAAAATATCTTATTTATGCATGCTTAAAATAATTTAATTTAATGCAATAAATAGAAAATATTTTTGATGGGTTGAAAAATATATTATTTGATTTTATGATAATAATGATATAATAACATTTAATATATTAAGTATATTAAAATAGGAAATATAAAAATAATTATAATAAAAAATAAAGAAAATAAATAAAACGTGGGGGGGGGGGGGGGTGTAAATTATATTAAGGTAGTAAAATAGGAGGGTGTAAATAGTAGGGTCCTGAATTCAGATATTGAATCCAGGCTCAATAAGGCAGGGGTGTGAAATTGCGTGAGTTAATAAATCCAGGGGTGCAGGAAGTATGAGTCCAAGTCCAAATATTGGACTTGGCCCATTTGGCCAGGAGGTACGAAATTATATTTATTAGTAAAACAAAATTTGAAAATGGGTGTAGATAGATAATCGACCAGACCCAAGGGTTTGAGTCTGTTTGGACCGGGTGAAGGCAAGTGTATGGTAGTTATTATGGGCGCGCGTGCTGGTGACATTTGATGATGATCATGCAGTGATAATTGGGGGAGTATGGTAATGGTTATAGGGTAGCGCGTATTAGATTATTAAACACATATTTTTTTCACTTTATCAAACAAAATACTTCATTTTGTTATTATCCTCTTCTCTCACCACATATCAAACTCGTTCCCTCTCTTCTTTCTTAACAACCCCCAAACAGTACCCAAACCCTAGATCTTACCGACGGAGACGATACCTCTCTCTGTGTCTCATTTCCTTTCTCTCTCGCCTCACCATACAAAAACAGATCCCTAGCTTGCTACTTGCGGTGGCGGCGTTATTTCTCTGTCTCTGATACAACAACAATCCCTAAACCCCAAACTTAGAACCCCAACAATATTGATCAGAGTGGCAGAGGAATTTGAGCTAAGTGTTTTACCTCCCGTCGTGACTTTTCTTCAAACTTCGCGTCTATTTTCGATCCAAGATTTTTGATCTCTCTTCTTTGTATTTTTACAGCTACCACAGACGAGGGTTTGACAGAGCGCGACAGAGATTGGAGTGGCGGCCGCCCAGCTAGGGTTTCAGATATTGAAACCCTAGACGCGGTCAATGACGAGGCTTCTCTTTGTCTTTCTTCTTTCCTGTATTTTCTCCTTTTTTATAATAATCTACTCTTCTGTCAATTTTTCCCCCTCTAATTTTTTTGTTGGTCCTCCTTCTCTGTTAATCTTAGGTTTTATAGAGTTTTAAGAGATTTACAGATTAGGAAATAAATTAGTTTGTCTACGATTTTAATATGATTTTAATTAGGGTTATAGATTTAGGATACAATTTAATATGTCTGTAAAGTTATTACAATTTTTAATTTTGTATTGATTATGAACTTGATTTTGTCTTGTATTAATTTAGTTTCTATATTAGTTTGATATTGTCTCTGGAAACTTAATATATAAATTTACTTCTATTTGATTATTCTTTCTTACGATTTAAACAGTATGCATTTCTGTACTGAAAAGTGTATTATCTTTCTCATTATTTGAACAGTGACTGTTGCAAAATACTAAAGTGTGCGCTTCTTTTCCTTAATTCGTACCATTCTTGTTTTGATTTTGATCTGCCACAAAGTATTTGGACCGAGCCTGTTTTGTTAACATTTCAAAGACTAAAACAAACATCTTCTTTTTTTACTTAAGTTATAAAATAATGATCTAAAAAGAAAATCAATACTAATAATAATTGATAAAAATAATTATAAAAAAAATAATAATATTAATAATAATGATAATAATGTAATTAAAAACAAAAAACAATACTCAAACCAAAAATTGAACGGGCCTCAATGTTTTATTGGGCTTCTTAAAAAGACTGATTTGTTTTATGGACCCTTTCTTTTAATACTTGAAATGGATTAAAAAAATTACATGGGCCCTTTCTCATTTAGAAAGGCCCGTGATTTTTCAAAATAGTGTACTCCCATCTTAAAAATGCACCCCCTCTCAAAATGAACAAAATTTTAATGGTTCATCAGATATTGATGGTCTATTTTTAGATCAATAGACCTCTCTTCCATATTTTACACCCCCCGTAGAAATAAAAACTACATAATATGATTTACTCAATTAGAAACCTAAAAATAATATAATGATAGGAAAAATTTGGGGTATTACAATACATACATTCTCAAAAAACTCGTTTCTCGATCAACTTTTATACTTTGAGTGAGTTCGAGTGATTTATACAATATTTGAACACACCAAAATCTAAAACCAAAGACTCTTAGTTATACTAATTTCGACACGAACGATCTTCTCTTCAGATGATGACACGTTCTCGTTTGCACGCGTTCCATACTTTCCAAGTGTCTCCTTTCAAAAAGAATGAAATAAGCGCCAAGATTCAAATGTTCAGCCTTATTTCAAATTATCCTTGTCGAACCTGCTTTAAACATCTTCCAAAATGCTTCGCTTCGAATTCGTATTCGTATTATTTCACTAAAACTTTGGTTGAAAGACCAATATTTTATCTTCGTCAAACAACATCTTAAATACTCTTGATTTCTCTAAAAGACCTCTAATGTCTTCGTTCAACCTTGAGCGTTGAATTTCCAGCTAACAAATTGCCCCCCAAAAATGTCCTTTTTCGATTAAGGTGATAAAGATACATTTTTTGAAAGCTTTGATGCGCTAGCAATGATTGTTGTAACATCATGGTCATGATGACCACTTTTTCAGAAGCGTCTCATCGAGAAGTGCGTTGTAGCTAGCATCATTACGCCTAAAAATATGAGTATAGAGGTCACTTGTAGAACTCACTTGTCCCACTAACTTTTATTCATCCTTCACAAATTGAAAATGAAACGTACATTTTCTCTTCCTATAAATACTCCAACCTTTAAATTTCAACATTTTCCATCTTCTTAACTTCCAGACTCGCATTTCTTGAGCTTCTTATTCACTATCTTCACAAAAAATCTTCATCTTCAAACTCCAACCTTCAACAATGGCGCCTAAAACTAATAAAGCACTCAAGCAAATACAAAAATAAGCTTCAAGTCCAATCGTTCAGGTAGAAAAACTACTGTTAGCAGGAAATCAAATATATGTCCCTGGGCCTCCACTCCTTGAGGAAAAATGCAAAATCTATGAGTCTCAAGTACTTATTCCTTTAACCATTGCTGGTGAAATGCATGCATATATGAGTCCAATGCCTGACTCTAATGTAGATATAGAGAGACTTAAGGATTTCTTTCCTATTTATCATTGTACCAAACCCTTGGCTAGTAAACAAAACCTTGATAACAAAGGTAAAAAATGTGATACCCAAAAACATGTAAGTGACCAAGTGAAGCATTCGATTGACGCTTCACAAACTGAAGACAAAATTAACCTCGACTATATGACAAACACTCTTAAAGTATTTCGATATTTCCCTCTGATGAAAGACCTTGAATTATATATTTCTTGGATTTCTAATGTTGAAAGCCAAAAAAGCCAATTTTGGAAAGATATAGAGATTTACGACATGATTCAACTGTCGAAATTTGGTCCTGGGTATAGCCAGAGTATGTTAGTGGCTTCGTTATACTTCTGGGACTCTACCCATAATACTTTTCATTTCTGTTGTGGAATGATGACTCCAACTTTGTTCGATATTTCTACCATTGTTGGTCTTCGACCTATTGGAGGAACATTCGACTCCTTTCAGATGGACGAAGATACTATTGGTTTCACAAAAGGTAAACCTACTTTCACAAACTATATAGCAGACCACCACAACAAAACTACTGAAGGAATTTCTCATGAAGATCATATTGCCTTCTTGTCATTATGGTTATCATGTTTCATCGTCTGCTCGGGCTCCTTCCAAGTAGCGACAAGATATCTCATCACGGAGAATTAAATTCATGTTGGGCATAAATTAAACTTGAGACAAATTATTTTAGGTTCCCTCTATGAATCTTTAGGAGAATATATCGAGCTCCTAAGGAATTACCAACTAGGAACAAACGTCCTTCTCTCTGGCCTCTTCTGGCTACTTCAACTGTGATTGAATGCCACTTTCTAGCCTTCGCTCCCAACAACAATATTATCAATGAAGAAAGTGAGAAGGTAAGAACCAGGAGGGTTGAAGGGACTAGGTTAGTCCAGCTAACCCCAAATGAAGAAGGGGAAAACTTACGAGATTCCTTTACTGGCTTCAAAATGATGTTTGCCAAGCGCTATAATTTAACTTCATAGATGGCTCCTTTTGCTCAAAGGACACATGGTCCTGAATGGTTTACATGTGAATTCCATGTTCCTTTGAAGGATCAAGAAGTTGAATCCATGACCATCTGGGAGTCTTTTTGACTCCTCTATTATTCTCCGCTAGGTTGAGACCTTCGAAGAATCAAATTATCTTGGTTAGCTATCAACCTAATTTGGTTTCTCGTCAGTTTGGCCTTATTTAATCAACGCCTGAACCACTTTAAAAAAAAGAAAGGTGCTTTTTGTCTCTCTGGAAAATGGTTTTTTGAACCTGATTGTACCAAACAACTTTCCAATTATGCCAACATTAACACTATCACTCCCATTTCATTTCGGCCATCAAACCTTTGTACATAAGAATTCGACACCTGGTGGAGGAAGTACTACACCAATGCAATCTTCGACGTTGTTGATTTTTCTCAACATCTAACTCATGATTTTGATTCCATACATGAGCGTTTCAAGAAAGGTAAAACTACTCACATCAAATAAATAAAGGCGTTCCAAAAGTACTTTGAAATTGTATACATACCTGGTGATCTTAGTAGAACCATTCGTGAAGCAGCCTTGATTTTAAAACAAAAGTTCACAAAGAAACTCCCTTCTTTAAAAATCCCTTAATGCATCAAACCTGAATATAGGTATGAGTTGGATTTTAAACTACAATATCCTAAATTCCCACCATTTCCAAGTGTTGACTTTGGCATGGAATTTGGACTTCCATTCCCAGAATGGTTCGTCTAAGGGTCTTACATGAAACTTCTTCAATAAGATTCCAAAAAACCAGTTGAATGAGTGGTTCCGACTAAGCATACTATGGATAGTGTCAAAGGCCACCTTCATGTCAACATATAGCATGTTCAAATACTTTCACCAATACATGAAGTTGTGAAATAGAAGGCTACTTAGACTTGTCCTTTGAAGTATTTCTACATGTTCTCGTAACCTTAATCCATTTGATTTCCTTGTTTCCTTTTAGCTGTTGAGAAGAAACAAAGCAACAAAGACAAAGTTGCAGTTGAGTCTGCAAAGAGGATTGATGCTGCTTCATCCAAAGGCGATGACCATATTGAAGAACGTGTCTTAACGAAGGTTACAACAAAGGTAACGCTCGAATACTTCACCGTTTCAACCCTTGCATATAAGTACATTTTACTAATATTCATTCATTGTTTTCAGATTGCTCGAAAGCCTCCACCAACTCCAAGAAAACGAAAAGAGACTAAACCCCACCAACACCTATTGAATTAGATCCTGGAGATCATTCATCTGATACAACGAAACCAGCAAAGAAGAAGAAGTCGAAAATCACCGACTTCATACCTGAACAAAAAGTTATTGTGTATAATCCAACAAAATCTACTGCTCACAGAGCATTAGACATTGATCCAAAACCCAATCCAGTTATCTCTAAACAAGTGGAAAGTGATAACTCTAGTCCTGAAGCTGAAGGACTTAAGGTATTTCAATTTTTACCTTGTTTTGCCTCCGTTATACCTTATTATTTCGACTGATATAACTTTGTTTTCTCTTTTATATAGTGATCAAACTGGTACTGCAACTTCCAGTATCAAATATGATATCCCCACAAGCATTGTGTTGTACCCCAAAATTTTCCCTCCCATTTTCTTCAAGACACCTCCTCATGCTCCTAGGATTTTCAATTGCCAAGGCTACGCAATGTCTGATCAGAAAACATTCTCCTCCTAAGAAATTGATCAACAACTAGGGTTTCACTTTTGTCAAGTAAATTTGAGCTTATAATGCCTCAAGTGGATTTCATGGTTCCTCATATGTCTCAATGAATGCACATGCCAAATTTCAAGCCTTGCATCACAAGTTTGCTCAGTCAATTGCTCAGATGACTAAAAATCAACTATATTGGGTAAAAAGTCGATTGTGGTCAACATACAGTCAAACTTCAAGATGTTTGGTCAACATCAAGATTTTGGAGTCACGTTCATCATTTTATCAACGATTGATCATGATTCATCAAGAAAACTCTCAGTTCATAAAAAGTCAAAGTTGCTAAATTAGGGTTTTCTTAAGGAGAAGTCAACTAAACTTTGACCAAGCATAACTTTCACATGCTTCATCAGAGTTTTCTCAACCAAATCTCATTTTAAAGGAAATTCAATTCTCTACAAATTTTTATCTCTAAGCTCAAATCCAAAAAATTCTCCATTTGAGAGATATGGGCCAAAACATTATAGGTCATTTCAAAAGTTAACAAAAAGACACTTTTTGTCAAGGCAACTTACATCAATATAAATTCTTAAAATGATAAATTCATCAACATAGAGATTGTAGGGGACATCTTGAGCTTTCCAAAAAGTCCAAGATCACCTTCATATAATAAAAATTGAGAGAGTTATGATTGGCACAAGTTGGGAAATTTCGAGAAAATACATGAAACCCAAATTGATTAAACTTGAATTTTTGGGCTAATGGACTTGTGTTTCAAGGTCCAAACGTGTATTAGGATTCATAGTGAACCTCTGAACCTATTCATACACCCCTTTGATTTTTATTCCATTTATTTTTTATTTTATTTATTTAAATTCAAAATAAATTAAATAAAATCAAGGCTTTCATACAAAGGTCTAAGCCCACTTCTTTTGACCTAATTTTCCTCTATATATATCCCATATTCAGACAACAACAAACACACGAAAACCTTTCAAGAAGATCCTATACCAAAAGTTCAAATTTCATCAAAACTAGGGCAAACTATAAATCCTATTTTCAACCTCTCTCCAAGCAAGTCAATTATCCAAGTCAATCCTTGAGGCATTGTAGGGTAATAATGGATGAATCTTGATGATCCAAAGGGCCTGAAAATTTCATACATTCATCTCTGGTTTCCTTGTTTTTTTTGTAATTCATATTTTTGTTTGCATGTTGTTTTGATGCATACTAACATTACTAACATGCTTCTGAGGTATAACTATGCAGGAGAGACCCATCACATGATCGCCATAACGACTGAATCATGAGACACCATATTTGAACCGTCTCATGTTATTTGCGTCGTATCTCTTTGTACATGGAGAATCAACTAAAACCAAGGGCACCATTAAATTCGCAAGGCCCAAATTAGGAGGGTATGGTAACACCCACCCCTGGCATTTGCACTATTTTTGTTTTCTAACCCTATTTTCCATTGATTTTTCTTCCCCTATCTATTTTTGGCAAGGCATGTTGTTGTGAAGGAAAATGGCGTGGGTTCAATATCCACCCCTTGCCTTTGCATTTTTTTTGTTTTCTAACCCTATTTTCCATTGATTCTTCTTTCCTTATCTATTTTTTTGGCAAACATAATTATTTTTTATTAATCATTAAACATAAACCTTTTTTAAAACCCTAATTAATTAGGTTTTAGGTTTTTTAATTAATTTTTTTTCAAAGTTAACCTTTTTTTATTAATTAAAATAATTAGGTTTTAGGTTTTTTAATTAATTTTTTTTTCAAAATTAACCTTTTTTTTATTAATTAAAATTAATTAGTTTTAGGTTTTTTAATTAATTTTTTTCCAAAATTAACCCTTTTTTTATTAATTAAAATTAGTTAGGTTTTAGGTTTTTTAATTAACTTTTTTTAAAAATTAACCTTTTTTTATTAATTAAAATTAATTAGGTTTTAGGTTTTTTAATCATTTTTTTTAAATTAACCTTTTTTTTAATTAAAATTAATTAGGTTTTAGGTTTTTTTTATTTACTTTTTTTCAAAATTAACCTTTTTTTATTAATTTAAATTAATTAGGTTTTTTAGGTTTATTTAATTAATTATCATAAATCATTTTTTTTCATAAAAAATCACCAAAACATTTTCTTTGCTATTTTCATCTTATTTTTATTTTTCTAGATAAAGTGTATATGGCGCGTTCAAATGTAATAACGTAGCTTTATTTTTTCCGCACTTCACTATTATGTAACTGCCCCAAAGCTCTATAATAGCCTAGGTTTACATTTCTGCCTTCACCTTCTGCTACTATATTTTCTGCAATTATTAGTAATTAGGGTTTGTATGGAAAGATAAAAATGAATGATAGAAAACCCTAATTGCAAGACTAAATAACTGAAATAAAAGACCCTCGAATAAAAGATCATAAGTTCCTCAATGACCCTTCGACGTTGCCTACGAGTAACATGATCTAGCCCCTTACGAAACTGCTAAAGCATCCTTACAAGTTGACTTTGATGATCGTACGATGACCCTACACTTGTCCCTTCACCTCCAATAGATAGGACTACCTACCGACTAATGTTGTGGATAACACTATATCTAAAGGAGGAGGAAAATAACAAGAACGACCTTGAGTGAGTAGGATACTTTTAATCGCTTACTCACAAATTTTTCTCACAAATACTTTTCACACATAACTATAAAAACAACGAATATTTTCAAAACACTTTGTACGCATTCTTAAGGACCTATACAAGAATCATTACAAAGTTCACCTTACATTGTCTCTTCAAAAATATTTTCAAAACACTTACACAAAAAAGCAATTTTAAAAAGTGAGCTAGCAATTAAGAGCCCGTAGAAAAATACTAATAAAAAGGGTGCTAACACCTTCCCTTTTCATAACTTACCCCCCGCCCCCCCGAACTCAAAATCTATCAAGGCCTTTCATGTTCTTTTCACCCTTTCCTTATTGGATAAAAGAAAAGTCAGTGGCAACTCTTGCTATTCGCAACATTTGCGATAAAATGCAAAAAAAGTTAGTTCTCCTATGATATTACACATTGGTTCCACTTTTATTCATCTCACATCCCAAAAAGGATCTAACAAAGGTTCGAACAACGACATCGATCTCCTTGTCAAAGATGGAGAACATGCTGATATGGAAATCCTAGTCAATGAGGATCGTGTTCAAGAAAAAACAAATGACTTTTCACCAATAATCCCCTAACATGACGACACTCAGTTGATCGAAGAAGCCGAACACATATCCAATCTCAACATGGAGACTCAAACAAAGGAAAAGAAGAGAATGAAGAACCTCAAAAAGAGAAGTCTCAGCCAGACACTGTAAGTGATCCAAAATCAAAGATTTCAAACACTACTCCAACTTATCTTTCTCAATAAGAATTAAATGACTTAAAGGCCATCAATCCTGCTGGATATTTGAAGGCGGTGATGAGTGCAAGGGCTAGTTCGTCTGAGAAAGGTTCCACTTCTTTGACTGCTTCTAGTGGCTATCCCTCTATTCAACCTATTGACCAACTTCTCCGACAAATCAAGGAAAAAGATTTTAATGTTAACTTACTTGAAGTGTTGGAGTAAAACTCATGATTTCTATAGCATCAAGAAGTTATTGAAACAGGTAGATATTCTAAAGGTTTTCCCAAAGGATGAAGACATTATTGTCGAACTTGGATTTTTCTTGGGTCAAGTTTCTACAGATCTCTTGTGTAAGCAAGAATTTACCACCAAGATTGGGAGCAAACTTGAAACTCAAGTGGCAGAGTGGGATGCAGCCACTGAATCTACCTCCAAAGTTAAAAAGCTGGAGAAATCCTTTTCTCGAAATAAAAAGGAATTTGAAGAATGTGCTGCCAACATTTCCAACTGGGAAGAACAAATCAAAGCGCTACATGCCAATATCTAAAAGCTAAAGATCTCCAAGAGGAACTCAAAAAACTCGATCGCCAAGAACTTGATGAAAAGATCAAAGTAGGAGTCCACCATGTCGAGAGGACACAAAAGCTGGGAACTGAAATTGAAACTCTTACTCTGAACAAGCTCATGATCGAGCGTCGTCTGCTGGTATCTGCTGGGAAGTACAAACGAATGGAGAGTTCTCTTCCTCCTGATTTTAGTACTTAGTAAAATTGTGTAATAGTTCCAATTTATTTCTTTTTAGGACTTTGAAGCCTTTTTGGAATTTGTACTAAACAACTAAGCCATTTTTGGCAATCTATGTATCACCACTTTGGCTTTAATTTTGCTTTTTGATTATTCTGTTAATATCTTTACTTCCTATAGTACATGTTTATATTTTTTTTAAATACTTACCATTTACTCTCATAAGTCTTCGATCTGCTAATTCTTCAATCTCATAGGAGTTATTCAAAAAGACTTGGGTAACTTGAAATGTGCCTCCCTAATTTGGGACAATTTACCCAATGCTCTATATTTACGATCCATAGGTAGAATTACCTTCCAAACCAACTCTCCATCCAAAAAGAATTTGATATTAACCTTTTTCTTATAAGCTTTCTCTACTCCCTTCTCATGTCTTCTTAACAATTCCAAGGCCTTTAACATTCCTTCGTCTAGATTCACCAGGTCATCCAAAACCATGTTCCAATAAGATTTTGATGGCATCTCATATCGCCTATGGATTCTAGTTGATTGGAGATAGATTTCGACTGGTAATATTGCATCATGCCCATAAGTCAATCGAAAGGGCGTAGCATTGGTGGCTTCTTTGGGAGACATTCGACAAGCCCAAATAATTTAATCTAAGGTATTATACCAATTCTTTGGCTTTTTTTCCCACATGTTTCTTGATTAACCCAATTACTACCTTATTTTTTGCTTTGACTTGACCATTTTCTTGGGCATAATAAGGTGTAGACATTAACAACTTGATCCCTACTTCTTTATCAAATTCTTGCATCTTTTGACCTGTAAACACTGAGCCTTGATCAGTTGTAATAGTCTCATGGATTCCAAATATGTAAATCATGTTACTTTGAATAAATTCGATCACTTCTTCTTGATCAACATTTACCAAAGGAATGGGTTCGACCCCTTTAGTAAAGTAATCAATCCATACTAAAAAGTATCTTTGATCTTTGAACGATGCTGGTTGAATCTCCCTAACCAGATCTAAAGCCCACCCTCTAAAAGGCCAAGGTTTGATTATGGAGTGCAATTCGCTTGCAAGGACATGTTGAATACCTGCATGTACTTTGCCAATACATACCTTGTCAAAAAAAATCCATTTCATCTTATGACCAACTTGATGAGCCGTATATGCCCTACTATATACATTCGATAGAGCCATATATGAGTCACTTTTGCTGAGGCACTAGATCAGAATTCCTTTAGGTGTCTTTTTAAATAATTTGTTCCCCATAAGAGTATAACTTAAATCACGGTACCCGATCTTTCGCTATGTATGAGTTGTAGGACTCTCCAAATAATTCACTATAGGATTTCCCCAATCTGCGTCTATTAAGTTGTCAATGACGAAAATTTTGAAATTTTCCTCATCTCTAAAACCTAACTTAGTTACTTCTAAATCTGATGGAGATAACCTAGTAGCAATTACTCTCCCTCGAACTTCAATTAGATCTTCTAGTTTCTCCTTCTACACCTTATAACCAGATACTATTTGGGCCAAATTGTTAGCCTCCTGATTCTTGAGTCGAGGAATGTGTTTGATATTTACATACTTAAATCTTCGTAGTAAACTATTTGTTATGACAAAGTACATGATCAAATTTTCCTTGACACATTTGTACTCCCTAGTTACTTGCTTAATAACCAGTTCAAAGTCTCCCCTTATTTTGACTCTAGTTGCCCCCAATTCTAACAAGATTTCAAGGCCAGCTATTAAAGCCTCATATTCAGCTTCGTTGTTCGAACAAGAACCATCAATCCTATAATTGAATTTTGATGGAATTTTGTTAGGAGAAATTATTAAGATTCTAATCCCCGTTCCTTCTCTATAACTAGAACCATCAAAGTATAACTTCCAGGGTTTGAGTTCTATGTAGTCTTGAGGGGCTTTGACCATAGCGTGATCGACTATGAAGTCTGCAACTACTTTCCCTTTCATAGCTTTTAAGGGCATGTAAGTTAGAGAGTAGTCAGTTAGAGCAAGTTCCCATTACCTAATTCGAATATGCAAAATTGGCTTAGAAAGCATATGTTTAATTATATGAAAGTGAGACGAAACATAAACAGGCTTTATATATTTTTTTGCTTTGTACAAGAAAAGTACAGACATAGGCACAATTTCTCAACCATACTATATCTAGTTTCTGCATCATTAAGAACTCAACTAAGGTAATAAATGACTCTTTTGACACCATTATCATCCTCTTGAGTAAGCATGCTCCCTATAGTGACATCAGACGTAGAATGTACAACCTCATATTCTTACTTCTACAAGGAGGTGATAGTATTAAAGGGTGAACAAGATAGTCTTTGATCTTATTGAGGCCTCCTGTTGCACTTGCCCCACTAAAATACTTCTTTCTTTAGTCGAAGCAGAGGTGAAAAGGCTTGAGTCTTGCCACTCAGATTTGAGATGAATCTTCGTGAGAAAATAATCTTTCCCAGAAGAGACTGCAACTTCTTCATGGTTGATTGCGATTTCACTTCCATGATGGCCTTGGTCTTATTTTGATTTATTTTGATCCCTTTCTTGTGGACCACAAAAATAAGAAAATCTTATGCTTGTACACAAAAAGAACCCTTGAGAGGATTCATCTTTAGATCATATTTTCTCATCCTTCCGAATGACTATTCAAGATGGTCTATATGACCTTTTCCTGATACAGACTTAACAACAATGTCATCAATATAAATTCACTGGTATGTTGCCCCCAACATTTTTTAGGCCAAAGGGTATGACTACCCATTCGTAGGTACCTAAGCACATGGGAAACCAAATGCTGTTTTGAGGACATATTCGTCAGCAATGAAGATTTGATTATACCCTGAATACCCATCCAACATACTAAGGTATTCAAATCCTGTGGCTGAATCGACTAGCATTTTTGCCACTGGAATAGGGTATTCATCCTTTGGGGTTGCAACATTCAAATCTCTGAAGTTAATGCAAACCCTCAAAGTTTCATTATTTTTAGTCATGGGAACTATGTTAGAAATCCATTCGACATACCTTGTAGTGCATATGAACTTATATTTGAGTAGCCTTTCAATCTCCTCTTTGATCTTCGATAGGATCTCTGGTGTAAAACTCCTTGGGTTTGCTTGATAGGCTTCTTCACAGGCTTGATAGGCAATCTCAATTCTACCAGCTCCCTCCTTAATCCACACATCTCTTTATAATCCCATGCAAAGAAATCTTTATATTCTTTCAAGAGTTGAATCACTTCGACTTTGAGCTATGGTTTGATATTGACGCTGATATAAGTTGGCATCCTTGTTTCTCTATCATCTAAGTCGATTTCTTCCAAGAGATCCTGCGCCTGCTATAATGCCCGTTAATTTAATTAATTATTTAATTATATTATTTTGGATTATTTGTTGGAAAGTTGTGAGATATTGACAATTATTGTTGTTGGTTCATCCGAGTTTAAAGTGTTGTGTATTTGTGATGAATGTCGTTGTTATAAGTTTTTAAGTGTAGAATCCTATTTGTATGTCAAAATTTTATAACTCTGATTTTATTAATATTCGCCAGATAGAAATGGGGTGTTACATTAGTGGTATCAGAGCAAGTCGGCTCGTCCAACCAAGTTTTCGAGTCGTAGTGTTGTCTAACAATCGAGTATTGTTAACTTGGGTTTTAACCGTTATTTACATTATAGTGTTAAGTTGAGATGGCTGTAAGGAATAACGTTGCACTTGCTGCTGCTTTGGAAAAAAATGGTGCATGCTATGGAAAATCAGCCGAACTCTGACAGGAATTCTGGATCTCATAGCTTGGAGACCTTCTAGAGGGAGAATCCGCCTACCTTCAAGGGTAAGTATGATCCTGATAGAGCATTGGATTTGTTGAAAGAGATTCACAGAGTCTTCCGTGTGACGGACTGCACTCCAGTGCAGAAGGTTCGATATGGTACTCATGCTAGCAGTCAAGGCTGGTGACTGGTGGCTAGAGACTTGTCAGAGATTGGAAGCGGCAGGTGAAAATGTCACTTGGGCTGTGTTTCATAGGGAATTTATGAGGAAGTATTTTCCTGAAGACGTTTGTGGTAAGAAGGAAATTTATTTTCTTGAGCTGAAGTAAGGGAGTATGTCGGTTGTTGAGCATGCTGCAAAGTTTGCTGAGTTGGCTAAGTTTTACCCACACTATAGCAAGGAAAATGCTGAGTTTTCAAAGTGCATCAAGTTTGAGAATGGGTTACGCCCAGAGATCAAGAAGGCAGTTGGATACCAGAAGATTCGTGTCTTTGTTGATTTGATTGATAGTTGCAGGATCTATGAAGAGGATAATAATGCTCACTATAAGATTATCAATGAGAAGAGGGGTAACCACCCACAGAACTGTGGTAAGCCTTACCGTGCCCCAGTTGGTAAAGGTAAACAGAAAGTTGCTCAGGATCAGAGAACTAGTGGGGGAGATGCTTCTGCTAGTGTGGTTTATTTCAAATCTAGAAAGTCTGGTCATAAGAGCAATGTGTGTACTGCTGAGGTCAAGAGGTGTTTCCGTTGTGGTAAGACTGAAAATGCTATATCTGAGTGCAAACATAAAGAGATGATTTGTTTCAACTGTGGTGAAGAAGGACACATTGGTAGTCAGTGTCAGAAACCAAAGAAGGTACAAACCAATGGAAAAGTGTTCGCTTTGGCTGAGAATCAGACAACTAATGAGGACAGACTCATCAGAGGTACATGTTTCATTAATAATACTCCTTTAGTTAATATTATTGATACTTGTGCTACTCATTGCTTTATTGTTGCTGATTGTGTTGAAAGATTGGGTCTTATGTTGTCTTTTATGAATGGAGATATGTTCGTCGATACTCCAGCCAAGGGATTGGTGACTACTTCACTTGTGTGTTTAAAGTGTCCTTTGTCGATCTTCGACAGGGACTTTGCCATTGATTTAGTTTGTTTGCCTTTAAGTGGGTTAGACGTGATTTTAGGTATGAACTGGTTAGAACATAACTATGTTCATACTAACTGTTATAACAAGTCTGTGAGTTTTTCTACTCCTAAAGAGGAGGAAGCTGGTCTGTTGTCTACTAGGCAGTTGAGACAGTTGATGCAAGAAGAGGCTCATATGTTCTCGTTGATGGCATAGCTATCTATCGATAATCAAGCTATGATTGAGGAATTACAAGTGGTGCGTGAATTTCTTGAAGTTTTCCCTGATGAAATTCCTGATGTACCGCCAGAGAGAGAAGGTGAATTTGTTATTAATCTTGTACCTGGTACCAGACCTATTTCTATGGCACCATACATGATGTCTGCATATGAATTTTCAGAATTAAAGAAGCAATTGGAAGAGTTACTTGAAAAGAAACTTGTAAGACCAAGTGTATCACCGTGGGGAGCTCCACTATTGCTAGTAAAGAAGAAAGATGGGATAATGAGACTTTGTGTTGATTATAGACAATTGAGTAAAGTGACAATTAAGAACAAGTATCAGCTTCCAAGAATAGACGACTTGATGGATCAATTGGTGGATGCTAGAGTGTTTAGTAAGATTGATTTGAGATCGGGTTATCATCAGATTAAAGTGAAGGATAAAGACATCCAGAAGACGGTTTTCAGAATGTGTTATGGACATTATGAGTATTCAGTGATGCCTTTTGGTGTTACTAATGCACCAGGAGTGTTCATGGAGTACATGAACCGTATTTTTCATACTTATTTGGATCGGTTTGTGGTGGTTTTCATTGATGACATTTAGATTTACTCTAAATTGAAAGAAGATCATGCAGAACACTTAAGAATAATATTGCAAGTTTTGAAAGAGAAGAAGTTGTATGCAAAGCTGTCCAAGTGTGAATTTTGGTTAAAAGAGGTTAGTTTTCTTGGTCATGTTATCTCAAGTAGTGGCATTGTTGTAGATCCATCTAAAGTAGATGGTGTGTTGCAATGGGAAACTCCAAAGTCGGCTACTGAGATTAGAAGCTTTTTGGAATTAGCTTTTTATTATATAAGTTTTATCGAAGGTTTCTCTAAGTTGGCACTTCCATTAACTAAGTTGACTTGTAAAGGTAAAGCTTTTGTATAGGACGTTCAATATGAAGAAAGTTTTACATAATTGAAGAAGAGATTGACGCCGACTCTGATTTTGACATTACCTAATCCAGAAGAACCTTTTTGTGGTATATTGTGATGCTTCTAAGACAGGCTTAGGAGGTGTGCTTATGCAGAGTGATAAGGGGGTTGCTTATGCGTCAAGGCAGTTGAGGACTCATGAAAAGAACTATCCAACGCATGATTTAGAGCTTGTTGCAGTCGTTTTTGTGTTGAAAATTTGGAGGCATTATATTTATGGTTCTAGGTTTGAAGTATTTAGTGAACATAAGAGTTTAAAGTATTTATTTGATCAGAAAGAATTGAACATGAGACAACGAAGATGGTTGGAGTTATTAAAAAATTACAATTTCAGTTTGAATTATCATCCAGAAAAAGAGAATGTGGTGGCTGATACGTTAAGTCGAAAGACTTTACATATGTCGACAATGATGGTTAAAGAGTTGAAATTAATTGAACAGTTCAGAGATATAAGCTTAGTTTGCGAAGTGACACCACTAAGTTTTATGTTGGGAATGTTGAAAATTAATAATGAATATCTAGATAGTACCAAAAGAGCTCAAAAGTTAGATATGAAACTGGTAGACTCGATGGTTGGGATTGATCAGTCCGAGGATAAATATTTTAAGTTAGATGCGCAAGGTGTGTTGAGATTCCGTAATCGAATATGTATTGTTGATGATGCGGAGATGAAGAAAGTAATTCTTGAGGAAAGTCATAGAAGCAAGTTGAGCATTCATCCGGGAGCTACGAAAATGTATCAAGATTTGAAGAATTTGTTTCGGTGGCCTGGAATGAAGAATGATGTGGCTCGGTTTGTGTATGCATGTTTAACCTGTCAAAAGTTGAAAGTTGAACATCATATGCCTGTAGGGTTGATGCAACCGTTAGAAGTTCCAGAATGGAAATGGGATAACATATCGATGGACTTTATAATGGGGTTACCTAATACTTCAAGAGGACATGATTCGATTTGGGTGATTATTGATAGGCTTACGAAGTCGGCTCATTTTATTCCTATTAATATCAGTTTTCCAGTATCAAAGTTGCCGGAGATTTACATTAGTGTGATTGTAAAACTGCATGGTGTTCCTTTGTGCATTGTTTCGGATAGAGATCTGAGGTTTACTTTAGAATTTTGGAAGAGTCTGCAAGAGGAGTTGGGTTCTAAGTTGAGGTTGAGTTTGGCGTATCATCCCCAGACGAATGGTCAGAAAGAGAGGACTATTCAGTAGTTAGAAGATTTATTAAGAGCATGTGTTCTTGAGCAGAAAGGTTTGTGGGATACTTATCTTCTGTTAATAGAGTTCACTTATAATAACAGTTACCATTCTAGTATTGGAATGACACCTTTTGAAGCATTGTATAGTCGAATATGTAGAACTCCTTTACGTTGGCATGAATATGGAGAAAGTGTAGCGCTTGGACTTGAGATTGTTTGAGAGACTAATGAGAAGGTGAAGTTAATTCGAGAAAAGATGAGAGCGTCCCAAAGTAGACAAAAAAGTTATCATGACGGACAAAGGAAAGATTTAGAATTTCAAGCAGGTGACCATGTGTTTCTAAGAGTTACACCCGTGACTGGTGTTGGGCGAGCATTGAAGTCTAAGAAGCTCACTCCTCATTTTATTGGTATGTATCATATTTTGGACATAGTTGGGAATGTTTCTTATAGAGTGGATTTACCGCCTAACCTTTCAAATTTGCATTATGTGTTTCATGTGTCACAACTCCGGAAGTGTATTTCAAATCCATCTCATGTGATTCATATGGATGATGTTCAAGTACGGGATAATCTTACTATAGAGACGGTGCCTGTGCGAATCACGGATCATGAAATGAAGACTCTAAGAGGCAAGGAGATTACTCTGGTGAAAATAGTCTGGTTAGGAGCTGTCGGGGAAAGTATGACGTGGGTGTTGGAAAGCAAGATGTGGGACTCCTATCCTGAGTTGTTCGAACAAGGTAAATTTTTGAGGACGGAAATATTCTAAGTGGGGGAGAGTTGTAACACCCGTTAATTTAATTAGTTATTTAATTATATTATTTTTGGATTATTTGTTGAAAAGTTGTGAGATGTTGAGAATTGTTGTTGTTGGTTCATCCGAGTTTAAAGTGTTGTGTATCTGTGATGAATGCCGTTGTTATAAGTTGTAAGTGTAGCATCCTATTTGTATGTCGAAATTTTATAACTCTAATTTTATTAATATTCGCCGGATAGAAATGGGGTGTTACACCTGCATCTTAACATTAGATTCCACTGAATCCTTTTCAAAGACTAAAGGCTCATCATCTTAGATGGTGTAATACCCCAAAATAATTAGATTATTTATTTAAGTATTTGATTAATTTATGTTGAGTATTTGTGACTTAATTGTGATGTTTATGTGATTTATGGATGATCATGATGCTTGATATGATGTTTTGTACGGTGTATGATGGGGTGGTAGGAATTAAGAAGGTATAAAGTATTTAAGAATAATTTAGATAATTAAAATGATTAATTGGAATTTTTTTAACTAGTTAAATAAAGATAAAATATGATATAGAGATGTTAGGGACAAAGTGGTAAATTATAAATGGATAAGTGAGGGTAAGATGGGAAGACCATAGAAAGGGTTCAAAGGTTAAACTATGGAAAAAGAGTGTCAGTGTTCATTTTGTGCAATCGTGAAAAGAGAAGAACACTATGAAGAGAGCTAGGGCATAGAAGAGCTCAAAGGGATTTGATAGAACGCGAAGAGAAATCAATTGCTAGGAGAAATCTAAGGTAAGGGGATTTATCGTTGTTATTATAATTGATCTAAGGTTTAGATATTGTAGGTTGTGTTGGGGTTTTGGGATGATGATGTTAATATGATACTTTGATGAAAATTGGTGAAATTATGATGTTTTCATGCAAAGAATTGATGCATATGATGTATAATAATCTGTGTTATTGTTATGTGATGAAACTAAGTGAATCTATGATGAATTGAGACATGTACTATGGAGAAATCGTGTAGAAATTAGGACTGTGCAATGTAAAAATTATAATAAGGAAGTCTTGTTTGCACTGCAGCACCGAGAGATAGATGTGTGTTGGTGGGTGATGGAGCCTCGCTCCAGCAGCGTTGGGCGAGTAAGAAGCGATGGGATGGGGTGAAAAATATATCCCCTGTATTTTGTATGGAGGATGGTCTGTCGGTGGAGCATCGTCAAGAGAAGTAGAGGCGAGATGAGAGTGTCGAGCGAGCGGGATGCAGCGCCTGACATTAGAGACCAGAAAGGAAAAAGGGTGATGTCACTCCCTCATTGTCAGGCGAGCCTCAGGCGAGCATCCTACTACGCCGGGCGAGTACCAGACGATGGACAACAGTAGTATTTTAAAAGTGTCATAACTTGAGTTTCAGGACTTCGATTGACGCGCCGTTCAAAGTTTTAGGAAGCTAACGCGATGAACTATACCTTAGTGGAAGATGTGTTTTTCTAGTACCTATGTTTGATGAATAAGATGATTCAGTGATGGTTTTAGTATGATGTATGTGTATACAATGAATTATTGATGCTATGTGTAATACGATGGGAGAATTGACTTTTTTGGTTATCGCAAATATTACGGTTAGTAAGAGTCGTCATTGACTTTTCTTTTATCCAAAAATTAGGAAAGGTGAAAAGAACAGGAAAGACCTTTGATAGATTTTGAGTTCAGGGGTAAGTTATAAAAAGGGAAGGTGTTAGCATCCTTTTCATCCTTAGTTATCTATGGGCTCTTAATTGCTTAGCTCACTTTTAAAAACTTTCTTTGTGTGTGTGATTTGTTTGAAAATATTTTGAAATGCCAATGTAAGGCTAACTTTGTAATAATTCTTATATCAGTCCTCAAGAATGTATACAGAGTGTTTTTGAAAATATTTGTTTTGAAAGTGTAGTGTGAAAATGTATTTGTTTGTGAAAAAGGTTGTGAGCAAGCATTCAAGAGTTCTTACCCACTAAGTATGGTATTTATTTTTATTTTCCTTCTCCTTTAGAGATGGTATTATCCATACCATTAGTTGGTAGGTAATATTATCTATTGGATATGAAGGAACAGGCATAGGGTCATCGTATGGTCATCGAAGGCAACATGTAAGGATACTTTAGCAATTGTATCGAAGGAAATATTATCATTTTGCTCGTAGGGTCACCGAGGGACTAGATCATTTTGTAGGCAACTCGAAGGGTCATTGAGGGACTATGACTTTTATTCAAATGGGATCATGATGATTTGTTAAATCGAGGGTCATTTTCTAAAGTATCCCTACTTTCGAGGTACATGACCAAGTATTGTAAGGCCACAAGAGAGGTTACCCTAGAGGTGCAAGTGTGAAGAGTGTGCATTTTCAGTTATCTTATCTTAAAAATTAGGGTTATCTATGTTTGCTTTTAGTCTTGCCATACTCACCCTATTTTACTAGTAGTTAAATATGTACTGAAAATTAAAGTGCGGAACATAAAGTGCGGAAAATTAAACCTAAGCTATTACATCCTGTGAACAGTTACATAATTAGACAAAAATACGAGAAACGATACATCTACGCTATTATATTGATAGTTACGACCTATATAGTTTTCTAGGAAATTAAATAGAAAAAAGAAATAAGAAAAAGAATGTTAGCAAAAAGTGTTTTAATGTTTTTGTAGAAAATAATTTAAGTTAATAAATAGTAAAACCCTAATTCTAATTAATTTTAATATTAAAAAAAGGCTAATTAATCAATAAATAGAAATATGTCAAAAATTTAATTATTAACTAAAAATCCTAATCCTAATTTGAAAAAAGTTTAAGATTTTTTAATTGTTAATTAGGAAGTAAATTAATTAATAAAAAGGAAATAAAAATTAGGGTTGGTAAAATAAAAACCCAAAATGCATGGGGTGGGAGTTGAACTCACACCCTCAGTCTCAAAGAATGCACTGCTTTCCACTAGGCCATGCGATGCATTTGTGATTGAGAATAGCTAGCGCTCAACATATGTTATCCTTGTATTTTTCCTTGAAAGATAAAAGAAAATTTGTACAAGGGTTGGCTCGAACCCAGACCCTCACGCATAATGACAATCATTCTTACCACTTATCCATCAGTTGTTATGCGTTCATATTATCACTATTATTCAATATATAATAAAACTTAATTCAAAAAATCAGAAATCAAATAAAATTGAATACGCGCGTGTTAGTGGGGCCTGGAAATCTGAATGGACCAATCATATTGAGAGGATTGACCATGCAGCTTATGACCACTGTCTGGAGAAGTCAAACCACCATCCACGACGGCCAGCCTCATCTTCTCCGATGAGGAGATTTTTGAAAACCTGTAAAAACGGATGAAAACGAAAGATCTAATAACTTAGATCCACTAATTAGCATGTTGCGAGTTCAATGGCGGTGTTAGTTTGGATTGAAAACTCTTGTAGCACAAAATACGAATCTTAAATGAAGCTTTTCCCTAACAAGGGAAAATCTTCATCCCTGCATCAAACCTTACAAATAATGGTTCAAAAACATTCTAAACATGATTATGAACATATGTGAATGCTTAAAAACAATTTATGTCGTTTGAATTAAGAGTTTGAAATCAAGAAAGGATATCAAACCAGAGCAACTTGGTTGGTACGTTCTAGGATGCTTCAATCTTGAATGATGGTTGGTATAAACTCCTGGGAACCTCAGGAGTGTGATAGAGTGCTTGGAATGGATTGATAATGGCTGGAGACAAGGGTTTGAGTTTACCCTAGTTTCTTGAAAAAATTGAATATTTTCGGGTTTGTTCTTGAGGCAACCTTGCATGTCCTTCTCTTGGTCTAAATGTTGTGTATTTATGGAGAGAAGATTAGGCCAACAAAAGTGAGATAAATCTTTGTATTTCATGATGTAATATTTGATTTGAATTTTGCATGAAAATATTCTTTTTAAAGCTCAATCTTGTGTCGATCATCCTCACACGGTTTTTCTAACTGGTCATGAGCTTTTTGGGCCTCCAATTTGATCAAAACAAGAGTCCACACGCCTAAGTCCAATACTTTCATATTTTATTTGATTTAATTTGCATTTAAATGAATAAAATCCAAATAAAAGAAAAAAATCATAAAAAATTTGTGAATGGATTTAGAGGTCTAATATGAAGTCATGAACACGTTTGAATCTGAAAACTTAGGCCCATTAGCCCAGAAATTCAACTTTGCTCAATTTAGGTTTCATGCATTTTCCCAAAATTGCTCAACTTGCACCAATCATAACTCTCTAAAATTTTGTCATATGAAGATGATCTTTGACTTTTTGGAAACCTCAAGATATCTCCTACAACTTTCATGTTGGTCATTTTTTCATTTGAAGTCTTTAACTTGGTGTAAATTGCTTTGACATAAAATGTATTTTTGTTGACTTTTAAAATGACCTGTAAAGTTTTGGCTCATATCTCTCAAATGAAGCATTTTTGGCCTTGAGCTTAGAGAGACAAAGTTATAGAGAACTGAACTTCCTTCAAAATGAGCATTGGTTAAGGAATTTATGATGAAGTATGTGAAAGTTATGCTTGGTCAAAGTTCAATTGACTTCTCCTAAAGAAAACCTTAATTTAGTAACTTTTGACTTTTGATGAATATGGGTTTTCTTGATGAATCATGATCAAACCTTGATCAAATGATGAATGTGACTTCAAAATATTGATATTGACAAAAAATCTTGAAGTTTGACTGTAGATTGGTCAAAGTTTACTTTTTGTCCAATATAGTTAATTTTTAATCATCTGGCTAATTGACTGAGCAAACTTGTGATGTAAGGCTTGAAACTTGGTATGAGGGTACCTTGAGACATATGAGAAACCATGAAGTTAATTTGAGGCATTATAAACTCAATTTCTTTTGAGATAAGCAAAACCCTGGTTATAGGTTGGTTGCTTAGCAGGAGAGTCATCTAATCAATCTTTGATAAGTCTTGAGCAATTGGGACCTTCATGAGCATGACAAGATATCTTGAATTAATTTGTCTAAAAAATGGGAGGGAAAATTTTGGGGTACAATAGTTGCCCCTCTTCAATCTTCTTAAACCCGAGGAGTTAGATTGGCATGCCTGCCTTTCGTAATCTAAAGGTGGAAGAGGATTGAATACTTATAAGTGCCCAGAAATTTTCACTTGCGGATGCACGAAGTAATGATGCAGGTTGATTGTATTGGGAATGGGCTTAAAGATTCCATTCACATAGGTGATAGGATGCCGTCAGAGATGGGCTTGTAGATGCCATCCAAAGTAAATTTTGATATGAGTATCAGAATGAGTCTATGCCCGACTGTATCTGAAAAAGTATACTAGAATGAGTTTGTGTCCGACTGTATCTAGCAGAAGTGATGGGGAGTGTCAGAATGAGTCTTATGTCTCAATTGTGTCTAAATGATATTCTAGAATGAGTCTATGTCTTGATTGTATCTATAAGAGGATTAGAATGAGTCTTCGCCCGATTGTGTCTAAAAAATGTACTGGAAAGAGTCTATGCTCGATTGTATCTAGAAGTGGATCAGAATGAGTCTTCGCCTAAATGTATCTAAAAAATGTATCGGAATGAGTCTATGCCCGACTGTATCTAGAAGTGGATCAGAATGAGTCTTCGCCCGACTGTATCTGAAAAATGTATTAGAATGAGTTTACGCTCGACTGTATCTAGAAGTGGATCAGAATGAATCTTTGCTCGATTGTATCTGAATGATGTACTGGAATGAGTATCAGAATGAATCTATGTCTCGATCGTATCCAAACTGTATCTAGAATATGCTCTAGAGTGAATATTTGACTGATTGTATTTGAAATATATGTTTATAAGAATGAATCACAACCTGATTATATCTGAAAGGTGATAAATTGTTCACAATATCTATCTGTTCGAGAGCTAACCTGAAAAGACAAAGTTAGTTTTATGCAATGTCATGATGCGTGAAATGTAGTTTGTAGTGATGCTCTCAAAATAAATAAGAATAATATATGCATTTCGTATGCATATGTTATGATATCTTATAAATGATATATAAATGCAATATGTCGTTTGAGTGTATCGGTAGCTTCTTGTAACAACGTATAGCTTGGGAAAATAAATCCCTGACTGTTATTGGGGATGAAGACAGTGATTCTTCAATTTTGTTTAGAACGAATTTACTGGGGATAGATGGATATTCCTCTGATGTGCTATCTAACCAAGTTTCAGATATGGGTATCCGCTTTTCTGGGGAGAACAACATTGAATGACATCTGGCTAGAGCAGAGGATTTTGTCGGGGAATTTGCAGTATTGAAGAGATAAACTCTGTTGGGGAATTAAATCCTATAGACTACATTGAGGAAATAATCTCTGATGGGGTTTGGAAATTCATAGGTTGCACTAAGGAAGTTTCCACTGTATGCTGGGGAAATGATCTAACTTCCTTATCTGCTAAGGGACCTATTAGGAAGATAATCATGTCAAGCTATCCATCAGGGATATAGAGGTAAACTATTGGAAGATGCCCCAATTTCTGTCTGAGGGCATATTAGACTTGATGGGGAATATATCTTTGTTGGGGGTGAGCTTTAGAAGATAGCTCTGTAGAGATAGTTCCATGGAGATTGCTCTGTGGGAATTTATGGACAACTTTTGAACATTAACCTAACTCCTAGGGTCTTTAGTAAATGCTAATCTTATTTTCATGCATATGTTTTGTAAACAATAATCATATTCAAATGCATATGTTCATTCAACGTAAACATCAAACATTTTTGCAAATAAAATAGAGAAAGTAAAAGAAATTTTGAATTTTAAAATATATTTAACTGCATTGATTCTGAAAGTTTGCCTATAAGTAGGAAATTTTATACTAGAAGACAGAAATCCTAGTAAGAGGAAATCGTCATAAAAATTGAGAAGGGGGTACAAAGTGATAAACAAAGAAAAACAGCTAAGTGGAAATGATCACATCGAGTTTCAACCCTGTTATTGCCCCTATGTCTTCAAGTATCTCATCACTTACTGTCGGAAGAAGATAATTGAATTGATCAGCACCGCTTGAACTTGACGCTAGTAATAAAGATGATTGTAAGTAGATGGGTGATCCAACAGGACATATCCGTACGCTTTAATCCCTAACTTTTGCCTGGACTGCCCTTTCGGGTTTTCAGTCCATCGGGATATCCTTTTTTTGCCCAAGCCGCCTTTTCAGGTTTTCGACTTGCCGAATGTACAATATATATATATATATATATATATATATATATATATATATATATATATATATATATATATATATATATATATATATATATATATATATATATATATATATATATATATATATATATATATATATATATATATATATATATATATATATATATATATATATATATATATATATATATATATATATATATCCCTAATTTTTGCCCGAATCCTTTTGGTTCGTCGGGATGCCCTTATTTTTTCCTAAGCCTGTCAACCTAGCGGGTCTCTTTATGGGTAGTATTTTTTGACTATGTCCCCATTCACAGCGTGCGTAAATTCTTCACCATCCATGATGGTAAGTATCATAGCACCGCCAAAAAAATATATTTTTAATGGCCCTTCATATGTGGGAGTCCATTTGCCCCTGGGATCACCTTGTGGTAGGATGATGCGATTTATTACCAACTCACCAGCCTGGTACACCTGATGTCTGACTTTCTTGTTAAAAACCTTGATCATGCATTTCTGATACATCTGACCATGACAAACAACCACAAGCCTTTTTCCATCAATAAAATTTATCTGGTCAAGTCACGTTTGAATCCATTCGTCTTCATCTAAACCTACGTCTTTCATAATCCGTAAGGAAGGAATCCGGACTTCAACAGGTAAGACAACCTCCATACTTTAGACTAGAGAGAACGGGGTTGCTTCGATTGATGTACGTACTGAAGTGCGATAACCATGCAGAGAAAATGGTAACATATCATGCCAATCTTTTTATGTTACTATCATTTTCTGCAAGATCTTCTTGATATTCTTGTTGGCGGATTCCACTACACCATTCATCTTTGGTCGGTACGGAGAATAATTGTGATGCTTAATCTTGAACTACGTACAGAGTTCCATGATCATAGTCTTGTTAAGATTGGTACCATTGTACATGATGATCCTTTAAAGGATGCCATACCGATAGATAAGGTTATACTTAATGAACCGAGCCATAACACTCATGGTAACAGAAGCAATTGGGGTTTCTTCTACCCACTTCGTGAAGTAATCAATATCAATAAGGATGAAACGATGCCCATTGGAAGCAGTAGGCATAATCTCTCCAATCATATCAATGCCCCACATTGCAAACGACCAAGGAGCAGTGAAGGTATTCAAAGGAACCGAAGGCACGTGTACTTTGTCAGCATAAATCTGGCATTTATGGCAAGTTCTGGAATGATGATGGCAATCGTTTTCCATGGTAGACCAATAATAACCTGCTCTCAGAATATTCTTAGCCATTGTATTTCCACTAGAGTGAGTTCCAAAGGCACCTTCGTGCATATCTTCCATAATTTTCTCAGATTCCTTCTTGTCTATATAACAAAGCAAAGTAGAATCGTGGTTGCGCTTGTACAAGATTTTGTTACTCAGAAAGAACTTGGCAGAGAACCTCCTTAGAAATTTCTTATCATTGATAGATGCCCCTTCAGGATATTTTTGAGTTTCGAGGTATCTTTTTACTTCGTGGTACCAAGGATTTTCCTCTACTCCATCAGTATCAACTTCGTAGCAATGCGCCGGTTCGTATAGTCTTTTAAAAGTAATTCGAGGAGCTTCATTATCACATCTGACTTTGAACATAGATGACATGGTAGCTAGTGTGTCTTACAATTGATTCTCTTCTCGTGGAATGTGTACAAAAGTGATTTCTTCAAAGTACGAAATTAATGTTAACATATACTCTCGATAAGGAATGAGATTTGGATGCTTCGCGTCCCATTTCCCCTTAATTTGACTGATCACTAAGGCTGAGTCCCCATATACATTCAAGAATTTAATTCTCATATTGATGGTAGCTTTGATACCCATGATGCATGCTTCGTACTCGACCATATTATTGGTACAGTCAAAATATAATCTGGCGGTGAAGGGCGTATGGCGACCCTTGGGAGAGATAATCACAACACCAATTCTATTACCAAGTGCGTTAGAAGCTCCATCAAAAACCATAGTCCATCGGGATCCCAGTTCAAGTCCTTCATATAGAACATGTTCTTCATAATCAATAACTAGCATGATATTCTCATCTAGGAACTCAAAATTTATAGACTGATAGTCGTCTACAACTTGATAAGCTAAATGATCTGCCAATACACTTATTTTGATTGCCTTCTGAGTAGTGTACTGAATGTCGTATTCTATCAAGAACATTTGTCATCTTACTATTTTTCCAGAGATAGCTGGTTTCTCGAATATGTATTTTATAGGGTCCATTTTAGAGATCAACAAAGTAGTATGAGTCAACATATACTGTCTTAGTCGGCGAGCAGCCCATGCCAAAGCGCAGTAAGTTTTCTCGAGCAGTGAGCATCTTGCTTCACAGTCGGTAAAAAATTTTCTAAGGTAATATATTTCATGTTCTTTTCGACCAAAATCGTCATGTTTCCCCAATACACACCCCCATTGAGTTCTCTAATAATGTTAAGTACATGATCATAGGTCTTTCTTCAACAGTTGGCATCAGAATTAGAGGTTCCTGGAGGTACTCCTTGATTTTGTCAAAGGCTATCTGACAATCATTGTTCCACTTCACTACTTAATCTTTCTTCAATAACTTGAAGATTGACTCATAAGTAGCAGTCAAACGGATCTGGCAATGTAGTTCAATCGTCCCTAGAAACCTCTTACTTCCTTCTCAGTACGGGGAGCTGGAATTTCTTGAATGGATTTGACCTTGGAAGGTTCAACTTCAATACCTTTACCATGGATAATGAAACTTAGGAGTTTACCGGATCTTTACCCCAAAAGTACACACTTGTTTGGATTCAACCTCAACTTGTACTTCTTCAATCTCTCAAACAGCTTGTGCAAGTGGTTGAGATGTTCTTCTTCATTCCGAGACCTAGCTATCATGTCATCAACGTAAACCTCTATCTCTTGATGGATCATATTGTGATGCGGTGGGAGAACTGACTTGAGGTTTTGCGTTTTATCGCAAATGTCGCGGTTAGCAAGAGTCGTCACTGTCTTTTCTTTTATCCAAAAGGAAAGGTGAAAAAGCACAGGAAAGACCTTTGAGATATTTTCTTGAGTTCAGGGGGTAGATTATTAAAATGAAAGGTGCTAGCACCCTTTTCATCCATGGTTTTCCATGGGCTCTTAGTTACTTGCTTTATATCACTTGCTTTGGTTTGTTTGAAATGGTGTTTGATGTGATTTTGAAAGTATTTTTGTAAAAGAGGCCATTCGTTTAGGAAATCTTTGTAATGATTCTCGTTCATAAGAATGTATACAAAGATGTTTGTCTTTTTGAAAATGTTTTCAATATTTGTAAGATGTTTTTGAAATGTGTGTGTTTGTCTTGAAAATAGCAAGGATTGTTGGTTTGGAATGGAGCAAGTAACTTAGAAGCTATCTACCTACTCAAATGTCTTTCTCATGCATCTTCTATTCCTTTGACATTGTTGAATTACCATTGATTTGGTAAACAACCCTATCTTTGGATGTAAACAGGACGGGCATGGGTCATCGTATAACCATGATAGCAATGTTGCAAAGTATCTTAGCATTTTTGAGGGACCAAGATCATTTTTTTAGGCAACTTTTTGAATAGCGTCATCGAGGGACTATGATCTTAAATTTGTTTTGTTTTGCCAAGATACTTCGCATGCGTAACATGGACATTTTATTTTAGGCAACCAAGTGGGAGAAACCCTAAGGGTGCTTGTGTGCAAAGTGTGTCATTTTCATGCTTTTGATCTTGCATTTATGGTTTTTCTATTTGTTTTGTTTTGTTCTTATCATACAAACCCTAATTACTAATTATGGCATATGAAAGCAATAAATTGCGTAATGTAAATATACTAAGCTATTACAACAATTTCAAGGGGAGGGGGGAAATACAAGTTTGAATGGGGATTTGCACAAATATAAAGCTAAATATATTATTACAACCAAATCGAACTTGCGCGAATTAAAATAAATATAATACAATATTTAAAATGTGATGCAATATGTATGTAAAGAAAATATTTTTTATGTCTTGTTTTTTGTATAAAAGAATATTTAATTTAAACCTAAAAAAAATAAGGAAAAATATTTAATTCTTTTGAAAGGGATTAAACCCTAATTTTCATTTAAAAGAAAATAATGTTTCTATATTATTATTTTGTGCATTTTTTGTATAAAAAATAATAAATAATATTGTATATAAATATTAAAAATAAATATATGCAAAAAATAGGTATTTGTAAGTATGAAATGTAAAATAAAAATATTAGGTATATTTAATTATATTTATGAATTTATTAAGAAAATAAATTATATTCCATCAAAATAAATTAATTTTTTTATGTGAGAAATAATAAAAAATAAAATAAAGGTGTAAAAATAATTAAATTATTTATTAGGATTTTTTATCATTAAAGAAAATAATTAAAATAATTAAATATAAAAATAAAAATAAAATAAAATATAAAAGAGTTAGCAGGGGGTGTAATAGCAAAACAATGATAGTGCTAGCAAAAACAAAAAAGCCCAGGAAGCAAAAGGCCCAAACAACTTCATCCCTATCCTGCGTTCTCCTTCCTCACGCCATAACCAGTTTAACCTGTAACTTCCTCATGCTTGCATAAAAATGAAAACTTATAACATGAAAAATATAGCATTTGAACTCACGATTCCAACCATATAAAATATGTAATCTAACTATCAAAGATCAACGAGAATTTTGAAATCCCTAAATCGTGACCTAAAATTTTCAGAGATTTCAAACTCCAAATTCTCTTAGCACAAGTAATATAAATGCAAGATAATGATATGTACAGCTTCGTTATGATGAGAACTACATTTTTCATTCACAGATCGTGGCCTGAGGTTGCCTGTACAAAGAGATAGAGTTTGAAAAATTACCTCCTTCAGCTGGAATCGTGTATGGAAATGCAGGGAATTTAATGGAGGCCTGATGATTGCTTGAGCTTCCTTGAGCTTCCCTGAATCTATTCCAACTCTTACCTTGCTCTGAAAGTGGCTAGAACTCCTTGAGCAAGTCCAACTGCAAGCTTCAAAGTTAACAATGGCAGATGGTGAAATAGAGGTTACAGAACATGGGTGATGGTTTTGATGAGTTTGATATCAAGTATGTAATGTGTTTGAATGATCTAAACACAAAACGCACGAGCCAAATGAGAGTTGGATGTGTTTGTGCAGAAACTGTGTATTTTGGACAGATTTTGGTGCTTTGTTGCTTGAGAGAGTTTCAGGTCCTTGCCAAACGTGTTATGTGTTATACATTGTTTTCATATTAGTATAAAAATGATCTAAAGTCAACTCTCTATCAGCTGTACAAGCCCTAGCCTTTTTGCCACTTTTCTTGTACTTGAAGCAAATTGACAAGACAAAACTCTCATGCTTGTACCAGCTTGATTTAGGGTTGGTATGAGTTTGTACAAGTTGCTTGAGACCTGTGTGGTTTGTATGCATCAAGGGAACATGTTCAAAGCTCCAAGTTGACAAGTTTGCAAAAGTGTTTCTTTATGAAAATGGCATTGGAGCCTTTTTGCCCAAAATGGAATTACAAGTTGTGTAAAAGTTCAAAAGCATGGATAGAGGCTTTGTCAACTGTGTAAGCATTTAATTAAGGAGTGTGTAGCAAGTTTAGGACCTATAAAGCATGAAATATCCAACATAGGTTTGATTTTCAACTTGGTTCTTCATGAAAATGGCTTGAACAAAAAGTGAGAAAATGCCAACTTCCTCTCTTCGATTCTCCCTACTCAAAAATGATCTTGGAGAGTTCTTGGACATTTTGGAAAGCTTGCAATGTGCTATATAATCCATATTTGAAATTAATTTTGAGATAACTCTTGGAACTAGGTGAAAAATTTCCATGAAGTTGGGTCCAAAACCTGCCTAAATTAGGGCAAAATTTCACTAAGTTAAGAAGTTCATGACCATGTATTCACAAATTCATAACTTGAGATCCAAGAATATTTAGGGAAAAGTTTGTGAAGAAAAGTTGTAGATTTAATGGAGATCTACAACTTTCATGTTGGGAATTTTCTTTGAATCAAAATGCATCATGGTGAAAAAGTGGTGTAAAGTTGAGAAAAAATAAGAAAATTCTTATACTTAGAAAAATTCTAAGTTATGAAAATTTTCAAATTAAAACCCTAATTTTCAAATTTGGTTTTCTTGGTGAACAAGTTTCACATTTTGACATATCTTGATGAATTATGACCCTTGGTACTTGATTTTGGCCAAAAAGTCAAAGTTTGATTTTTCAGTGTACAGTTGACTTTTGATCAATTGACTGCAAATTTCATCTGTCAATCCAATGAACTTAGGATCTTTTGAACCATGTAATTAAGTAAATATGGTGCCATTGAACCCTTGAAATCATGCTTGAACTCAATTGGTCATTGTCTACGTTAAAAATCAGAAATTGCCCTTTCTCAGTCAAAACCCTAATTTTGACCATTTTGCCCTTTTGATGATTTGATCAAATTTCTTGAGGGGTTGTAATCCAAACTTGATAAAATGGTACATATGAGTCTAAAATGTTGATGTGGATCAAAAATTATGAAGTTTGACTGTAAATTGGCCATGGTTGACTTTTCCCTCAATGCAGCTGATTTTTAGGTCAATTATCCAATTGACTGATCAAAAATGTGGTTCAAGGCTTGAAACTTGTCATGAGCAACCTTGGGGGTACAAAATGATGTATGAAAGTCACATGAAGCATTGATGGTCAAAAAATACTTGTGCAAACTCAAACCCTAATTTTGGGTTATCAGTGCAAGATGAGATGTCCTGAGCTGAGCAAATCCTGATCTTGTCTTGAGTCAAAGAAGTCTTGTGAGAAAAAACTTGATAAATGAGAGGGAAAATTTTGGGGTACAACAGCTGCCCCTGTTCAATCTTCTTGAACCTGAAAAGTTAGATTGGCGAGCTTTGCCGTTCGTGACTCGAAGGTAGAAGATGATTGGACACTAGAGTGCCCATAAATTTGTACTCGACAAAGTGTAGTTGAGGGAATGGGCTTAAAAGATGCCATTTGGGGAGGTGATAGAATCTTGTTGGAGATGGGCTTGTAGATTCCATCCAAGAATGTTTGTTGAATTGTAAGTTGTAAGTCAAAAGAATAAGTATCAGAATGGTGTCCGTGTCTGGAACATATCTGGACTGTATCATGAACTTGAAATATGAATGAGTATTAGAATGGCATCCAGGTCTGGAGCGTATCTGGACTGTATCATGAACTTGAAATCTGAATGAGTATCAGAATGGCATCCGGGCCTGGAGCGTATCTGGACTGTATCTGATGTCTGGGTCTAAATAAGTAACAGAATGGCATCCGGGTCTAGAGCGTATCTGAACTGTATCTGAATTTGAAAACTAAATGAGTATAAGAATGTCATCCGTATCTGGAGCGTATCTGAACTGTATCAAAAGGTTGAATCTGAATGAGTAACAGAATGGATTCCGTGTCTGGAGCGTATCTGAACTGTATCTGAATTTGAAAACTGAATGAGTAACAGAATGGCTTCCGTGTATGGAGCGTATCTGAACTGTATCTGAATTTGAAAACTGAATGAGTAACAGAATGACTTTCATGTCTGGAGCGTATCTGAACTGTATCATGATTGTACATTGTTTAACGATAGTTGTTAATCTTATCCTGAAAAGGGTAAAATGTTAGCTGGAACATAGAATTATGTTGCATGAAATGTATGATGCAATATATGTGTTTTATCAATGTTTATGATATGTGGATGTAATGTATGCGCATGTAAGCCGATTCGTTGTATTGCTGAGGAAAATAAATCCTTGACTGCTGCTGAGGATATGTGGATTCTTTATGTCTTGAAGTTGGAGTAATTGACAAAAATTCTGTTGTGAGCAATGCCATATACTGCTTGAGTAATTTGCTTGGGGAATCCAGAGAATTTTGATGACTTCTACTGGGGATTTAACAAAGGGAATCTTCATTCTGTCGAGGAGCAATGAAAACTCTGTGGGGAAAAAGCTTATCCTTGTTTGGGAAAAAGTTCAGGAATTTCGGTCGTCTGCCACTCTACCGGGGAGTTATCCTAGGTTAAGGAGAAACATATGTTTAGCTGTTATCCGGTTAATTTCCAGTCTTCAAGACAACTTGCTGGGGAATTTGGAGAAACGGGATGGTTTCCATTGTGGATTAATAGTTTGAAGTTTCAGTTCCGCTGGGGATCTTAATGACGTACTGTAGGTATTGTTCATGGAATAGCCTAAAGATGTTTTCCTATTCTTTCAACCTGTCAGTAATTGTTCTTTCTTCATTTTGTTTATTTGTAAACAGTAATTATTTTCAAATGCATATATTCATTAATGAATCGTTGGACGTTTTTGCAAATAAAACACAAGTATAAAAAGAAAAGGACAAATAGTTTTCTGTACTTTAAAGAGATATCTTTGTATTCACTTTGGATAAGTATTTTGTACAAAGGAGACAGACATCCTAGTAAGAGGATGGTGTCATGAAAATAAGAAAAAATTATACAAAGAAAGATAGCTATGTGTGATAATCCCACGGGGTTCTCATTCTGCTATAGCCTCCGTATCTATGAATATCTTGTGTATTTGCTGCTTCGTCCAAAGATGACTGAATCGATCCGAAACTCTAAGTTTGTCAGTGAAGAGGTTGAAGTTGTCCTCAAAGTGATCTGACAAGACATAGTCATACACTTTAATTCCCTAACTTTTGCCTGGACCGCCCTTTCGGGTTTTCAGTCCACCGGGAAACCCTATTTTGCCCAAGTCGCCCTTTCGGGTTTTCAAGTTGTCGGTGTACAAATTTTTTATTTTATCCCTAATTTTTTCCCGAACCTTTTGGTTCGCAGTGATGCCCCTTTTTACCTAGGTGTGTCAACCTAGCGGGTCTCTTATGCGTAGTATCTTTTGACTATGTCAGCATTCGTAGGGTGTGGCAAATCATCGTCGTCCATGGTGATCAAGATCATTGCCCCACCGGAGAAGATGTTCTTGATTACAAATGGTCCTTCATAGGTAGGAGTCCATTTGCCCCTGGGATCACTTTGTGGCAAGATAATGTGTTTGATCACTAGATCTCCAACTTGATATACTTGGCGTCTTACTTTCTTGTTGAAGGCCTTGATCATCCGTTTTTGATACATCTGACCATGGCAAACAGCAGTAAGTCTCTTTTCATCAATTAAGTTTAGTTGATCAAGTCGGGTCTGGATCCAGTCGTCCTCATTCAAACCTGCATCCTTCATAATTCTCAAAGAGGGGATTTGAACGTCGATAGGCAAGACATCCTCCATGCCATAAACCAAAGAATAGGGTGTTGCCCCAGTTGACGTGCAAGCCACGATATGGTACCCGGGGAGAGCAAATGGTAACATCTCATGCCAGTCTTTGTAGGTGACTGTCATTTTCTGTATGATCTTTTTAATGTTTTTATTAGCAGCTTCGACGACACCATTCATCTTTGGCCGATAGGGGGATGAATTATGATGCTGAATCTTGAACTGTTTGCATAAGGAGGTGATCATAGTATTGTTAATATTTGTACCGTTATCAGTGATGATCCTTTCTAGGATACCATACCGGTAGATAAGATTCTTCTTGATGAAGCGGGCAACAACATTCTTAGTAACGGATGTGAAGGAAGCTGCTTCGACCCACTTTGTAAAATAATCAATGGCCAGTAGAATGAAGCGGTGTCCATTGAAGGCTGTAGGCTTGATCTCCCCAATCATATCGATTCCCCACATAGCGAAGGGCCAAGGAGTTGTTAATACATTTAGAGGGACCGGAGGCACGTGCACCTTGTCTGCATATATTTTACATTTATGACAGGTCCGAGAGTGTTGATAGCAGTCTGCTTCCATGGTAGACCAATAATAGCCTGCTCGTAGGATTTTCTTCGCCATCGTATGCCCACTAGAGTGAGTGCCAAAGGTACCTTCATGTAATTCAGACATGATCTTTTCAACTTCAATCTTATCCACACAACGGAGAAGAATAGAATCATGATTACGTTTGTACATGATGCCATTACTTAGGAAGAACTTAGCGGAGAATCTCCTTAGGAACTTTTTATCATTGATTGAAGCTCCTTCTGGATATTCTTGAACCTCGAGATACCTTTTGATTTCATGAAACCAAGGTTGGTCCACTACTTCTTTAGTATTAATCTCGTGACACTGTACTGGTCCGTCCATTCATTCAATGGTGATCTGGGGGGCCTCGTTATCCCAATTAAGTTTAAACATAGATGACATTGTGGCTAGAGCATCTGCTAGCTGATTCTCTTCTCGCGGGAAGTGCTCGAAGGTAATCTGCTCGAAATGTGGTAACAATGTCAAAACATGTTATTTGTAAGGGATAAGGTTGGGATGTTTAGTGTCCCATTCTCCTTTGATCTGACTAATGACCAAAGCTGAATCTCCGACACATCTAAGGGTTTGATTCCCAAGTCTATGGCAGCCTTGAGACCAAAGATACATGCTTCGTACTCTGCCATGTTGTTCGTACAGTTGAAGCAAAGTCTGGAAGTAAAAGGAGTATGACACCCTTCTGGAGATATGAGTACAGCGCCGATACCATTACCAAGTGCATTGGAGGCCCCATCAAAGAACATGGTCCATTGGGATCCTTATCCAGGTCTGTTATATGGTCTGATTTCTTCACAATCATCTAATGTCATGATGTCCTCGTCTGGGAATTCAAACTTCATGGATTGATAATCTTCTACAGCTTGATGAGCAAGATGATCAGCTAGCACGCTGCCCTTTATAGCTTTTTGGGTAGTGTACTGTATGTCATATTCTGTTAGGATCATCTGCCATCTAACTATCCTCCCAGACAGAGCAGGCTTCTCAAAGATGTACTTTATCGGATCCATCTTAGATATCAGCAAAGTGGTATGAGTCAACATATACTGTCTTAGCCGGCGAGCAGCCCATACCAGAGCACAACAAGTTTTCTTGAGCAGTGAATATCTGGTTTCACAGTCGGTAAACTTTTTGCTCAGGTAGTAAATAGCGTGCTCTTTTCGGCCAGACTCGTCATGCTGCCCCAATACACACCCCATTGAGTTCTCTAAAACGGTCAGATACATGATTAGTGGTCCTCCCTCGACTGGCGGCATCAAGACATGAGGCTCTTGTAAATACTCTTTGATTTTGTCAAAAGCGATCTGGCATTCATCATTCCATCTGACTACTTGATCTTTCTTCAACAGCTTGAAGATTGGTTCACAAGTAGATGTTAGGTGAGAAATGAATCTGGCAATATAGTTCCAGCGTCCCAAGAATCCTCTGACTTCCTTCTCAGTACGAGGAGCATGCATTTCTTGTATCGCTTTGACCTTGTCGGGATCAACCTCGATGCCTTTGTTGCTGACAATGAAAACTAAAAGTTTACCGGACCGGACTCCGAATGTGCACTTGTTTGGATTCAATCTTAACTTGTACTCCTTCAACCTTACAAACAACTTTTGCAAGTGATCAAGGTGTTCCTCTTCAGTTTGTGATCGGGCTATCATGTCATCTACGTAGACCTCTATCTCATGATGTATCATATCATGGAACAGAGCTACCATGGCGCATTGATAGGTTGCCCCAGTATTTTTCAGTCCGAACGACATCACTTTGTAGCAGAAAGTTCCCCACTGTGTGACAAATGTAGTTTTCTCCCTGTCCTCAGGTGCCATTTTGATCTGGTTATATCCTGAGAATCCATCCATGAAGGAAAACACTTTGTGCTGGGCCGTATTATCAACCAGGATGTCGATGTGTGGAAGTGGAAAATCATCTTTAGGGCTGGCCCTATTTAAATCTCTATAACCCACGCACATCCGTACTTTACCGTCCTTTTTAGGCACGGGAACAATGTTTGCAACCCATTGAGATAGGAAGTAACAGCCAGAAATCCAGCATTGAACTGTTTCATAACTTCTGCTTTGATCTTCTCTGACATGTCAGGTCTCATGCGGCGGACTTTTTGTTTCACTGGTGGACAATCTTCTCTTGTGGGTAGATGATGTACCACGATGTCTGTATCAAGTCCTTGCATGTCTTTGTATGACCAGGAAAAGATCTCAACATAATCATGCAATAGCTGAATTAGACGTTCCTTGACACTCGGTTCTAGGTTGGCACCCACCTTGATTTCCTTTTTATCTTCCTCAGTACCAAAGTTGATTGTATCCAATAGTTCCCCATGAGGCTGAATAGCTCTTTCCTCTTGTTGTAGTAGTCTGGCCAATTCCCCTGGCACCTCACAATCTTCCTCACCTTCGTATTTGGCTTGGTAGATCAGATCTTCAGAGTCACTGAAGGCTATAGCAGTATCGTTACCCATGGGATCCGGAATGGAGGGGTACCTACATTTGTGAGTGTGGGTGTGTGTAAGGGTATAGCCATCTTTAAACAATAAAATGTAAAAGAAAGACAATGAGCACAAAAGGTTTATATGTGAAAAAGCATCCATGATTCATTGAATGTCATATGAAGATGAAATAAAAACCCTTACAAATGGACCATTGTGCCTCGGGTAAGACACAAGGTTTTTAAAGTGTGAATTGTTCGTTAATATTACAAGTCCAACAAAAATGTAAAAGATAAATTACTGAGAGATGAAAGTTATTGGGACAAAGTCTCTGGCTTCCCAGTTGTGAAGTCCTCCGTTGATAGTAGGAAATATCCAATCTTCCAAGCTTCCATCCTCTTCAACATCTTCCACAGCGTTGACCTCTTGGTTACTAATCTTCAAAGGTGGCCCTCCGGCACGGGCACGGCGCACATCCTTCTGAGCAGTTGAAGTAAACCCTAAGCCAAACTTTTCTGATTTATACGGGATATCTGGAAGCTGCCCCCAGATGGTGCGTCCACCCTCTTCTACAACTGCCTTTGCATCCTTTAGAGATGACATCCGAAGAGGAGGTCTTATGATCTTGGGAATCGAGGATACTACCTTGGTTGCCGCTACTTCTTGAGAGACCTCTTCGAAATGTTGAAAAGGAGTTTCAATGAACTCGCCATCCAACTCCACATATCGGAAAGAATTCAGATGACTAATCATGTACTCCTCCTCCCCGTGGACAGTTATGATCTTTCCTTGGACTGGGTATTTCAGCATCTGATGTAGTGTGGAGGTGACAGCACCAGCATTATGAATCCAGGGGCATCCTAATAGACATGAATAGGAAGGACGGATGTCCATCACATAGAAGGTTGAGTTGAAAATATGAGTTCCCACCTTTATTGGGATGTCCACCTCCCCGTGGACCATCCTCTTTGAACCATCAAATGCTCTCACCACTATGTTACTGGGTTTTAGTGTCAGCCCTTCGCAATCCAATCTATCAAGGGCTTTCTTCGGCAAGACGTTCAAAGATGAACCTGTGTCTACCAAGACATGGGCCAAAGTCGTTCCTCTACACTCCATAGAGACATGTAATGCCTCATTGTGCTTTCTCCCTCTGGGTGTCAAATCAGCATCGGAGAAACCCAAGCCATTATCAGCTGTCAAACTGGCCATACAATCCTGGAATTGGTCAGCAGACGTCTCTTGTGGCACATGGGTTGTCTTTAAAAATTTTACCAGAGCTTTTGCATGTGCCTCAGAGCACAGCAGCAATGCTAGCATGGAGATCTTGGAGGGGGTTTGCCCCAACTGTTCAACCACATCATAATCACTCTTCTTTTTTATCCTTAGGATCTCTTCCATCTCCTTCTTGGATGTTTAGGGAATAGCTAGTGATTGAGCCTTCGTCCGGACAGGCTCTTCTTGAATGCTATTTCCTCAATTTTCAATAGTAGAAGTATTGGTAGGGATAACAACAGGGGTCACGTCGTCTTTGTCGGTAGGTACACTTATAGGTATGATTACTGGTATAGAGGTAATCTTCGGAATGGCCACGGGTCCAAAAACAGCCTTTGGAGGGGCAATCTCTGGAGAGAAGATTCTACCACTACGGGTAATCTTGCTAGTTCCGGAAATATTGCTAATGTCGGAATTGTCTTCTTCGGAGCTCTCTTCTTCGGTGGTCAACCCATCTTGTTTAATACCATGGTAGTAGATTTCTCCACCGTAATTCCATGGTACTGTTTTATCTGATTCGTACGGGACAGGCCCGGGCATTGTAATCTTAAGTGGAGTAGTCTTTGGAGCAGATGTAATCCTAACGGGACTTTTGGGGACACTGGAAGGATTGGCATAGATGGTTATGATTGAAACTTCTTTAACTGGAACAGGTGAAACAGGAGCATTCTCAAACAAAATTTCTTGGTTGTCAATCAGTCGTTGGATACTTGTCTTCAACAGAGGGCAATCAATTGGGGAGGATAAGCAAATACAACAGTCTTTATCACAACCTGGGAATATCCCAGCTTTCAACAAGTTCAATTTGATGATTGGGAGCGGAGTCAAGAGTTCATCTACTGTAGCAATATATAAATCTTCTTCGATATCATTGGCATTGTGACCATTCCTAGGCATCAGAGCGGAAATGACATTTGGTTTCTCTGGTGCGTCAAACTCAACTTCTTTGGCATCTATGAGGTCTTGAATCTTGTTCTTTAATGCCCAACAGTTGTTGGTGTCGTGCCCTGGACTTTCAGAATGGTATGCGCATCTGGCATTCGGGTGATAATGAGGGGAAGCCATGTTGGGATTCTTTTGGGCCTCCTTTAAAGTTGCTAGATTCAATTTTAGAAGATGTGCTAAAACCTGGGCCAAAGTCATATTAATCCTGGTGAATTGCCGGACTGGCCTTTCCACCCTTGGCTGGTTATTTCTTGGCTGATCAGATGCAGGTTTTGGAATCATAACGGCCCCCACCGTTGGTCGGCGTTCAGTTCTTCCCTGATTCCTCTATGAATAAACAGCAGACACCTCATTCTTCCCAGTGAAAGGTTTTCTCACAGCCGTAGAAGCAGACGCATCCTTCTGAATCTTTCCACTTTTTATACCGGCTTCCACCCTTTCTCCGGTTAATATCAATTCAGTAAACCCATCAGATGAACTCCCAATCAGATGGTTGAAGAAAGGGCCTGATAGGGTGCCCAAGAACATATCCACCAACTCCCTTTTAGACAGAGGAGGTTGCACCCTTCCATCTAGGTCTCTCCATTTTTGCGCGTACTCTTTGAAACCCTCATTTGAAACCATAGCCATACTCTGAAGTTGAGTACGGGTAGGCACCAAATCTGCATTATACTGGTATTGCTTATAGAAAGCTGCAGCAAGTTCTTCCCAATTGTGGACGTCGGCCCTTTCTAATTGGCAAAACCAATCAAGTTGCGTTCCTGATAAACTGTCTTGGAAAAAGTGGACCCACAAGTCTTTGTCGGCAGAGTGCGGATGAATCTTTTTGACATATGATCGGAGGTGCATTTTAGGACAAGACATCCCATCATATTTAGCAAATAAAGGCACTTTAAACTTTTGTGGGATTACAATTTCTGACACTAACCCCAACTCTTCAAAATCTAGCCCCGATACTTTTTGTATTTCCATAACGGTTAAACGCTCTTCCAGGTGTCTGTACTTATCATCAGCCGAAGGATACTGTTCCTCAGAGTAGTCTTCCTCTTCCTCCTCTTCTTCAGAGTCTGACGGAACTGCCGTTTCTTTTCCTTTTCTTTCCCCTTCATCAGATGTTACTGGAAAATCTAAGGTTCTTCTGGCTTGTCCCTGAAACCTTCTGCCCATGATTACCACACCATTTGGTTTCTTCTCTTTCTTCTTTTTCTCTTTTGCCAGCAAAGTCTTCAGCTCTTCTTGCCCCTTGGCATGGGTTATGAGTAACTGTTGAAATTGTGTGTTTTGAGCTTGAAGGTCTTTGACCGTCTGTTCGAGATCCATCTTACTGAAATAAACAGTAGAGAGATGAGGAAACTGGTTGCAACAGACCTGCTTATGTCATGATGAATGATATGTATACATGCAATGCTTTCAAGGATTTAAAAATTCAACTTTGTTTTAAACAAAAAGAAACACACGTTATATTAATAAGATAGAATTTGAGTACATCAATGCCCCTTGGGCAAAATAATACAAAATTCTAAGATAAAAAGACATTGCGCATCCTCTTTGGTGCAATGTAGGTATTTAGAGTCTGCTCCTCATGAAGTAGCCGAGTGAGTTCCAAAACCTTCTTCTCTCTTGCGTAGAATTGGGCTTCGAAAGTATCACACTCTCATTTGAGCTGTATCCAATCCCTTTGTAGATCTTCAAGTGATGTGGGCATGTCAGGATGTAGGATAATGTATGGAACTTCTCCTTCCTTAACAGACTCAATAATCACCGGGAGAATGAAGGGATAAGGCATCATAAGACTTTGAGCGCGGGTTCATACCCACTTGAGGTAAGGCTCAAGAGGGATGGAATTCTTGTGTCCCAAAGTCTTGCTATCTACCTTTTTTAGCCTCCTCTAAGCTCGAACGAATCTCTGGCGAAGACCTTGATCGTCGTTGTCGTAGTCGAAAACCAAACCTTGAATCAGCATATCATGTGGGTCATCCCTTCGGGCATAACCAAACTGTATTAGAGCTAAGCATGGGTTGTAGGTGATTCCTCTCCTATTGCCAAGTAGAGAGACATTAGGGAATTCCCCACAACGGTCAATAATGATAACATTATCTTTGGATCGAGAACACCAATGGATATCTGAATGTTTAAGCGTCATTAACCTTTGTGACCACCTCAAACCTTGCTCATTCTTTAAGACTGATTGGGGAAGATGAGAAATAAACCATCTTTCCAGGAGAGGAGCGCAACACATAAGAACACCTCTTTTCCTCATTGTACGAGTGTGAAAAGAGTGTAAGATATCCCCGAGCAATGTAGGCACCGGGTTGCGTGACATGAAGATTTTGACAGCGCTCACATCTATGAGTTGGTCAGGATTGGGGAACAAGACCATCCCATAGATAAGAAGAGCCACAATTTCCTCAAATGCTTTCAAGTCTAAAGAATTCCAACATCTTTAGGCCTTCTCAAATAGAAACTTTGCTAAGAAGCCTTTGACACCACTTCTAGTTTCCCAATGGGTTGTGACATTAGATGAGTGCAAGTGTAGAGGTTGAGCAATCTCTTCTGGCTTTGGATCTCTTTCCGTACCGTTGAAAGGTAGTTGATTAAGAATAGGAATCCTCAAGAGTTGAGAAAATTCCTCCAAAGTAGGCACAAGCTGATAGTCAGGAAATGTGAAGCAATGATGCAAAGGGTCAAAGAACTGGAAGAGAACTTTCAACATATCCTCCTCTGTGTTGGAGGTGACCAAGTTGAGTATACGACCATGCCTCTCGGTGAATGGGGAGTTCTCAGGGATCCTTGAAGCTAGCTCCTTGAGTTGTGGAGGAATTCTTACAAGGTTGATTTGGATAGTTTTCCTGCGAAGTGAATCCATAACCTACAAAACAAGAACAAAGATGAATCTCCAAAATCCTTGAAATGGTTAGTGGATGCATATGATGTTCATGATGTCCATGATGTTATGTACAAGCATGCATATACAAACAAATCAAGAAAGTTCATAGTTTAGGCTTGCATGAGGTTTCATAGGTAAGTACCCTCTTGAAGTTTAGTTGGCTCAACCTGTCCTAAAAAGGTAACCGGGTTCTAAGGAGCTCAATATCACTGGATTGTTTCCTTGGTCATTGTTTCAGCTCAAGCCTCTTTAATAGCGACCGAAATATCCCAAGAAACCAAACCTCAATGAATGTAGTATCAAGTATCTACCAACTTCGGACTGTACCAAAGCCGGTCATCTCACTACATCCTAAAGGCCAAGTTGGTCAAGTAAAGGGTTCTAGAAGTTCATTAGTGTTTCATGACATCACTCAGCGGCCCCGTATTCTCTTTGATTAACTCAAATGCTACCAGTGCCCACAAATATGTCACACTAACATAGCTATTGCTTAGACCATGTCGGTATACCTCGCACAGTTTCCACAACATATTGCTATTTACCTATAATGTTTCCCAAATCCGGGTAGAGGATTCAAACCCAAACAAATAACCATAATGTAAAGCAAACAAGTAAAACAATGTAAGCAAATAAATGTGATCTAAAACTCTAAGGTAACCCCACTTTTATAATATTCCCCAACAGAGTCGCCAGTTCTATGATGCGGTGGGAGAATTGACTTGAGGTTTTGCGTTTTATCGCAAATGTCGCGGTTAGCAAGAGTCGCCACCGACTTTTCTTTTATCCAAAAGGAAAGGTGAAAAAGCACAGGATAGACCTTTGAGATGTTTTCTTGAGTTCGGGGGGTAGATTATGAAAACGGAAGGTGCTAGCACCCTTTTCATCCATGGTTTTCCATGGGCTCTTAGTTACTTGCTTTAGATCACTTGCTTTGGTTTGTTTGAAATGGTGTTTGATGTGATTTTGAAAGTATTTTTGTAAAAGAGGCCATTCGTTTAGGCAATCTTTGTAATGATTCTCGTTCATAAGAATGTATACAAAGATGTTTGTCTTTTTGAAAATGTTTTCAATATTTGTAAGATGTTTTTGAAATGTGTGTGTTTGTCTTGAAAATAGCAAGGATTGTTGGTTTGGAATGGAGCAAGTAACTTAGAAGCTATCTACCTACTCAAATGTCTTTCTCATGCATTTTCTATTCCTTTGACATTGTTGACTTACCATTGATTTAGTAAACAACCCTATCTTTGGATGTAAATGGGACGGGCGTGGGTCATCGTATAGCCATGATAGCAATGTTGCAAAGTATCTTAGCATTTTTGAGGGACCAAGATCATTTTGTTTAGGCAACTTTTTGAATAGCGTCATCGAGGGACCATGATCTTAAATTTGTTTTGTTTTTCCAAGATACTTCGCATGTGTAACATGGCCATTTTATTTTAGGCAACCAAGTGGGAGAAACCCTAAGGGTGCTTGTGTGCAAAGTGTATCCTTTTCATGCTTTTGATCTTGCATTTAGGGTTTTTTCCATTTGTTTTGTTTTGTTCTTGTCATACAAACCCTAATTACTAATCATGGCATATGAAAGCAATAAATTGCGTAATGTAAATATACTAAGCTATTACAACAATTTCAAGGGGAGGGGGGAAATACAAGTTTGAATGGGGATTTGCACAAATATAAATCTAAATATATTATTACAACCAAATCGAACTTGCGCGAATTAAAATAAATATAACCCAATATTTAAAATGTGATGCAATATGTATGTAAAGAAAAGATTTTTTATGTCTTGTTTTTTGTATAAAAGAATATTTAATTTAAACCTAAAAAAAATAAGGAAAAATATTTAATTCTTTTGAAAGGGATTAAACCCTAATTTTCATTTAAAAGAAAATAATGTTTCTATATTATTATTTTGTGCATTTTTTGTATAAAAAATAAAAAATAATATTGTATATAAATATTAAAAATAAATATATGCAAAAAATAGGTATTTGTAAGTATGAAATGTAAAATAAAAATATTAAGTATATTTAATTATATTTATGAATTTATTAAGAAAATAAATTATATTCTATCAAAATAAATTAATTTTTTTATGTGAGAAATAATAAAAAATAAAATAAAGGTGTAAAAATAATTAAATTATTTATTAGGATTTTTTATCATTAAAGAAAATAATTAAAATAATTAAATATAAAAATAAAAAAAATAAAATATGAAAGAGTTAGCAGGGGGTGTAATAGCAAAACAGTGATAGTGCTAGCAAAAACAAAAAAGCCCAGGAAGCAAAAAGCCCAAACAACTTCATCCTTGTCCAGCCTTTTCCTTCCTCACACCATAGCTAGTTCAACCTGTAACTTCCTCATGCTTGCATAAAAACAAAAACTTATAACATGGAAAATGTAGCATTTAAACTCAAGATTCCAACCATATAAATTATGTAATCTAACTATCAAAGATCAAAGAGAATTTTGAAATCCCTAAATCGTGACCTAAAATTTTCAGAGATTTCAAACTCCAAATTCTCTTAGCACAAGTAATATAAATGCAAGATAATGATATGTACAGCTTCGTTATGATGAGAACTACATTTTTCATTCACAAATCGTGGCCTAAGGTTTCCTGTACAAAGAGATAGAGTTTGAAAAATTACCTCCTTCAGCTGGAATCGTGTATGGAAATGCAGGGACTTTAATGGAGGCCTAATGATTTCTTGAGCTTCCTTGAGCTTCCCTGAATCTATTCCAACTCTTACCTTGCTCTGAAAGTGGCTAGAACTCCCTGACCAAGTCCAAATGCAAGCTTCAAAGTTAACAATGGAAGATGGTGAAACAGAGGTTACATAACAGGGATGATGGTTTGGATGAGTTTGATATCAAGTATGTAATGTGTTTAATGATCTAAACACAAAACACAGGAGCCAAATGAGAGTTGGATGTGTTTGTGCAGAAATTGTGTGTTTTGGACATATTTTGGTGCTTTGTTGCTTGAGAGAGTTTCAGGTCCTTTCCAAATGTTTTATGTGTTGTACATTGTTTGCATATTAGTATAGAAATGATCTAAAGTCAGCTCTCTATCAGCTGTACAAGCCCTAGCCTTTTTGCCACTTTTCTTGTACTTGAAGCAAATTGACAAGACAAAACTCTCATGCTTGTACCAGCTTGCTTTAGGGTTGGTATGAGTTTGTACAAGTTGCTTGAGACCTGTGTGGTTTTTATGCATCAAGGGGACAGGTTCAAAGCTCCAAGTTGACAAGTTTGCAAAAGTGTTTCTTTATGAAAATGGCAATGGAGCCTTTTTGCCCAAAATGGAATTACAAGTTGTGTAAAAGTTCAAAAGCATGGATAGAGGCTTTGTCAACTGTGTAAGAATTTAATTAAGGAGTGTGTAGCAAGTTTAGGACCTGTAAAGCATGAAATATCCAGCATAGGTTTGATTTGCAACTTGGTTCTTAATGAAAATGGCTTGAACAAAAAGTGAGAAAATGCCAACTTCCTCTCTTCGATTCTCCCTACTCAAAAATGATCTTGGAGAGTTCTTGGACATTTTGGAAAGCTTGAAATGTGCTCTATAATCCTTATTTGAAATGAATTTTGAGACACCTCTTGGAACTAGGTTAAAAATTGCCATGAAGTTGGGTCCAAAACCTGCCTAAATTAGGGCAAAATTTCACTAAGTTAAGAAGTTCATGACCATGTATTCACAAACTCATAACTTGATATCCAAGAATCTTTAGGGAAAAGTTTGTGAATAAAGGTTATATATTTCATGGAGTTCTACAACTTTCATGTTGGGAATTTTCTTTGAATCAAAATGCATCATGGTGAAAAAGTAGTGTAAAGTTGAGAAAAAATAAGAAAATTCTTATACTTAGAAAAATTCTAAGTTATGAAAAATTTCAAATTAAAACCCTAATTTTCAAATTTGGTTTTCTTGGTGAACAAGTTTCACATTTTGACATATCTTGATGAATTATGACCCTTGGTACTTGATTTTGGCCAAAAAGTCAAAGTTTGACTTTTCAGTGTACATTTGACTTTTGATCAGTTGACTACAAATTTCATCTGTCAATCCAATGAACTTGAGATATTTTGAACCATGTAATTAAGTAAAGATGGTGACATTGAACCCTTGAAATCATGCTTGAACTCAATTGATCATTGGCTAGGTTAAAAATCAGAAATTGCCCTTTCTCAGTCAAAACCCTAATTTTGACCATTTTGTCCTTTTGATGATTTGATCAAATTTCTTGAGGGGTTGTAACCCAAACTTGGTGAAATGGTAAATATGAGTCTAAAATGTTGATGTGGATAAAAAATTATGAAGTTTGACTGTAAATTGGCCATGGTTGACTTTTTCCCCAATACAGCTGATTTTTAGGTCAACTATCCAATTGACTGATCAAAAATGTGGTCCAAGGCTTGAAACTTGTCATGAGCAACCTTGGGGGTCCAAAATGATGTATGAAAGTCACATGAAGCATTGATGGTCTAAAAATTCTTGTGCAAACTCAAACCCTAATTTTGGGTTATCAATGCAAGATGAGATGTCCTGAGCTGAGCAAACCCTGATCTTGTCTTGAGTCAAAGAAGTCTTGTGAGAAAAAACTTAATAAATGAGAGGGAAAATTTTGGGGTACAACACATATCATGGAACAAAGCTACCATAACACGCTGATATGTTGCACCAGCGTTCTTCAAACCAAAAGGCATAACTTGGTAATAGAAAGTGCCCTACTATGTGATAAAAGTAGTCTTCTCCATGTCGTCAGGTGCCATCTTAATTTGATTATAACCATAGAAACCATCCATGAAGGAAAATAATTTGTGCTGAGCGGTGTTGTCAACAAGAACATCAATATGCGGAAGCGGAAAGTCATCTTTAGGGCTTTCCGTATTCAAATCCCTGTAGTCTATACACATACGTACCTTACCGTCCTTCTTAGGTATCAGTACCATATTTTAAACCCACCGAGGATAGGAAGTAACAGCTAAGAAACCTGCATTGAACTGTGTTGTACCCCAAAATTTCCTCTCCCATTATTCAAGACATTATCCAAGGGTTCCAATTGCTCAAGGCTACTCAATGGGTGATCAAACAAACTCTCTCCTAAGCAATTGACCTACAACTAGGGTTTCACTTTTCTCAAAGAAAATTTGGCCTCTAATTCCTCAAGTGGGTTCCATGGTTTCTCATATGTCTAAGAATGCTCATGCAAAATTTCAAGCCTTGCGACACAAGTTTGCTCAGTCAATTGCTCAGATGACTAAAAATCAACTGTATTGAGCAAAAAGTCAAATGTGGTCAACATATAGTCAAACTTCAAGATTTTTGGACAACATCAAGATTTTGAAGTAATACTCATCATTTTATCAAGGGTTGATCATAACTCATCAAGAAAACTCAAGATTCATCAAAAGTCAAAGTTACTAAATTAGGGTTTTCTTCATGAGAAGTCAACTGAACTTTGACCAAGCATAACTTACCCATGCTTCATCATATTTTTCTCAACCAAACCTAATTTTGAAGTAAATTCAATTCTTTACAATTTTGTCTCTCTAAGGTCAAGTCCAAAATATGCTTCATTTGAGAGATATGGGCCAAAACATTATAGGTCATTTCAAAAGTCAATAAAAAGACACTTTTGGTCAAAGCAATTTACATCGAGATAAAGTATTCAAATGAAAAAAATGAAAAACATAAAGATTGTATAGGACATGTTGATCTTTCCAAAAAGTCCAAAATCACCTTCCTATGATAAAAATTGAGAGATTAATGAGTGGTGCAAGTTGGGGAATTTTGAGAAAATGCATGAAACCTAAATTTATCAAACATGAATTTTTGGGCTAATGGGCTTATGTTTCAAGGTCCAAACCTGATTAGGCCTCGTAGTGAACCTCTGAACCCATTCATACACCCCTTTTATTTTTATTCCATTAATTTTTTATTTTATTTATTTAAATTCAAAATAAATAAAATAAAACGAAGGCTTTCTTACAAAGGTTCAAGCCCACTTGTTTGACCTAATTCATAGTCTATATATACTCTTCATCCAGACAAGACAAAGGGATGGAAATCTTGCACAAGATCACCTTTCCAAAAACTTCAAAAATTATCAAAACTCGGGCAAATTATAAACCCTACTTTCAGTCTCTTTCAAAGCAAGCCAACCCTCCCAATCAATTCCAGAAGCATTGTATGGTAAGAATGGATTGATTGTGATGATCCAAGAGGCCTGGAAATCGTACTATGCATCACCGGTTTTGGTTTTTTGCATGAAATTCATATTGTCATTGTTATCATGTTTTGATGCATACTAACGTTACTAACATAGTCTAGAGATGTCGATATGCAGGACAAACCCATCGCATGGCCCCCATAATTCCCTGAGGGAAGATTGCCATGTTTGAACCGTTTTTGGATGTTTGCGTTATATCTCATCATACAGGATGTTTTAGCCAAAATTAGAGGGGTAGGGTACCTTTGAATCATTAACACTCTTTGTTATGTGGGTACAAGAAAAGGAGTCGCCAGAGAATACGATCGGAGCTAGGGCTCCGACGCCTCTCCGGTCCAGGAAATAATTTTTATTATATATTTAATTGGTTCCACTGAATGATTGGATGAAACAGCCGCCCATTGGCAAGCGCGCGTATGATAAGGCATTGGTATAAGGGGTGTGAGTTCGATCCCTTCCTTTTGACATTTTTTTTATATTTTCTAAATCCTTGAAAGTTTACTACATGTTGCGTTGATTCCATCCTTCTAACACTAGTGCACGCCTGGCGCAGTGGCAAGCCATGTTGTTGAAAGGGCAAAAGGTGCGGGTTCAACACCCATCCCTGGCATTTTGCATATTTTCTCTATTTTATAACCTTGTTTGTCATTTTTCCCTAAGCCTATTATTTTTGGTTAACCCTAATCTTTTTTTAACCTAATTATTTTCACTAAACCATTAAACCTAAAAATAAACCTTTTTTAAAAACCCTAATTTATTAGGTTTAGGTATAATTAACCCTTTTTTTTTCTTTTTTTATCAGCTAATTAATTAAATCTGTTTAACTAATTTAAAAATTAATTAGATTTTTAGGTTTTATTTAATTAGCCATCATCAAAACTATTTTTCTTTTTTTACATTCTCTTTCTATTTTTATTTTCCTTTTCTCTTATTCCTAGATAAATTGTATATGATGTTTCCGTGAATGTAATAGCGTAGTTTTATTTTTTCACATCAATATTCTGATGAAGAAGAAGAAGACTATTTAGATGAACAATATCCTCCTGATGATGAAAAGTACAAGTATTTGGAGGATCGTTTAAATGCTATAGAGATCCAAAGAGTGCTTGGGTTAGATTTTGAAGAGTTGGGTTTAGTCTTAGGAGTTGTCATTCCTCACAAATTCAAGGTCCCTACTTTTTCAAAGTATGACGTTGTTTCTTGCCCTAAGCTTCATTTGACGTCTTATGTCCGGAAGATTCAACCACACACTGCCGACAAAAAGCTATGGGTGCATTTATTTCAGAGAGCCTATCGGGGACACAATTGGAATGGTTCTATCAAATAGAAAGAACCAATATCTGTACTTGGGAAGATTTGGTTGATGCTTTCTACAAACAATACCAATATAATGCTTATCTTGTACCAACCCATGTGTAATTACAGAGTATGACTATAAGCTCAAACGAAGGCTTCAAAGAGTATGCCCAAAAATGGAGAGATCTACCATGAAGATTTCAATCTCCTTTGTCTGATAGGGAGCTGGTTGACATGTTTATGGGATTTTGACAGATCCTTTCTTCAATCATCTGATCGGAATCTCTTTGGCCGGATTCATCGAGCTGATATTAACAAGGGAACATGTGGAAGGTGGAATTAGAAGCGAAACTATTCAGGTGGCTGTGTCTTCAAGTACTGTGAAGAAGTAATTCAATGGGAAAAAAGAAGTTAATTTCTTGTATGGCCATAAGAGTCGTGGTAGAGGTGACTGCAACCAATCTGTGGAAGTTGCGTTGATTTTTAATCCTGCACCAGTGCAACAACATCAACAAGGCAATCAGCGTAGGTTAGACACACCCAGGGGACAATTTACCAAGATCAACATGCCATTGTCTCAGGAATTGCAACATCTATTGAAAGCAGAGTTGATTACATTGAGATATCCTCCTCAGAATCCCAACACCTCCTCTCCTTGGTGCAATTCTAATGTAATATGTACCTATTATTCCAATAGTCCCGGACATGAGACAAATAGTTGTTGGGATTTGAAAAACAAGGTTCAAGATATGATCGATGCTAAGGAGATTGAGTTTGACCCTCTTGAGACTCCCAATGTGATTACTGAGCCAATACCTAAGCACGACAAGGGCATTAATGCTATCGAAGATGTTTCTTATGTTTCCGCTGTAAGTAACTTGATAATCCCTTGATAATTATTAAGAAGAATCTACTGCACCGGATTGCACTGAAAGGTGCTACTGCTGCACAACCCAATCCAATGGCTAAAAACTACTGAGAGAAGGTATTCATCATCAAATGTATAACCATATAATTCTAGTTGAGAAGATTCCTTCTATGGAGAGTTTGTTTCAAGACTTGGAGCTTGAAGGCGTGTATGTAATTTCTGGATCTCCTGTAAGGATCACTTCCAAGGGTCCCGTGAAGATTACTACCAATCCTAGAGTGGCTCATCTGATCATCACCGCACCCGGACCAATCTCATATTCCTCAGACAAGGCTATCCCCTGGAATTATGGAGCTAATGTTTACTACCATGGTGTCAAGCAAGAACCATTGGTTGTCAAAAGTGAAGATACTGAAGTTACCGATCTCAACATTGATAGTATTGTTGGGACTAGTAAAATTACTATAAGTGGAAGGGTTTTCTCTCCAGAAATTTCTTTGAAGATTGTTGTTACACCAATTCGTGTTACTGCTACTGAGCCAACTACTGATACTCGTGGCAAAGAACAAATGGCTGAGTCTGCCCAGACTGGGGCGCTTAAAGAAGTTACCACTGAAGATACCTCCCAGCAAGAAATGGAGGAAGTATTAAAAATCATCCGAAAGAGTGAATATAAGATTATTGATCAGTTTGGGAAGACTCCCTCCAAGATATCCATGTTGATCCTGTTGTTGTATTCTGAAGCCCATGCTCAGGCTTTGGTGAAGTTCTTAAAATCTGCGCAGGTACCACAATAAATCTCTGCTGATCAATTTGAAAATTATGTTGCTAGCCTAACCACTGATAATGGACTAGGCTTTTCTGATGATGATTTGACTCCTGAAATAAGGAACCATAACAAGGCCCTGTATGTTTCTATTGAGTGTAGGGGCACTACCTTAGCTCATGTGTTGGTTGATACATGTTCTTCATTAAATGTTCTACCGAAGGATGCTCCAGACAGGCTTGACTATGAAGGGGTTGTGCTGAAACCCAATGACATTATGGTCAGAGCCTTTGATGGTTCAAAGGGGATGGTGCACGGAGAGGTGGATCTTCTAATCAAAGTAGGTTCAAAAGTCTTCGACTCTACCTTCTATGTGATGTACATTCACCCAACTTATTCTTGTTTACTTGGACGCCCTTGGATTCATGGGGCAGGCGCCGTTACTTCCACTTTATATCAAAAGTTGAAATATCCCATGAAAGGAAAGATTTTTATGGTATGTGGTGAAGAAGAATACATGGAGAGTCACTTAAACTCCTTCAAGTATGTTGAGATGGACGGTGAATTCATCGAAACTCCCTACCATACCTTTGAGGTTATTCCTCAAACAACCACCATTACTGAAGACGTTTATGCTATTCCCAAGGTTACCAGGGTTCTGCCCAAAATAACTTCTCTAAAAGACGCTAGAGCTGTGGTGGAAGAAGGTGGTTGCACTACTTGGGGTAAACTTCCCGACATTCCTTACAAATATGATAAATTTGGTTTGGGTTTCACTGCAGAGGTTCAAAGGGCTGTTCATCATACTCGTGCTGGAAGACCACTGTGATCGGTGGAAATAGAACTGATTGTTTTTTACGCTGGTATGCGAAATGTCGCGGTAAGCAAGAGTCGCCACCGTCTTTTATGTTCTCCAACATGGAAAGGACAAAAGCACAGCAAAATTCCTTCTTTGAGAATGTTTCTCGGTTCGGGAGGTAGATTTATAGAAAGGGAAGGTGTAAGCACCCTTTCTATCCGTGGTTATCCACGGGCTCTTAGGTACTTGCTCTTATGTTTTCAAAATTTGTTTGCTTTTCAAGTGTATGTGGGTTTTGAAAAAGTTTTGTTTGAAACATTTCTAAGTAACTCTTGTATCTGTCCTCAAGAGTGTAAGAAAAATTTGTTTTGAAAACTTTTGAAAGTGTCAGTGTGAAAAGTATTTTGTTTGTTTTTGAAAAGAGCAAGTACCCATGAGATCTACCTACTCTAAGGAATTAGGCTGTGTAAGAGTCCTTTAAACAGTGCTATCCCACTATTGAGAAGTAGGTAGCACCGTCGTTGGAGGTATTCGGGTCAATTCGATTATAAGGGACAATGTGGTCACCGAAGCAATAGTAGGACACCTTAGAAGTAACCCTAATGTCCTAGATCCTTTTATCCGAGGCAACCGTTTCGAGGCAACTGGATCTTAGACAGGAGGGCCACCTCTAAAACACCCTATACTTGACGACCACGTTCGAGGCAACCGAGTGAGGCGTACCCTAGGAGTGGCATGTGCTTGTGTGTTGTTTTTCAGTTAATGTTTATCTTTGATCATGCATTTGTGAGCTACGGATTAATTTTATTTGGCATACAGTCTTGCAGGCATAATTAACAGTTAAGAGTGCGGAAAATAAAGTGCGGAAATATGAATCTACGCTATTACAAGGCGCAGGTCTATACATCGCCAAAAACAAGAACCCGTTTTGGAAAATAAATGCGGAAAAGTAAAAGAAAGCGGTAAAACCTAATTAACTATTACATATCCGGAAACAGTTACATAAATAGAAAATAAGAATAAAGTGCGAAAAGAAATAGAATCGGGACGTCCTTAGGGTTTTGACCCTTTTTGAGAAAAGAAAGTAATTTTCCTTTTTTGTAATTAATGAAATGTTAAATCTAATAACTAATTAATTAAATAAAATAAAAAAAAAGTTTTTTTATGTTTTTTATGTTTTTAATGAAAATAAAAATAAAGAAGTTAAAAGTCAAAAGAAACCCTAATTCTAAGTTTATTTTATTAAAAAGAATCAAAATTGAACCTAATTTAAACTAATTAATTTGTTAGTATTTTATTTACAAGAAAAGTCATTTTTTATGTTTTATGTTTTTTATGAAAATAAAAAGAAAAAGAATTAAAAAGTTAGTAAACAAAACCCTAATTCTAAACTAATTTTATTTATTGTAAAAAAAGAAATTAAAATTACCTAATTAAACTAATTAATTTATTTACATTTTATTCACAAAAATAATAGTTAATAGTAAAATTAGTAATTAATAAAATATTTACAATTTTTGATCTCTGAATTTATTATAAAAAATTATTTTATTGGTTAATAATAATAATGATAATAATTAAAAAAGAAATTATAAGGAAAAGAAAATAAAAAAAAGTAACAAAACCATGGGGGGTCATGACCCATTAAGGAGGTGTTGGCTGGAAACTTTAGGCCCATTAAGAAGCAAGCCTGATTGACTTTCTGGATCCTCAAGAACGCTTGTTGACTGGGAGCATGGTGCTCCTCACCTTTTGGCCTTTGGATGGACGCTTGAGACACTTGGCATGCTGATCTGTGAGGGTATATGGTGGAATCCTTGACAAGCGCTGCATATGAAGATGTTATGAAAAATAATATTGAGATTTGGGTGGACCTGGGAATCGAACCCAGGTCCCAGTAGTTACCAGACACATCATCAACCACCAAGCCACTTTGCACGCTTTGTTCATATGATATGCAATAAATATAAAATATAGAAACAACGTCCATGCTGGAAATTAACAAAAAAACGTGCGCCACGTTTGAATTATCCAGTCACGCTCTTCCACGTATTGTCTTCTTCGCTTGGCCTGTAACAAAAAGAGTCAAATAGCGGGGGTTTTTAACCCCCACAAACTGCAAAATGCAAAAAATAGCGATTAGCTTTGTGCGTTATATAAATAGGGCGCGAGGGTTGGGTTGAGTTCGTATGGCCTTGACGAATTCAACCATAGGTCTAAGAAGGTCCAATTTTTCCTCAATAGCAAACCCCTAATTTTGAAGCTTGGAAACCCTAGCATTCTCCAATGGCAGTTTTCATTTTAGGGCACCATAATCAAATTAATTTGTACCATTAGCTTCAGAATGATGTTAGCAATGCAAAGCAATAATCATAACATGTTAATGATGCATAAAACTTGAGTTTCGATTATGGAAAAGAATAAGCAAACCGTGATTCTGTTTGGACGTGTTCTTGAGCTTTGAGGCTTGTTTTTTATTGCAACGCGTTCCTGAATGTCCCAGCAATGTATTGGAATCAAGAAAAGGGTATGAATTGGCCTGGAAGGTTGAATTCAGTTTTCAAATTTCTTGGCTTTTTTCAATATGGTAATGGTGTTTGCAGCAACTTTTTCACGTGAATGAATTTAGGTTTAGCTTCAGTATTTGTATTGGAATGAATTAGGTTAAATCTTTTGTCCAAGAATCCATGGAATAATGTTTTGCATCTTTGATTTCCAATCAAATATTTTTGCATCTTTTGATTGAGAAAACTTGCTAAAATTGGATGATTTTGTCTCCTTGATTGATACATGAAATCTTCAGTATGTGTTGAGTTTATTTGCATCACAAAAAGATTTGAAAACCATATCTTTTGAATTTTCCTACAATTAAAATCAATTAAATGAATTAATATTAATAAAAATTCAATTAATTAATTAAAAATAAGAAAATAAATCAATTTAAGTTCAATGGGTCGTGCATATGCTTTGGGCAATGTTTCAAGAAAGAATTTGAGGCCCATTAGCAAAAACAAGGTGTTTTAGGCAAAGTTGACTTTTGCAAATTCCCAAAAATTTCCCAACTTCTCCAATGCATATCTTGCTCAATTTTGATCATATGAACATGTTCTTGGACATTTTGGAAAGGTCTTGAAGTCCTATAACCAATGCCTTTGGTCCCATGTCATTTGGATTTACCAATCTCAAGTTATGGTCTTTGACTTAAACTGCATTTTTGTTGACTTTTGAATTTGACCTATAATGTAGAAATTGATAACTTTTTGTGAGCGCATTTCTTGGACTTGTAATGTGAATATGGATTGTAGGAAATGTCATCCCCTTCAAAATGAGCATTGGATGGGATTTTTCTGATGAACCATGAAAAAGTTATGCCCTGGTCAAGATACAGTTGACTTTTCTACTGTCCAAAAATAGTAACTTTTTGCATCTTGATGATTTCTGAGATATCCTTGTGGAATCATGATCAAGACTTGATCAAATGATGATTGTGAGCTCAAAATAAGATGTTGACCCAAAATTCTGACTTTTGACTACAAAATGACCATTTTGCCCCTGCAGTTGACTGTAGGTCAAATGGAGCTTTTGACTGTGTAACTTGGGACTGTGAGTCTTGAAACTTGGCATGTAGGTGCTTGAGAATGTATATAGGCATATGAGACTTGATTGAGCCATTAAAAACCTCAAATTCCTTGAAAGAAACAAAACCCTAATTTTGACTGGCTTAGGAGGTAGTTGGACTGTGCAACCCTTGAGAAATCTTGAACCATTTGAAGATGATTCTTGACAAACCTTGAAGAATATGGGATGGAAAATTTTGGGGTACAACAGTTGCCCCTGTTCAATCTTCTTAGACCTGAGGATGTAGATTGGCTTGCGTGCCTTTCGTGATCCAAAGGTGGAAGATGATTGAACACTAAAGTGCCCAGAAATTTGCACTCGCATAGTGTAGGATCAGCAATGTGATGTCGGGAATAGGCTTACAGATGTCATTTGGAGATGATGGATAGGAGGATGGGCTTATAGATGCCATCAGAAGGTGTCGATCGCGTAAGAGATTCCTTAGCGAGAACTTGCGTACCTGAGAAAGAAAGATAATTTCCTGGCCTGTTACATGGGTTGATCTTCAAACTCTTCATGCAGATATGCCCTGGCTAGATACAGGTGTCGAATCCATAATCAATCGCTCACAGATATGCCCTGGCTAGATACAGGTATCGAATCTACATACTCTTCGTGCAGATATGCCCTGGCTAGATACAGGTGTCGAATCCACAATCAATCGCTCACAGATATGCCCTGGCTAGATACAGGTATCGAATCTGGAACTAGTCGTTTACAGATATGCCCTGGATGGATACAGGAATCGAACCTCTAAACTCTTCATGCAGACGTGCCCTGGCTGGATACAGGTATCGAATCTACAATCAGATCACTCACAGATATGCCCTGGCTAGATACAGGAATCGAATCCGGAATTAGTCGTCTACAGATATGCCCTGGCTGGATACAGGTATCGAATCTCTAAACTCTTCATGCAGATATGCCCTGGCTAGATACAGGAATCAAATCTGGAACTTGTCGTCTACAGATATGCCCTGGCTGGATACAGGTATCGAATCTCTAAACTCTTCATGCAGATATGCCCTGGCTAGATACAGGAATCGAATCTGGAACTTGTCGTCTACAGATATGCCCTGGCTGGATACAGGAATCGAACCTCTAAACTCTTCATGCAGATATGCCCTGGCTAGATACAGGAATCGAATCTGGTACTTGTCGTCTACAGATATGCCCTGGCTGGATACAGGAATCAAACCTCTAAACTCTTCATGCAGACGTGCCCTGGCTGGATACAGGTATCGAATATACAATCAGATCTCTCACAGATATGCCCTGGCTAGATACAGGAATCGAATCCGGAATTAGTCGTCTACAGATATGCCCTGGATGGATACAGGAATCGAACCTCTAAACTCTTCATGCAGATATTCCCTGGCTAGATACAGGTGTCGAATCCACAATCAATCGCTCACAGATATGCCCTGGCTAGATACAGGCGTCGAATCTGGAACTGGTCGTCTACAGATATGCCCTGGCTGGATACAGGTATCGAATCTCTAAACTCTTCATGCAGATATGCCCTGGCTAGATACAGGTGTCGAATCCACAATTAATCGCTCACAGATATGCCCTGGCTAGATACAGGCGTCGAATCTGGAACTGCGACAGTTGATAGTAATCATCTTTGGATTGACCTTTTTCCTGAAAAGGCAAAACATCAGTCGTATGCAATGTCATGATGTATGAAATGCATGATGTCATGATGTTCTCAAAAATAAATGAGATCGTGTCGTATGCACTTTATCATGTATGTAAGCAGGATGTGTGAAATGTCTATGAATGTATTTTTGTCTAGGAAAATAAATCCTTGACGAATGCCGGGAGCTTATTGAATCCTGGGCTTGATGTTGAAGAGTGGAGTTCTTCGTTTCCGCTGGGGATGATGGTTGCAAGAATAAACCGTTAGGAGAAGATGACTCCGTTGGGGAATAAACTTGTTGGAGAGATTACTCTGCGGGGAATTACTCTGTGGGAAGAGATACTTCGCTGAGGTTTTGATGATAACTTCGCTAGGGATTCCGTTGATGAGCTCTGTTGAGGAATTTGATGAACTCCGCTGGGGGTAGGAAGAACTTCGCCGAGGACGATCTTTCCGTTATAATTAGCTGAGGATAACCCAGTTATAAGCTCCGGTGGGGAATAATCTTTGAATATAGTCGAGGAGAGACGTATGTACTCTGCAGGTGATAAGCTTCCAGAATCTACTGGGGATAAGCTTCCAGAAATCTACTGGGGAGATTGATTCAACTTTCCTGGGGAAACTTTTGAACTGCATTGGGGAATGGCTCCACTGGGGTGTCTGGTATTCCGCCGGGGAACAATCTTAGATCAAGACTGCCGGGGATGCTTGCTTAGGAACATCTGTATACTCCGCTGGGGAATATTGAGATCTTCTGGGGATACCCAACTTCCTTAAGGCTGACAGTAGGCTACTCTGCTTGGGGAGAGTGTTGCTGACTTGCTGGAGATACTGTGCCTTGTTAGGGTTGATGGGAGACCAACTCTGCTCGAGGGGAGAGTATTGCTGAGTCTTGTCTTACTCTGCGGGGAGTGGAGGTATCTGGGTTACATTCTTCAGCCGAACTTACCTTGGTACCTTGGTGGACAGAGCAACTAGATCGCTTAGACAACTCATTATTGCCCCTGTTTCTAATGTCACCTGTAATTAATCCTTTGTTTCGCATGCAAATATTTATGAGTTAGCAATTAATGTCAAATGCATATATCAAAAATGAACATTGGACGTTCTTCGCAAGACAAAACAGAAAAAGGAAAAACAATTGGAAATTTGTATGGAAAAGTGAATTTGTATTGATTTTTGAATTTGCCTGTAAATAGGCGTTTATGTACAAGAGGCTGGCGTCCTAGTAAGAGAACGCCGCTGAACAATATAGAGTTTATACAATTTTGTGAAAAGGAAAACAAAACAGCTATGTGAAAAATAATCCCACTGGGTTTCAACTCTGCTATCGCCTTTATGTCTTCAAGCGTCTCATCACTTTGCTGCTTAGTTGAAGATGTATCTGACTGATCGATGTCGTTTGAGCCTGATAGTTGATGAGAATTCTGGATGCAAGGTGGTCAATGAGACATAGTATTACGCTTATCCCTAACTTTTGCCTGGACCGCCCTTTTGGGTTTTCGGTCCACCGGGATACCCATTTTTGCCCAAGCCGCCTTTTCAGGTTTTCGACTTGCCGGGTGTACAGGTTTTTTCATTTCATCCCTTATTTTTGCCCGAACCCTTTTGGTTCGCCGGGAAGCCCTTATTTTTTCCTAGGTGTGTCAACCTAGCGGGTCTTTTATTCATGCGTAGTATCTTTTTACTATGTCTGCATTGGCGGGGTGAGGAAGGTCGTCACCATCCATAGTGGTTAGAATCATAGCTCCTCCTGAGAAGATACGTTTAACCACAAATGGCCCTTCATACGTGGGGGTCCATTTTCCCCTGGGATCACTTTGAGGAAGGATGATGCGCTTGATTACCAGGTCTCCGACTTGATACTCTTGTCGTCTGACTTTCTTGTTAAATGCCCTGATCATCCGTTTTTGGTACGTTTGACCATGACACATAGCAGTGAGTCTCTTTTTGTCAATTAGGTTTAATTGATCAAGCCAGATCTGGATCCAGTCATCTTTGCTCAAACCTGCATCCTTCATTATCCGGAGAGAGGTTATTTGAATTTCGATAGGCAAGACTGCCTCCATGCCATAGACCAAGGAAAAGGGTGTTGCCCCTGTTGACGTCCTCGCTGAGGTACGATACCCATGAAGAGCAAACAGTAACATCTCGTGCCAATCTTTGTAGGTCACTGTCATCTTCTGCACAATCTTTTTAATATTCTTATTAGCTGCTTCTACAGCCCCATTCATCTTTGGCCGGTAAGGAGAAGAGTTGTGGTGCTGTATCTTGAATTGCTCGCAGAGCTCAATGATAATCTTGTTGTTAAGATTGGTACCATTATCCGTAATGATCCTTTCCAGGACACTGTATCGACAGATCAGGTTATGCCGAATGAACTGTGCCACGACGTTCTTGGTTACGGTAGCATAGGAAGCTGCTTCAACCCACTTTGTGAAGTAATCAATCGCTACAAGGATGAAGCGATGCCCGTTAGTCGCCGTAGGTCTGATCTCGCCGATCATATCAATGCCCCACATTGCAAAAGGCCAAGGTGCTGTCAAAACGTTTAGAGGAACTGGAGGAACGTGCACCTTATCAGCATAGATCTGGCATTTGTGACACGTCCGAGAGTGTTGGTAACAGTCGGCTTCCATTGTGGACCAGAAATATCCTGCCCGAAGGATCTTCTTTGCCATGGTATGTCCACTGGAATGCGTTCCGAAGGTACCTTCATGTAGCTCCGACATGATCCTTTCTGCTTCAGTCTTATCCACACAACGCAGTAAAGTTGAATCATGGTTTCGCTTGTATAGAATGCCATTGTTGAGGAAGAACTTTGCAGCGAACCTTCTCAGGAACTTCTTGTCATTAACAGATGCACCCTCGGGGTATTCTTGAGCTTCCAGGTACCTCTTCACTTCATGATACCAAGGTTTTTCAGTTACCTCTTCAGCCTCAAGATCACAGCAATATGCAGGTTCGTCCAATTTCCAAATGATAATCCGGGGAGCCTCGTTGTCCAATTTGACTTTGAACATGGAAGACATCGTAGCCAGCGCGTCCGCCAACTGATTCTCCTCTCTCGGGAAGTGTTCAAAAGTTATCTCTGTGAAATGGGGGATCAACGTCAACACACACTCTTTGTAAGGGATAAGATTTGGGTGTTTCGTATCCCACTCGCCTTTGATCTGATTGATCACGAGAGCGGAATCTTCGAAGACACTCAGAAACTTGATCCTTAAGTCAATTGCAGCCTGAAGACCCATGATGCACGCCTCATACTCTTCCATGTTGTTGGTGCAGTTGAAACATAGCCGGGCAGTGAGTGGAGTATGAGTGCCTTTTGGGGATATGATCACAGCGCCAATACCGTTACCCAAAGCGTTTGAGGCTCCGTCGAAGTGCATAGACCATCGGGATCCTTCCTCAGGTCCTTCATCCGGGCCAGGTACTTCACAATCAGTCACTCCCATGATATTCTCGTCTGGAAATTCAAAGTTCATAGACTGGTAGTCGTCCACTGCCTGGTGTGCCAAATGGTCTGCCAATACACTTCCCTTGATTGATTTTTGAGTCGTGTACTGGATGTCGTATTCTGTCAAGATCATCTTCCATCTTGCTATTCTTCCGGACAAGGCGGGCTTTTCGAATATGTACTTGATCGGATCCATTTTTGAGATCAACAGAGTAGTGTGAGTCAGCATATACTGTCTCAGCCGGCGAGTAGCCCATACCAAAGCGCAGCAAGTTTTCTCGAGCAATGAGTATCGGGTCTCACAGTCGGTAAACTTTTTGCTAAGGTAATAAATAGCATGCTCTTTTCGGCCAGACTCGTCATGCTGCCCCAACACACACCCCATTGAGTTGTCCAGTACTGTCAAGTATAAGATTAGAGGTCTCCCTTCAACCGGTGGCATAAGAATGGGTGGTTCTTGGAGATACTCTTTGATTCTGTCGAAAGCGGCCTGACATTCATCGTTCCAATGTACTACTTGATCTTTCTTCAGTAGTTTGAAGATTGGTTCACAGGTAGCAGTTAGGTGCGAGATGAATCGGGCAATATAGTTCAGCCGTCCTAGAAAACCTCTGACTTCTTTCTCTGTCTTTGGGACTGGAATCTCTTGTATGGCTTTCACCTTGGCAGGGTCCACTTGAATACCTTTGTCACTTACGATGAAACCTAGCAGTTTTCCAGATCTTACCCCAAAGGTGCACTTGTTTGGGTTCAACCTCAGCTTGTACAACTTCAGACGGTCAAACAGCTTCTGCAGATGGTCAAGGTGTTCCTCCTCAGTTTGGGACCTTCCAATCATATCGTCGACGTACACTTCGATCTCATGGTGGATCATGTCATGAAATAAAGCAACCATGGCACGTTGGTAGGTTGCCCCAACATTCTTCAACCCAAAAGGCATGACCTTGTAGCAAAAGGTGCCCCACTGAGTAACAAAAGTGGTCTTCTCCATGTCTTCAGGAGCCATCTTGATCTGATTATAACCGGAGAACCCGTCCATGAAGGAGAATACTTTATGCTGAGCAGTGTTGTCAACCAGAACGTCGATATGAGGCAAAGGGAAATCATCCTTGGGGCTTACCCTGTTCAAATCCCTGTAATCAACACACATTCAGACCTTACCATATTTCTTCGGCACTGGAACCACGTTGGCAACCCACTGAGGGTAAGAAGTCACTGCTAGAAACCCGACACCAAATTGTTTCATAACCTCAGCTTTGATTTTCTCGGACATCTCTGGACGCATACGGCGGACCTTCTGCTTTACCGGAGGGAATTCTTCCTTGGTAGGCAGGTGATGAACCACAATGTCGGTATCCAACCCAGGCATGTCTTCGTAAGACCAGGCAAAGATTTCCACATAATCATGCAGCATCTGAATCAACCGTTGTTTCACACTGAGCTCTAGATTGGCACCAATCTTGACTTCCTTTCTATCTGTCTCAGTACCTAGATTTACCGTTTCCACTGGCTCTTCATGTGGCTGAATGGCCCTCTCTTCCTGGAGTAACAGTCTTGCAAGCTCACCAGGCACTTCACAATCATCTTCACCTTCGTCTTCGGCTAAGTTGATCAGATTTTCGAAGTCATAACTGGCAGTAGCAGAGTCGTTACCAGTGAGATCCAGAGTGGATTGGAACCTGTATAAGTGAGTGTGTGTAAATATAGCTGTTTTGCAATATATAAAGAAAGAAAGGGAGCGCAAGATTTGAAATGCGAAAAACGTCCAATGTTTTTATTCATGATATATGAAAATGACAAATAATAAGCCCTCACAAATGAAGCCACGGTGCCCCGGGTAAGACACCGAGCCATAAAGTTTCAAATTATTGTTCGTTACAAATTTAAGACAAAGGAGTTCATTACTGAGTGACAAAAGTAATAGGTATGTAGTCTTTAGCAGTCCAGTTGCTTAGTCCACCGTTGGTCGTTGGGTAGATCCAGCTGTCGAATTCAGATTCTTCCGCTTCGTCTTTAATAGCATTTACTCCTGGATTGGTGATGAATACAGGAGGTCTTCCAATCCTTGCCTTGCGAACATCCCTCTGAGCTTCCTTCTCAACCACAGCCCGGGCATCCTTCAAGGAAGCCATCTTCAAAGGAGAGTCTTCTTCAGTCACAGTCTCTGCTGACGCCAATGTCTTAGGAACCTCTTCAAAATGTTGAAAGGGGGTGTCAATGAACTCCCCGTCCATCTCTATGTACCGGAACGAGTTAAGGTGGCTGACCATGTACTCTTCCTCCCCATGCACTGTAACAATCTTCCCTCTGACCGGGTACTTAAGCTTCTGATGTAATGTGGAGGTCACTGTTCCAGCCTTGTGGATCCAAGGACGACCCAGCAAACAAGAATAGGATGGACGAATGTCCATCACATAGAAAGTAGAATCGAAAACTTGAGAACCAACCATGATTGGAATGTCAACTTCCCCGTGTACCATCCTTTTCGACCCGTCAAAGGCCCGGACAACAATGTTACTTGGCTTGAGCTCTAAACCCTCACAATCCAGCCTGTCTAGAGCTTTCTTGGGTAATACATTTAACGAGGAACCAGTGTCAACCAGCACATGGGCAAGAGTAGTGCCCATGCATTCAATGGAGACATGCAGGGCGTCGTTATGGTTCTTTCCCTTGGCAGTCAGATCAGCGTCAGAGAAACCTAACCCATTATCAGCAGTTAAGTTAGCGACACAATCGGTAAACTGATCAACAGACGTTTCTTGTGGCACATGGGCCGTCTTCAGGAAGGAGATCAGAGCCTTGGCATGGGCCTCTGAACATAACAACAGTGATAGCATAGAGATTTTGGAGGGGGTATGCCCCAACTGCTCAACCACATTGAAATCACTCTTCTTGATAATCTTAAGGATCTCTTCCATCTCTTGCTGGGAAGCTTCAACATTGGTTGTCTTTGGTGCCTCCGTCAGGGCAGGCAAATCAGTAGCAATCCCTTTGCCCCGAGTGTCAGATGACTCGGCAGCAAGGGTGGAAACTTGATCAGGAGGGGAAACAGGCACACTGGCAGGTGTGATAACAAGAGGTCTCTAAATGGCTGGAGGTGCAATATCTGGTGAGAACAGCCTACCACTACGAGTAACCTTGGCAGGCCCGGTGATGTTACTGACGCTGGTACTAGTATCAAACTCTTGTTTTACTCCGAGCACATAAACATCTGCCCCATAGTGCCACGGGACAACTTTGTCAGATATATAGGGGAGGGGCCCTGGAACAGTGATGATGATAGGTGCAATCTTCTGAGTAGACAAGATTTTTACGGGCTTCTTTGAGGGAGCCTTAGGAGAGTTGTTGAAAATAGTAACAATAGAAACTTCTTCAGCAGGGGTAACAGGAACAACAACCTTCTCGAACAAGATCTCTTTGTTATCCATCAGGTTTTGGACGCCTGACTTCAACAAAGGACAACCAGCAGGGGAAACGACACATAGATGGCAACCTTTACTACATCCTGGAAATAAACCGGCTAGCAACAGGTTCCTTTTGACAGTTAACAACAGAGTAACAATATCTTCCACAGAGGCTACATACTGGTCTTCTTCCACAACACTCACTCCATGCTGGGGCATGGGAGCAGTCACAACATTGGACCTCTCGGGCGCCTCAAACTGTATTTCTTTAGCATCAATAAGGTCCTGAACCTTATTCCTTAGAGCCCAACAATCATCCGTAGAATGCCCCAGGCTATCAGAGTGATAAGCGCAGCGGGCATTGGGATTGTATTTTGGAGAGGTTGTATTCACTACCTTCAGAGCTTCCTTGATAGTTACCAGATTGGTTGACAGCAGTTGCAGCAAGATCTGAGACAAGGTAATACTAAGCCGAGTGTACTCTCTTCTGGGTCTCTCACCCCTTGGTTGGTTATATTGCGAAGGAGCGGCAGCAGGCTTTGAAATTACCACCGCGTTGACAGCTTAGCGGCGTTCTGGTTTAATCTGTTTCCTCGACCCATAAACAACACTAGATTCCTTTTTGAATAGTTTCTTTTCAGAACTTGAGGATGCACCCTTCTGTATCTTCCCCGACTTAATACCAACTTCTATCCTCTCACCAGTCAGAATGAGGTCTGTAAACCCTGCAGAAGAATTACCAATCAGGTGGTTAAAGAATGGACCAGACAGGGTCCCCAAGAACATGTCCACGAGTTCACGGTCAGTCAACGGTGGCTGCACCCTGCCAGCCAGGTCTCTCCACTTTTGCGCGTACTCCTTAAAACCTTCTCCCGATCCTAGCGACATACCCTGGAGTTGGGTACGTGTAGGAGCGAGGTCGGAATTGTACTGATACTGCTTATAAAATACAGTAGCCAAGTCCTCCCAGTTTCGAATACTGGCTCCATCCAGCTGATAGAACCACTCGAGTTGAGCCCCTGAAAGGCTATCCTGGAAGAAATGGATCCATAGATTCTTGTCTGCAGTATACAGTTGGATCTTCCTTACATAAGAACGGAGGTGCAGCTTAGGGAAGGAAGCTCCGTCATACTTCGCAAAAGAAGGTGCCTTGAACTTGTGTGGGATCACCACCCCAGAAGATAAACCTAGATCACCAAAATCCAACCCGGGCACATGCTGAATCTCCATGGCACTCAGACGGTCCTCTAGCTGTTTGTACCTGTCTTCAGCGGGAGGGTACTGCTCATCATTGAAATCTGTCTCGTTGTCGGAGACCACAGGACTAGGAACCCTTCCCCCTTGGGGACTTTCTTTCCCTACAGAGGAAGTAGCTTGATCAGCCTCATTTTGTAGTGTATTACCAAACCTCCGTCCAGTGTTGAACAACACAGTTCTCTTCTTCTTCTTCTTCACCAGCAGAGCCTTCATTTCCTCTTGAGCCTGGGATAAGCTCATGACCAGCTCCTAAAATTGGGCGTTATGGGCCTGGAGGGCCTTGATAGCTTGTTCGTTGGATGATTCAGGATTCATGATGACTGCTGAAATAAACAGCGAAGAAGATTAAGCAACCTGTAGAAAGAGTACCTGTGATGCATATGATGAATGGAATGCGTATGATTTATGTTTTCAAAGACAATCGGGATTCAACTTTGTAAACAAAAAGGGAACACACTTCATTAGATTTAACTTTGAATTGTTCAAGAAATTTCCCTTAGGCGTTACATAAATGAAAATACTGGAAAGGAAATGAAAGCTGTAAAAGAAACATCCAAGGCTCATCAGTGCTCCCATGGCCTCCTCTTCTCAGAGCGGATATAGTCATTCAGGGTTCGCTCGTTCTCCAATTGCTTGGTCAGCTTCTGGATTTTCTGCTCCTGCTCGTTGAACCTTTCCCGATAAGAATCCCGTTCTTCCTGTAGTTGCGCCCAAGATCTCTTTAACGTATCAACATCAGTGGGTATCTGAGGAGGGAGTACAGTTGGAGGAACCCCGTCTCTATCAGGAAATTCAAGAATGATAGGTCTGACAGCTTCGTATGGCATACCTAACTTCTGAGCACGAATATGGACCCATCTGTAGTAAGATTCCATAGGTACAGAAGTCTTCGGTCCCAACTCATGGGGGTCAGCTTTGTGAATTCTGTCCCAAGCCTTGATGAATCTACGACACAGCTCGTCACTATCTACCTAAAACTCAAAACTGATGTGAGGCACCAACATCTCATGAGGCCCTGCTCTTCTGGCTCTTCCAAACTGACGGAGAGCTAAACATGGATTGTAAGAGATTCCTCCTTGGGTACCAATCAAAGGAACATTAGGATATTCTCCACAACGATCAATAACAGCTACCTCATCCAAACCTCTGAGAGTCCAAATGATGTCATTATCAGTGAGAGACATTAACCTATGAGCCCAGCCCCTTCCTTCTTTGTTCTTCAGCACGAACTTAGGGAGGTGCGAAATAAACCACCTCACTAACAAAGGAACACAACACCACAGAGTTCCCCGTCTTCGGGTGGTACGGGCATAGAGTTGTTGCAGGATATCACCCAAGAGAGTGGGTATAGGATTCCGAGACATGAAGATCCTTATGGCATTGACATTAACAAAGTTATCAGGATTTGGAAACAGAACCAGCCCATAGATTAAGAGAGCCAGAATGTCTTCGTACGCCCTGAAGTCTAAGTCATTCCAGAAACTGTTAGCTTTACCAATCATAAACTTAGCCAAAAAGCCCTTAACTCCGCTTCTAGTCACCCAGTTATCCATTACCTCTTTGTTGGTCAAGGGAAGGGTTGTAGCAATCTCCTCAAGCCTAAGAGTCTTTTCCCAACCAGTGAAGGGAGTCTGCTCCAAAACAGGGATACCAAGCAAATCAGAGAATTCTTCCAGGGTAGGGACCAGCTGGAAGTCTTGAAAGGTGAAGCAATGATATAGTGGATCATAAAACTGGGTCAGGACACTCATCAGTTCTTGGTCCCACTTAGAAGTGACTAAACCAAGAAGAGAACCATGCCTCTGGGTGAAGGAAGTAGTGTTTGGAATCCTGTCAACCAACTCTTTAAGCAAATCAGGTGGGTGAACAAAGTTGAGCCGGATAGTATTCCTTCGCACAGGCATCATAATGTCCTACAAAACAGAGCAAAGATGAAACCCTCTTGTCTTTGAAATGTGTCAGTCCTTATGCAGGATGCATGCAATGTTATGATGGTATGATGTTATGATAAAGCACACCACAAGTATTCACAAAGGCAAACATGATAAGGCACACAAGTCACACAAGACATCCCTTAGAGTTTAGGCCAGCATGAAGTTCATGTACTACCCTCTTTCAGTTTCGTTGGTTAAGACCTGTCCTATCAAAAGTAACCGGGTTCTAGAGGATCCCAATATCACTTACTACCCTCAATCGGTCATAACTCCAGCGTCGCAATCTTTTCTTGTGGCCAGAACCATCGCGAGAGTTTAGCCTCAATGAGTGTAGCATACTGCTACTGTTCTATGGCCAAGTTGGGTCAAATTAGGGTTCTAAGGTCGGTTGGTGCTTAATGACTCCTCAGAAGACCCATATTCTCCTCGTTGCAACACGAGGGATATCGGTACAGACCAAGGTGCCACACCAACGTAGCCACTGCTTCACCCGTGTCGGTCTACGCCGGACAGGTCCCTCATAGCTTATGCTACCTAAAAGGGTATCCCCAGATCCGGGTTAGGATCTATGAAACTCCGATGCAATGCCCACAAATATGAAAGCAATCAAAGCAAGCAATAGAAAACATAAGTATGATCTAATCCTAAGGTACACCTCACTTTTATAAAAATCCCCAGCAGAGTCGCCAGTTCTGTGATCGGTGGAAATAGAACTGACTATTTTTTAAGCTGGTTCGTGAAATGTCGCGGTAAGCAAGAGTCGCCACCGTCTTTTATGTTCTCCAACATGGAAAGGACAAAAGCACAGCAAAATTCCTTCTTTGAGAATGTTTCTCGGTTCGGGAGGTAGATTTATAGAAAGGGAAGGTGTTAGCACCCTTTCTATCCGTGGTTATCCACAGACTCTTAGGTACTTGCTCTTATGTTTTCAAAATTTGTTTGCTTTTCAAGTGTATGTGGGTTTTGAAAAAGTTTCGTTTGAAAAATTTCTAAGTAACTCTTGTATCTGTCCTCAAGAGTGTATGAAAAATTTGTTTTGAAAACTTTTGAAAGTGTCAGTGTGAAAAGTATTTTGTTTGTTTTTGAAAAGAGCAAGTACCCATGAGATCTACCTACTCTAAGGAATTAGGCTGTGTAAGAGTCCTTTAAACAGTGCTATCCCACTATTGAGAAGTAGGTAGCACCGTCGTTGGAGGTATTTGGGTCAATTCGATTATAAGGGATAATGTGGTCACCGAAGCAATAGTAGGACACCTTAGAAGTAACCCTAATGTCCTAGATCCTTTTATCCGAGGCAACCGTTTCGAGGCAACTGGATATTAGACAGGAGGGCCACCTCTAAAACACCCTATACTTGATGAGCACGTTCGAGGCAACCGAGTGAGGCGTACCCTAGGAATGGCATGTGCTTGTGTGTTGTTTTTCAGTTAATGTTTATCTTTGATCATGCATTTGTGAGCTACAGATTAATTTTATTTGGCATACAGTCTTGCAGGCATAATTAACAGTTAAGAGTGCGGAAAATAAATTGCGGAAATATGAATCTACGCTATTACAAGGCGCGGGTCTATACATCGCCAAAAATAAGAACCCGTTTTGGAAAATAAATGCGGAAAAGTAAAAGAAAGCGGTAAAACCTAATTAACTATTACATATCCGGAAACAGTTACATAAATAGAAAATAAGAATAAAGTGCGAAAAGAAATAGAATCGGGACGTCCTTAGGGTTTTGACCCTTTTTGAGAAAAGAAAGTAATTTTCCTTTTTTGTAATTAATGAAATGTTAAATCTACTAACTAATTAATTAAATAAAATAAAAAAATGTTTTTTTAATGTTTTTTATGTTTTTAATGAAAATAAAAATAAAGAAGTTAAAAGTCAAAAGAAACCCTAATTCTAAGTTTATTTTATTAAAAAGAATCAAAATTGAACCTAATTTAAACTAATTAATTTGTTAGTATTTTATTTACAAGAAAAGTCCTTTTTTATGTTTTATGTTTTTTATGAAAATAAAAAGAAAAAGAATTAAAAAGTTAGTAAACAAAACCCTAATTCTAAACTAATTTTATTTATTGTAAAAAAGAAATTAAAATTACCTAATTAAACTAATTAATTTGTTTACATTTTATTCACAAAAATAATAGTTAATAGTAAAATTAGTAATTAATAAAATATTTACAATTTTTTATCTCTGAATTTATTATAAAAAATTAGTTTATTGGTTAATAATAATAATGATAATAATTAAAAAAGAAATTATAAGGAAAATAAAATATAAAAAAGTAACAAAACCATGGGGGGTGATGACCCATTAAGGAGATGTTGGCTGGAAACTTTAGGCCCATTAAGAAGCAAGCCTGATTGACTTTCTGGATCCTCAAGAACGCTTGTTGACTGGGAGCATGGTGCTCCTCACCTTTTGGCCTTTGGATGGACGCTTGAGACACTTGGCATGCTGATCTGTGAGGGTATATGGTGGAATCCTTGACAAGCGCTGCATATGAAGATGTTATGAAAAATAATATTGAGATTTGGGTGGACCTGGGAATCGAACCCAGGTCCCAGTAGTTACCAGACACATCATCAACCACCAAGCCACTTTGCACGCTTTGTTCATATGATATGCAATAAATATAAAATATAGAAACAACGTCCATGCTGGAAATTAACAAAAAAACGCGCGCTACGTTTGAATTATCCAGTCACGCTCTTCCACGTATTGTCTTCTTCGCTTGGCCTGTAACAAAAAGAGTCAAAAAGCGGGGGTTTTTAACCCCCACAAACTACAAAATGCAAAAATAGCGATTAGCTCTGTGTGTTATATAAATAGGGCGCGAGGGTTGGGTTGAGTTCATCTGGCCTTGACGAATTCAACCATAGGTCTAAGAAGGTCCAATTTTTCCTCAATAGCAAACCCCTAATTTTGAAGCTTGGAAACCCTAGCATTCTCCAATGGCAGTTTTCGTTTTAGGGCACCATAATCAAATTAATTTGTACCATTAGCTTCAGAATGATGTTAGCAATGCAAAGCAATAATCATAACATGTTAATGATGCATAAAACTTGTGTTTCGATTATGGAAAAGAATAAGCAAACCGTGATTCTGTTTGGACGTGTTCTTGAGCTTTGAGGCTTGTTTTTGATTGCAACGCGTTCCTGAATGTCCCAGCAATGTATTGGAATCAAGAAAAGGGTGTGAATTGGCCTGGAAGGTTGAATTCAGTTTTCAAATTTCTTGGCTTTTTTTCAATATGGTAATTGTGTTTGCAGCAGCTTTTTCACGTGAATGAATTTAGGTTTAGCTTCAGTATTTGTATTGGAATGAATTAGGTTAAATCTTTTGTCCAAGAATCCATGGAATAATGTGTTGCATCTTTGATTTCCAATCAAATATTTTTGCATCTTTTGATTGAGAAATCTTGCTAAAATTGGATGATTTTGTCTCCTTGATTGATACATGAAATCTTCAGCATGTGTTGAGTTTATTTGCATCACAAAAAGATTTGAAAACCATATCTTTTGAATTTTCCTACAATTAAAATCAATTAAATGAATTAATATTAATGAAAATTCAATTAATTAATTAAAAATAAGAAAATAAATCAATTTAAGTTCAATGGGTCGTGCATATGCTTTGGGCAATGTTTCAAGAAAGAATTTGAGGCCCATTAGCAAAAACAAGGTGTTTTAGGCAAAGTTGACTTTTGCAAATTCCCAAAAATCTCCCAACTTCTCCAATGCATATCTTGCTCAATTTTGATCATATGAACATGTTCTTGGACATTTTGGAAAGGTCTTGAAGTCCTCTAACCAATGCCTTTGGTCCCATATCATTTGGATTTACCAATCTCAAGTTATGGTCTTTGACTTAAAGTGCATTTTTGTTGACCTTTGAATTTGACCTATAATGTAGAAATTGATAACTTTTTGTGAGAGCATTTCTTGGACTTGGAATGTGAAGATGGATTGTAGGAAATGTCATCCCCTTCAAAATGAGCATTGGATGGGATTTTTCTGATGAACCATGAAAAAGTTATGCCCTGGTCAAGATACAATTGACTTTTCTACTGTCCAAAATAGTAACTTTTTGCATCTTGATGATTTTTGAGCTATCCTGGTGGAATCATGATCAAGACTTGATCAAATGATGATTGTGAGCTCAAAATAAGATGTTGACCCAAAATTCTGACTTTTGACTGCAAAATGACCATTTTGCCCCTGTAGTTGACTGTAGGTCAAATGGAGCTTTTGACTGTGTAACTTGGGACTGTGAGTCTTGAAACTTGGCATGTATGTGCTTGAGAATGTATATAGGCATATGAGACTTGATTGAGCCATTAAAAACCTCAAATTCCTTGAAAGAAACAAAACCCTAATTTTGACTGGCTTAGGAGGTAGTTAGACTGTGCAACCCTTGAGAAATCTTGAACCATTTGAAGATGATTCTTGAAAAACCTTGAAGAATATGGGAGGGAAAATTTTGGGGTACAACAACCACCATTCCACATCAACAACAATGGAGTCAACATGGTAGAAGATGTTGATAATGACTATGACCTAGACAGTTGGATCTATCCTACCACCGACAATGGGCTCAGGAATTGGAAGACTGAAGAAGTTATACCAATCTCCTTTAGTCAGGAGTAAAAAATATTTCTTGTTTTCTTGATTTCAACTTTTGGTTATGTAATTTTAAATAATAACTTTAATCCTCGTGCCTTACCCGGGGCACAATGGTCCATTTGTTAGGGTTGTCATTTTTCATTCACATTTTTTCATTCAATAAATCATTGGATGTTTGCATTCAAATTTTGCACTCTTTGTCTTTCTTTTACTTTATTACTTTCAAAATAGCTATGTGTTCTTATACACACCCACACAATAAATTGTAGATACATATCCACCCTGGATCCCATTGATAACAATTTTGTTATTTCCAATTATAACGTCGAAAATCCAATCTACCAAGCCGAGGAAGAAGGTGGGGAAGATTGTGAAGTACATAGAGAGCTTGCAAGACTGTTAGAGCAAGAAGAAAGAGCCATACAATCGCATGAAGAGCCAATCGAGATTGTGAATTTGGGTACTGAAGATGACAAGAAAGAAGTCAAGATAGGTACCAACCTAGAATACAATATCAAAAAAGAGGTTAATTCATATGTTGCATGACTATGTTGAGATCTTTGCTTGGTCGTACAAATAGATGTCAGGGCTTGACACTGATATTGTGGTTCACTGTCTATCGATGAAGGAAGGTTGCCTCCCTATAAAGCAGAAGGTTCGTCGTATGCGTCTTGAGATGTTTGAAAAGATCAAGGCTGAGGTTATAAAGCAATTCAATGCAGGGTTCTTAGATGTTACATCCTATCCTCAGTGGGTTGCAAATGTGGTGCTAGTTCCCAAGAAAGATGGTAAGGTGCATATGTGTGTAGAGTACAGGGATTTGAATAGGGCGAGCCCCAAAGATGAATTTCCGCTTCCACATATTGATGTTCTGGTTGACAACACCACTCAACATAAAGTGTTTCCCTTCATGGATGGTTTCCCTGGTTATAATCAAATCAAGATGGCACCTAAAGACATGGAGAAGACTACATTTGTCACATAGTGGGGCACTTTCTGTTACAAAGTTATGCCTTTTGGTTTAAAGAACACGAACGCAACATACCAGTGTGCTATGGTAGCTTTGTTCCATGACATGATCCATCATGAGATAGAGGTTTACGTTGATGACATGATAGCCAGATCTCAGACTAAAGAAGAACATCTTGACCACCTACACAAGCTGTTTGAGAGATTGAATAAGTACAAGCTGAGGTTGAATCAAAACAAGTGCACATTTGGGGTAAGGTCCAGTAAACTCCTAGGTTTTGTCGTCACTAGTAAAGGTATTGAAGTTGACCCCACCAAGGTTAAAGTCGTTCAAGAAATTCCGGCTCCCCATACTGAGAAGGAAGTCATAGGTTTCCTGGGACGACCGAACTACATTGCAAATTTATTTCCCATTTGACTGCTACTTGTGAACCAATCTTCAAGTTACTGAAGAAAGATCAAGTAGTAAAGTGGAACGACGACTGTCATACAGCTTTTGACAAAATCAAGGAGTACCTCCAAGAACCTCTGATTCTAATGCCACCAGTTAAAGGAAGACCTTTGATCTTGTACCTAATAGTGTTAGAGAACTCAATGGGGTATGTACTAGGGCATCATGACGAGTCTGGTCGAAATGAGCATGTAATATACTACCTTAGAAAAAATTTTACCAACTGTGAAACAAGATACTCACTGCTCGAGAAAACTTGTTGCGCTTTGGCATGGGTTTCTCGTCAAATAACACAGTATATGTGACTCATACCTCTTTGTTGATCTCTAAGATGGATCCAATAAAATACATATTCGAGAAGCCCGCTCTATCCAGAATAATAGCAAGATGGCAAATGGTATTAACAGAATATGACATTTAGTATACTACTCAGAAGGTAACCAAAGGAAGTGTACTGGCAGATCATTTGGCTCATCAGGATGTAGACGACTATCAGACTATAAATTTTGAGTTCCCGAATGAGAATATTATGCTAGTTACAGACTATGAAAAACCTATATCGTATGAAGGACCATGCAGGATCCCGATGGACTATGGTTTTTGATGGAGGTTCTAACGCGCTTGGTAATGGAACTGGTGTTGTGATTGTCTCTCCCAAGGGTTTCCATATGCCCTTCACTGCCAGATTATGTTTTGATTGTACCAACAATATGGTAGAGTACGAAGCGTGTATCATGGGTATCAAGGCTTCTATTGATATGAGAATCAAGTTCTTGAATGTATACTGGGACTTAGCCTTAGTAATCAGTCAAATCAAGGGAGAATGAGATACGAAGCATCCAAATCTCATCCTTTATCGAGATCATATGTTGACATTAATTTTGTACTTCGAGGAAATCACTTTTGAACATATTCCACGAGAAGAGTATCAATTGGCAGACGCATTGGCTACCATGTCATCTATATTCAAATTCAGATGGCACAATGAAGCTCCTTGAATCACTATTGAGAGATTAGATGAATCGGTATATTGCTACGAAGTTGATACTGATGGATTAGAGGAAAATCCTTGGTACTACGAAGTAAAAATATACCTCGAGACTCAAGAGTATCCTGAAGGGGCATCTATTAACAATAAGAAATTCCTACAGAGGTTCTCTGCCAAATTCTTTATGAGTAGCGAAATTCTGTACAAGTGCAATCATGATTCAACTCTACATAATTGTGTAGACAAGAAAGAAGCTGAGAAGATTATGGAAGATATGCATGAATGAGTCTTTGGTACTCATTCCAGCGGGCATATGATGGCTAAGAAAATTTTGAATGAGGGTTATTATGGGTCGACCATGGAAACTGATTCTCATCGCCATTATAGAACTTGTCACAAATTCCAGATTTATGTTGACAAGGTACACATGCCTCTGGTTCCTCTGAATGTCTTGATCGCTCCTTGGTTGTTTGCAATGTGGGGAGTTGATATGATTGGAGAGATTAAGCCTACTGCGTCTAATGGGCACCCTTTCATCCTGGTCGTTATTGATTACTTCACGAAGTGGGTTGAAGTAGCCTCATTCACCTCCGTTACCAAGAATGTTGTGGCCCGATTCATTAAGCATAACCTTATCTGTCGGTATGGCATCCCCGAAAGGATCATCACAGACAATGGTACCAATCTCAACAATAATATGATCACAGAACTCTACACGCAGTTCAAGATCAACCATCCCAATTCTTCTCCATATCAACCAAAGATGAATGGTGCAGTGGAAGCCACCAATAAGAACATCAAGAATATTTTGCAGAAGATGACAGTGACGTATAAAGATTGGCATGAGATGTTACCATTTGCTCTTCATGGCTATCGCACTTCAACACGTACATTAACTAGGGAGACCCCGTTCTCTTTGGTCTATAGTATGGAGTTTGTCTTACCTATTGAAGTCCAGATAGGTCTAGATGAATACGAATGGATTCAAACTTGAATTGACCATATAAATTTGATTGATGAAAAGAGGCTCACAGCTGTTTGTCATGGTCAGATGTATCAGAAGCATGTGATCAAGGCCTTTAACAAGAAAATCAAACCTCAGGTGTATCAGGTTGGTGGTTTGGTAATGAAGCGCGTCATCTTACTACAAGGTGATCCCGTGGGCAAATGGACTCCCACATACGAAGGGTCATTTGTGATCAAGAAATTTTTTTCTGGCGGGGCTATGATACTTACCACCATGGACGGTGAAGATCTTCCACACCCTATGAACGTGGACATAGTTAAAAAATACTATGCATGAAAGTGACCCGCTAGGTTGACTGGCCTAGGTAAAAATAAGGGCATCCCGGCGAACCAAAAGGGTTCGGGCAAAAATTAGGGATATATATAAAAAATGTACATCCGGTAAGTCAAAAACCTAAAAAGGCGGATTGGGAAAAAAAAGGATATCCCGGTGGACTAAAAACCCAAAAGGGAGGTCCAGGAAAAAGTTAGGGATTAAAGCGTACAACTATGTCCAATTCGATCACCTGTTTACTAACAGCCAGCATGACTAGTGACGTCAAGTTCAAATGGTACAAATCAATCTAGTCAACTTCTTTCAACGATAAGGGATGAGATGCCTGAAGATATAGGGACAATAGCAGAGTTGAAACTCAATAGGATCATTTCCACATAGAAGTTTTTCCTTGTTTCTCTTTTTTCATGACGATTTCCTCTTACTAGGACTTTTGTCTCTTTGTATGAAACTGTCTGTAAATCTTCCAAATCAATGCAATCAGTTTCAATTTCAAAAAAACTATTTTTTGTTTTCTCTGTTTTGTTTACGAAAACGTCCAATGATTATATTGAATGAACATATGCATTTGAATATGATTTCCATTTACAAATATATGCATGAAAACGGGATTAACATTCATCGAAGACTATATGAATTGGGATAAAGTTTTAACTACTCTCAAAGTCCCCGCAGAGCTACCTTCCCAAGCTCACCCCTGACAAAGATATATTCCCCAGCGAGTCTAATATGCCCTCAGGCAGCAATTTGGGCATCTTCTAGCAGTTCACCTCCATATCCCTAATGGATAGCTTGACCTGATCATCATTCCCAATAAGTACCCTAATGGATAAGGAAGTTTGATCATTTCCCCAACATACAGTGGAGACTTCCTTAGTGTAACCTATAAAATTCCAATCCCCATCAGAGTTAATTTCCTCGACACAGTTTACATGAATTGAATTCCCAACAGAGTTTATTACTCCAACACCGTAAATCCATAACAAAATTCTCTTCTCCAGCATGGTTTAATCAAAGTTTCTATCCCCAAAATAGTTGCTAAGGTATCGGAAATTGAGACAGATAGCACACCGGAGGAATATCCATATCTTTATCCCCATTTAGGGTATGTAAGAATCAAATCCTTCAACAAAAAGAACGGAGAACGACTGACTCTCCTTGAATGCCTCTATCCTCAAGCAGAAGTCAAAGATTCCCAGTGGAGTATCCTCAAACAGAAAGTGGGAATCCCCGACAAAATTATTCCCAGCAAAAGTTAAAGAATCACTTTCTTCATCCTCGACAATATTCAAAGATTTGTTTTCCCCGGCTAGAGTTGTTACAAGAAGCTACCGATACGCTTCAACAACATATTGCATCCATACATCATTTCACAATACACCATAGCATATGCACACCGAAACGCATATAACATTCTCATTTATCTTTAGAGCATCATTGATGCATTACATGCATCACAACATTACGTAGAGCTAATTTTGTCTTTTCAGGTAAAGTTCGTAAATAGAAAAATACCATCAACAATTTTCAGACAGGTTTGAGATTAATTCCCGAAACAAGATGGAGCAACTATCTATATGACCAGGCAGTATGAATTCCCGAAACAGGACGTGTTTACCAACAAAGACAGGTCTGAGACTAATTCCCTAAACAAGACTAGGAAACTATCTATATGAACAGGCGATATGAATTCCCAAAACAGGACGGGTTTTCCAAATAGGTCGCAGATTAATTCCCGAAACAAGACGAGACAACTATCTATATGACTAAGCGGTATGAATTCCCGTAATAGGGCGGGTTTACCAACAAAAAACATATTATAGATCAATTCCCGAAACAGGACTGGGCGACTATCTGCATGACCAAATGATTTTCTTCAGGGACCGAATTTTGACAAGCATTCCCCTTCAGAAGTTTATTCTGAAAATCAATTCCCCCAGAGACTGAATTTTGGCAAGCATTTTTCTTCTGAAAAAAAACATTCTTCAGATACAGTCAGGTGTAGACTCATGTTGATACTCCTATCAACAATTACTTCAGATGGTATCTACAAGCCCATCCCTGGAGACATTCTATCATCTCTCCTAATGGCATCTTTAAGCCCATTCAGGCAATACTATCGACCAACAACAGCGAGTGCAAATTTCTGGGCACTTAAGTGTTCAATCCCCTTCCACCTTCAGATCACGAATGGCGGACATGCCAATCTAACTCTTCAAGTTTAAGAAGATTTAACAGGGTCAGCTATTGTACTCCAAAATTTCCCTCCTATTATTCAAGACATTCTCCTAGGGTTCTCAATTGCTCAAGGCTACTCAAAGGTTGATCAGACAAACCCTCTCCTAAGCAATTGAACTACAACTAGGGTTTCAATTTTCTCAAGTAAAATTGGGCCTATAATTCCTCAAGTGGGTTTCATGGTTTCTCATATGTCTCTAATAATGCTCATGCCAAATTTCAAGCCTTGTATCACAAGCTTGCTCAGTTAATTGCTCAGATGACTAAAAAGCAACTGTATTGAGCAAAAAGTCAACTATAGTCAACATAAAGTCAAAATTCAAGATTTTTGGTAAAAATCAAGAATTTGAAGTAATATTCATCATTTGATCAAGTGTTGATCATAACTCATCAAGAAAACTCAAGATTCATAAAAAGTCATAGTTGCTAAATTAGGGTTTTCTTAAGGAGAAGTCAACTGATCTTTGACCAAGCATAACTTCCACATGCTTCATAATATTATTCTTAACAAAATATCATTGTGAAGTAAATTCAATTATTTACAACTTTGTCTCTTTAAGCTTAAGTCCAAAAAATGCTTCATTTGAGAGATATGGGCCAAAACATTATAGGCCATTTTAAAAGTCAACAAAAAGACACTTTTGGTCAAAGCAATTTACATTGAGATAAAGTCTTCAAATGAAAAAATTGATCAACATAGAGAGTGTAGAGGACATCTTGAGCTTTCCAAAAAGTCAAAGATCACCTTCATATGATAAAAATTGAGAGAGTTATGAATGGTGCAAGTTGGGGAATTTTGAGAAAATGCATGAAACCTAAATTGATCAAACTTGAATTTTTGGGCTAATGGGCTTATGTTTCAAGGTCCAAACATGTAATAGGCCTCATAGTGAACATCTGAACCCATTCATACACCCATTTAATCTTTATTCCATTTATTTTTTATTTTATTTATTTAAATTCAAAACAAATTAAATAAAATCAAGGCTTTCTTACAAAGGTCCAAGCCCACTTGTTTGACCTAATTCACAGTCTATATATACTCTTCATTCAGACAAGACAAAGGGACGCAAACCCTGCACAAGATCACCTTTCCAAAAACTTCAAAAATTATCAAAACTAGGGCAAATTACAAACCCTACTTTCAGCCTCTTTCAAAGCAAGCCAACCTTCCCAATCAATTCCAGAAGCATTGTAGGGTAAGAATGGATCGATTATGATGATCCAAGAGGTCCGAAAATCGTACTATGATCACAAGTTTTGGTTTTTTGCATGAAACTCATATTGTCATTGTTATCATGTTTTGATGCATACTAATGTTACTAACATACTTATGAGATATCAATATGCAGGATAGACCCATCGCATGGCCCCCATAATGTCTGGAGGGAAGGTTGGCATGTTTGAACCGTTTTAGGTTGTTTGCATCGTATCTCATCATACATGATGTTTTAGCCAAAACCAAGGGCACCGTTTAATTCACAAGGCCCAAATTAGGGGGGTAGACTACCTTTGAGTCGTTAACACTCTTTGTTTTGCAGGTACAAGAAAATGAATCGCCGGAGAAGACGACCGGAGCTAGGGCTCTGGCGCCTCTCCGGTCCAGGAAATAATGTTTATTATATATTTAATTTGTTCCACTGAATGACCGGATGAAACAGCTATCCCAGTGGCAAGTGCGCGCATGATAAAACATTGGTATAGGAGGGCGTGGGTTCGATCCCTTCCTTTTGATATTTTTATTTTATTTTATGAATCCTTGTAAGTTTACTACATTGTGTTGATTCCATGCTCCTAACACCATCACACGCCTGGCACAGTGGCAAGCCATGTTGTTGAAAGGGCAAATGGCGTGGGTTCAACACCAATCCCCGATATTTTGCATATTTTCTCTATTTTCTAACCTTGTTTGTCATTTTTCCCTAACCTTACTATTTTTGGTTAACCCTAATATTTTTTTAACCTAATTTTTTTCACTAAACCATTAAACCTAAAAATAAACCCTTTTTAAAAAAATCCTAATTTAATTAGGTTTAGGATTAATTAACCTTTTTTTCTTCTTTATTTATCAACTAATTAATTAACTCTTTTTAATTAATTTTAAAATTAATTAGATTTTTTAGGTTTTATTTAATTATCCATCATCAAAACTATTTTTCTTTTTTTACATTCTCTTTCTATTTTTATTTTCCTTTTCTCTTATTCCTAGATAAATTGTATACGGTGTTTCTGTGAATGTAATAGCGTAGTTTTATTTTTTCGCATTTTCCTATTATGTATCTGCTACTAGGATGTAATATCTTAGGGCCTTATTTCTTGCACTTGTTATTATTATGTAACAGCCCCAAAACTCTGTAATAGTTTTAAGTTTATGTTTCAGCCTTTACCTTCTGCTATTATATTTTTATGCAACTGTTAGTAATTAGGGTTTGTATGGCAAGATAAAATCAACCGATATCAAAACCCTAAATTGCAAAAATAAATAACTGAAATGAACACACTTTCACCTTTAGAGTAACCTCTCTTCGCTTCCTTTTCGAAATAACAGTCATGTCCCTAGAACGTAAGGATGCTTTAGAAAAGTCCCTCAGAATAAAAGATCATAGTCCCTCGACGACCCTTCAAAGTTGCCTACGAATAAAATGATCTAGTCCCTTACAAAAATTATAAAGCATCCTTACAAGTTGCCTTCAATGACCATACGACGACCCTCGATTGTCCCTTCACATCCAACAGATAGGGCTACCTACCAACTAATGGTACATATAGCACAATCTCTAAAGGATAAGGAAAAGAATAAGAATGACCTTGAAAGGGTAGGGTAATTTTATTCGCTTGCTCACAAACCTTTCTAAAATAAAACATTTCTCACATCACACTTTTAAAACAACGAATATTGTTTGAAACACTTTGTACACATTCTTGGAACTGATACAAGGATCATTAAAAAGTTCGCCTTACATTGGTATTTTTCAAAATATTCTCAAATCACACACAAAAAAGCAATTTTCAAAAGTGAGCTAAGCAATTAAGAGCCCGTAGATAACTACAGATGAAAAGGGTGCTAACACATTCCCTTTTCATAACCTACCCCCAAAACTCAAAATCATCAAGGTCTTTCCTGTTCTTTTCACCCTTTCCGTATTGGATAAAAGAAAAGTCAATGACGACTCTAGCTATCCGCAAGATTTGCGATAAAACGCAAAACAAGTCAGTTCTACCATCGTATTACAGAACTGGCGACTCCGCTAGGGAAAATATTTAAAAAGAGGGGTTACCTTAGAGTCTTAGCTCACTTTTATTTACTTTAAATTTTTCCATTGCTTGATTTATTTTAAGGGTTTTTTGGGTTTAATTTCTTGCAAAGATCCTACACCTGGATCTAGGGTATCCTAGGTAAGTAGCAATAGATCATGGAAATTGTACAACATAGACCGATATGGTTGAAGTGATGGCTACGGTTAGTGAAACAGTTTGGATTGTACTAATGTTTCTTGAGTCAGTCGAGAATAACATTAGGCTTCCGCGTGGTGTCATTAGCACTAACTATTTTAGAACCTTAATTGACCCATCTTGGCCATTAGAAGGTAGTTAGATAGTCAGCTTTGGTGCAGTCTGTTGTACCCCAAAATTTTCCCTCTCTTTTTCAAGACATTCCTCACAAAGGATCTCCAATGCTCAAGGATTCTGAAGTTATTGATCAGACAAAATCATCTCTGAAGCACTGAGACTCCAAATTAGGATTTTGATTGAGAATGACCAATCTTTGACTTTTGACCCAGTACATGACTTATTGGTTCGAAACATGATCTCAAGGGTTCAAATACATCATTTTAACTTAATCGCATATTTCAATTCATCCCCCGAGATCAGTGGGTTGATAGATGAAATTTGGTCAACCGATGAAAAAGTCAATTGTACACTGAAAAGTCAAACTTTGACTTTTTGATCAAATTTGAGTTTCAAAAATCACATTTCACCAAGACATTCAAAATATGAAATTTGATCATCAAGAAATCAAGAAAATCAAAAATCAAACTTTGCAAGACTTAGAAATTTTTCTAAGTGTTTTTTCTATACATGTTAATTTCAATATTTCATGACATCTTTTCACCACAATTTAAGACAATTCAAGTTGTTATAAGCTTTCAAGTAAATAACAAGGCTGCATTGTTAAGTTAAAAATTGCAAGTTACAAATCCTAAACTTTTGTCTTGTTTGAACTTTTCCCTTTGACTAAATCTTCAAACTTTGTCACTATGCTATCCACAAATATACCTTGTCTTTGTTACAAGCTGCATAAATCTGTTCACAAAACCAGACTTGTATCATGCTACAAAGTTATTGTCCAGGAAAGCCCCAAAAACAGATATGCTGCCAAGTCCAAGCCTGTTGCTACTAGCCCAAAACCATGTCAAAAATAGTATGCTTCCTTGTACAAAGCCATCTCTGCACCAACCTCCCACTCCACTCCAAAACTGCTACAAAAATAATCCTGTTATGCTGCCCCTAACCCTGCCCAAGCTTGCACTATATCAGTCCCATATTTGCACAAAATTAGCACATAAAAGCTGCATCTAAAAAGAAATGAAACAATATACCCAAACATTTCAAAATACTTATTTATTTCCCTCCCAAATTTCAGTCTATTTCATCTATAAATAAGCTATTTCACAACACACAAAGAGGAGGATTTTGGAGAGAGTTTTTTTGAGGAAAAGAGAGGTTTTTGTTGAAAGAGAAAGAGAAAGAAATCTGAAAAATCTAACAGAACTTTTTGTAACCTCTGCTCATATTTAGCTCTATCTTCATTCATAAAAACAAAACCTCAACCCATTGTTCCACCTTGCAAGCTTTCCCATAAACCAACTATCCAAGCACTTCACACCACATAAAAATTGTTAAAACACCAGAACAGTTTCTATATTACCAATATAACCATCTTCCAAACTCAAAAAGAAAATAGTATTGTACAACTTGACTGGGTTGGTGTTGGTTCAACAGCTTTCATTATAAAGTAAGGGTTGGAGCAACTTCCTGGAGGTTCACTGAAGCCATTCTGATCATCACAACATCTTGAAAGGTATTCAGACTCAAAACACAAATTGTAGTCTCAAGGAAAGTCTTCTTGACTTCGATTTTTTTTCATACACATATCATTATTGATTCACTTGTGAAGATATAATATAGTAATCATTGCCCTTGAAGCTAAACATTTGCTTAATTTTCATTATTGTCAATCATATATTGAGAACTGACCTGTACACACAATATAACAATGTTAAAGGCAAAAAACCGCAGCATGAGCCGATGCATACTCACATGAGTCGACTCATTTTAGTTATAGAACAGGTTATGGATCGACACAAAACACGTATGAGTCGACTCGTATTAGTTGCAGAACAGGGCATGAGTCGATACATGGCCTTATACATCGATGCATACTGTTATCCAGGCACAATACAGAGAGACAAAAGGTGTATGAGTCAAAACAAAATACGAATGTGTCGTCACAAACAAGAAATGAGTCGACACATACCATTATGTATCGAATCATACTGAGTTGATTTTGTTTTTTCAGAAACAAGCAATGCCGTGTGTCGATGCATGAAGACATGTGTCAATACATAAAGTTTGTCTTTCTTTCTTTGCACACTATTTTTGCTTTTTATTTTTTTTATTGCTATTCAATATGGTTGTAATAATTTAATTAGGCTTGTACTTCATCCCCATTTGTAACTTGTACCCCCATCCCCCAAGTGATGTAATAGCGTAGGATTTTAATTTCCGCAATTTATCACTTTAATATAATTGTTAGTAATTAGGGTGTGTATGACAAGATAAAATCAACTGTTAGAAAACCCTAATCTCAAAGACAAAAATGCATGCAATCAAACACTTTTCACATGCGCACCTATAGGGTAATATCACTTGTTGCCTACGAATAAATATTCATGTCCCTTGAATGTGGGACGCTTTAGCAAAGACCCTCGATAAAAAAGATCGTAGTCCCTCGATGACCCTTCGACGTTGCCTTTGGTAAAACGATCTTAGTCCCTCCCAACAATTGCTAACGCATCTCATAGGTTGCCTTTTATGACTATACGACGACCCACACCCATCTCTTCACATCCAATGATAGAGCTTCTTATCAATCAATGGTAAGATAACAATATCTAAAGGAAGAGGAAAAGAACTAAGACATTTTGAGTTGGTAGAACGTTTATAGTTGCTTGCTCACAACATTTTCAAAATGATATCTTTTAAAACACATCAACACTTTCAAAACAAAATATTTTCAAAAGTCAAAACTTTGTATACATTCTTATAGAGACGAGAATCATTACAAAGTTCGCCTAAACGAAGGCACTTTTCAAAAATACTTTCAAACAATCACAAACACATTTCAAACAAAGCATTTTCAAAGTGAGCTAGCAACTAAGAGCTCGTAGATAACTACAGATAGAAAGGGTGCTAACACCTTCCCTTTTCATAACCTACCCCCTGAACTCAAGAAAATATCTCAAAAGGTCTTTCCTGTTCTTTTCACCCTTTCCTTGATTGGATAAAAGAAAAGTCGGAGGCGACTCTTGCTATTCGCAATAATTGCAATAAAACACAAAACACCCAAGTCAGTTCTCCCACCGTATTACACAGTCCAAGGTTGGTTGATACTTGATGCTACACTCATTGAGATTCGACTCGCGTGATGTTTTGGTGTTAAATTAGTTGTTGTACTAAAATAAAACCTTCGAGAAAGATTCGTGATATGAGATTCCTAGAACCCAGTTACTATTTTAGGACATGTTGAGCCAACTTAACTTCAAATAGAGAAGGGTACTTACATATGGACCCCATGCAAGCCTTTAAATGTAAGGTACTTACTAGATGTTGTCAAAGATCAAAGTATTTTCCCTTAAGTTAAAGGCTAGGACCCATTTGACATGGTGAGCTTGATTCTTATAGAAGAACGTTCAAAAATAAAGATGCAAAGTTCTTCAGTTAAAGCCATAGCCAGACTCAATTTCTGACATTTCATTCTTATTTATCACGCGAGATCCTTGAAAACATTGCATATGCATCTACATACCATACATATCATTACATAACAGGTTTCCAGGACAGGTTTTCTCATCTTCTTGCTGTTTATTTCATTAAAATATGGCTCTCGAACAAACAGTCAAAGATCTTCAGGCCCAGAATGCTCAGTTCCAACAAATGTTCCTCAACTTAGCCAAGGGGCGGGAAGAGCTGAAGACTTTCATCACCAAAGAGAGGATGAAAAAGACAAGGAAACCAATTAGCATCCTCAACATGGGAAGAAGGTTCAAAGTTCCTCCCAAGCGAGCTCAATACTGTGATATTCCATCAAATGAAGATGGTAACCAGGGTGAAGATGGTAAGAGTGTGAATGCTGAGAAAGGAAGCAACCTTGGTTCTAATCAATATTCTGATGAAGAAGAAGAAGACTATTCAGATGAACAATATCCTCCTGCTGATGAAAAGTAAAACTAATTGGAGGATCGTCTAAATTCTATGGAGATCTAGAGAGCTCTTGGGTTAGATTTTGAATAGACGGGTTTAGTATCAAGAGTTGCCATTCCTCACAAATTCAAGGTCTCTACTTTTGCAAAGTATGACGATGTTTCATGCTCTAAGCTTCATTTGAGGTCTTATGTCCTGAAGATTCAACCAACACTGCCGACAGGAAGCTATGGATGCATTTCTTTCAAGAGAGCCTATCGGGGACACACTTGGAATGGTTCTATCAACTAGAAGGAACCAATATCCGTACCTGGGAAGATTTGGCTGGTGCTTTCTACAAACAATACCAATACAATGATGATCTTGCACCAACCCGTGTGCAATTACAAAGTATGACTATGGGCTCAAACAAAGGATTCAAAGAGTATGCCCAAAAATGGAGAGATCTAGCAGGAAGAGTCCAACCTCCTTTGTTTGATAGGGAGCGGGTTGACATGTTTATGGGAACTTTGATATGTCTTTTCTTCAATCATCTAATCGGAAGCTCTTAGGTCGGATTCACCGAGCTGATATTAATAGGGGAACTTGTGGAAGGTGGAATCAAAAGCGAAAAAATTCAGGTGGCTACGTCTTCAAGTACTATGAAAAAGTCATTCAATGGGAAAAAAGAAGCTAATTCTGTGTATGGCCAGAAGGGTTATGGAAGAGGTGATCACAACCAATCTGTGGGAGCTGTGTTAATTTCTAATCCTGCACCAGTGCAACAACATCAACAAGGCAATCATTGTAGGTCGGACGCACCTAAGATACAATTTACCAAGATCAACATGCCATTGTCTCAGGAATTGCAACATCTAATGAAAGCAGAGTTGATTACATTGAGATATCCTCCTCAGAATCCCAACACCTCCTCTCCTGAATACAATTATAATGTAAGATGTGCCTATCATTCCAATAGTCCCGTACATGACACAAATAGTTGCTAGGCTTTGAAAAACAAGGTTTAATACATGATCAATGCTAAGGAGATTGAGTTTGATACTCCTGAGACTCCCAATGTGATTACTGCCCCAATGCCTAAGCACGACAATGGCATTAATGCTATCTGTGATACGGTGGCAGAACCGACTATTTTGGAAAATGCTGGTTTGCATTTTGCGTTTTATGTTTGCAAAATGTCGCGGTAAGAAAGAGTCACCACCGATTTTTATTTTATCCAACTGGAAAGGACAAAAGCACAGAAAAATTCCTTTTTAGAGATTTTGAGTACGGGGGGTAGATTATAGAAAGAGAAGGTATTAACACCCTTTCTATCCGTGGTTTTCCACGGGCTCTTAGGTACTTACTCATCATTTGAAAATTTCTTTTGTGTGTTTGTTTTGAAAAGTTTTGTTTTACTTCGTTTTAACCCTTGCTTCTGTCTTCAAGAGTGTTACAAAGTTGTTTTTGAAAACTTTGTTTGAAAAGTGTTTGGTGTGAAAGAGTTTGATTTGAGCAAGTACCTACTAGAATTTACCTACTCGAAAAAGGATTATTTCTGTTCTCGTTTCCTTTAGACAACACTATCCTACTATTGAGAAATAGGTACCACGGTCGTTGGAGTTTGTAAGGGTCAATTCGAAAGGGACATACGATCACTAAAGCAATGCTAGGACGTCTTAGTAATAACCCTAATGTCTTAAGATCATATTCGAGGCAACATTTCTGAGGCAACATTTTCAAACGGGACTTTTGATCTTTGTTTAGACAGGAGGGCGACCACTAAGACACCTTATACTTAATGACCGCTTACCGAAGGCAACCAAAGTGAGATTATACCCTAGTAGTGCGCATGTGCGAGTGATTTGATTTCAGTTATTATCTTTGCACATTAGGGTTTGCTAGCCATTTTAAATTAACATACAGTCTTGTCATACAATCCTATTATCATACATCTAACAATTAATATTTTGCGAGAATTAAAATGCGAGAAATAAAAACTACGCTATTACAAGGCTTCGGGGTAGGGGATTAATTGCATAGCCAAAAACCCGTAAAAATAAAGAAAATCCTAATTAAATTATTACATACTGTAAGCAGTTACATTAATATTTGCAAAAATAATAAAGCGCGCGCGATGAATCGAATGAAAAGGAATTAGGTTTTGACCCCATCTAAACCTAATTGAAACTTAAGAAAAAAAATCATTTTTTGTGTTTTTTTTTATTATTTTGAGAAAATAAGGTTTTAATTGAATAAATACAAACCTAATTACTAATTAATTTAAATTTAAGAAAAATAACTAAATCAACCTATTTTTGTATTTTGTTGTTTTATTGAGAAAAGAAATAAAATTGAATCAAAAGTAACCCTAATTTTTCTAATTTGATTTTAATTATTCACAAAAAGTTAGAATTACCCTAAAATTAAATTTAACTAATATTAAATTAAATTTGATAAAATAAAAATAAAACCTAATTCTAAATTTGTGAAAAATCAATTTTATGATTTTTTTATGAAAAAGAAATTAATTTTGTGGTTAGAAAATAATTAAACTAATTAAATTAAATAAAGGAAATTAGAAAAGAAATAGAATGGGCATGGTGGTATGCTAGCATGCAGGGGGCGAGACTTGCAATTCTGGGCCCAAAAGCGCTTGGCCTTGTTGACTTTTCTTGATCTCATGCATGCACTTGACTGGGGTGTATTGTGGACTTCCATGTAAGAGGCATTAGATCTGGTATGCTGGGGATATGGTGGTTGAAGGCTAATGGCGCATGGTGATCTTGTGGGACGCCTGTGTACCTAATCATACAATGCAAAATAATATGGAATAATGTGGGGACCTGGGGATCAAACCCAGGCCCTTTGGCATTTTACCCTGCGCGCTTACCAGCTGAGCTGGCTTTGTTAATTGTACAATGAACAACAAACAAATATTATATGGAAAAAACAAAATAATATATTATAAAACGCGCGAATTTTGAATTGGCAAGTCTGGGAAGGCCGCGTTATCATCTTCCTCATCATCTCCGTCGTTTTAGATCAATATCTTTTACCTACGGACAAATGGGTGTAGCTATAACCCTTGTCCATTCCAAAATCTTATCCTTGCATGATAAATCAATACCTGTGGTACCAATCAACTCGTTGCAACGTCACGAGCATCATGGTACCACTCTCCATGGCCAATTGTTCCTGTGTGCAAAATCCCTAAAAACAAAGCTCGAACCCTAATTATGGCATCTTGGTATGCAGTCAATAGAAATGCAATTAAATACAACCATTAGCTTGCAAATGACTCAAGGATTAAGAATATGCAAATAAATCATGCTAAAAGTGCCAGAATTATGATATTCGATTTCAAGAAAGTATAGAAATCGTGGGACACTTACAATGTGTTTCTGGGCACGAGAATGCTTGCTAATGGTTGAAACACGTTCCTGGGATGTCCAACAAACGTTTGGGATGGCTAGAAGACTCTAAAATGGCCTGGAACATGGGAATCAATTTGCATCTTTTCTTGATTTTTTTTAAACTTGCTTTGTGTTTTACACGCTTCTAATCCGCTTGTTTTTGGTCTGCAATCGCCCCTTATGTACCCTAGAAGGAATTAGGTTACAAATTTGCTTCAAATCTTTTCCAATTAAGATTGTTGATTCATGATTTGATTATTGTGCCAAATCTTTCTAAGTCAATAAAAACTCAATATTTTTGTGTCCAAATGATCCTTGCTCGATTTGATTCCATCTCCAGCTGTATAACAAACCTAAACATGCACAAAATCTCAAGCTTTGATTAGTTTTTGATATTTTCATGAGTTTATTTTGATTTTATTTGATTTAATTGAAATAAAATCCAAATAAATGACAAAAATAAAATAATGACAAATGGGAAGGATCATGGGTTGTGGGTCATGTTACAAACTCAATGCAAGCATAAAAAGTTGGGCCCATTCGACAAAAATTGCAATTTGAGACACATTTGACTTTTGGCAATTTTGCAAAAAGGGTCAACTTTGCCAATGCATAACTCCCTCAATTTTGACGCTAGAGATGTGTTCTTGGACTTTTAGAAAGCTTAAGATGTCCTCTAACCAACCCTTTTGTCTTATCTCAATTGGGTCTTCCATGTTCATGTATGAAGCTTTGAAAAAAAAGGTGTTTTTGTTGACTTTCCAAAATGACTTATAATGTCCAAATTTATATCTTCTTGTGAGTGCATATTTTGAACTTAGGTGCTGAAGATGAATTGTAGGGAATTCCATACTCTTCAAAATGAACTTTGGATGGGTCATTTTTTATAAAGTATGAGAAAGTTATGCTTTGTCAAAGTTGAGTTGACTTTTCCTGCAAAACCCTAATTTAGCAACTTTTGGGTTTTGATGAATTGTGAGCAATCCTTGAGGAATCATGATCAACCCTTGATCAAATTATGAATATTACTTCAAAATGAGAATGTTGACCAAAAATCTTGAAGTTTGACTGTATGTGGGCCACAATTGACTTTTGCCCTAATACAATCGATTTTCAGGTCTTTGAGCAATTGGCTGAGAAAACTCCCTTTGCAAGGCTTGAATATTGACATGGATGATCTTGAGAACATATTAGGACAATGGTGAGCATTTGGGATCCTTTGGACTCAAATACCTTGGTGCAAAATGAAACCCTAATTTGAGGTAGACTTCCTTAGGAGAGAGTTTGTCTGGTCAACTCTTGTACTTCCTTGAGCAACTTGAGGACCTCACTTGAAATGTATTGAGAAATATGGGAGGGCAAATTTTTGGGTACAACATCTTCCCCTGTTCAATCTTCTTACACTTGAGGATGTAGACTGGCTTGCCTGTCTTTCGTGATCCAAAGGTGGAAGATGATTGAACACTAGAGTGTCCAGAAATTTGCACCCGCATGAAGTGGTATTTGTCTTGCGATGTAGGAAATGGGCTTATAGAAGCCATTTGGAAGTCAATTTCAGATGATGGGCTTAAAGATGCCATCCAAAGAAGTGTCGATCGCATAAGAGATTCCTTTGTGAGATCCCGTATACCTGTTGTTGTGTAGGATTTTGCTGGGGAATGCTGGTCTTTGTCTTGGGAGAAATAGAATTTTAGGAGCTTCAGTTGTCTGTTATTCTACTGGGGAATCATCTCTTAGTCGAAGAGGTGAAAATGAACTACTATCTGGTCGTGCTCCAGGCTTCATAGTGGTTTGCTGAGGAAAATAAGACTGACTGCTATCTGGTCGTGCTCCAGGCTTTACAGTGGCTTACTGGGGAGACGAGATTGCTATCTGGTCATAATCCAGGCTTTCCAATTTCTCACTTCTTATCTGGTCGTGCTCCAGGCTTCAGAAGGAATTAAGTTGTTATCCGGTCGCATCCGGGCTTCAACTTGAATTTAAGGCATACTAATATCCGGTCGATTCCGGGCTTCTTAGTAATTGGCTGGGTAAACTGCTATTTGGTCGAATTCCAAGCTTCGCAGTACCTTATACTGTTATTTGGTCGTAGTCCCAGGCTTCAGTGTCTTTTTCCGCTATCTGGTTGTAATCCAGGCTTCACGGTGTCTTATACCATTATCTCGTCGATTCCAGGCTTCATGGTATCTTGCATTGCTATCTGGTCGATTTCCAGGTTTCACAATAACTTGCTGAGGGTTAAGCTATTTTCTGGTCGATCTCCAGGCTTCACAGCTTGTGTTTAAGACATACCATTATCTGGTCGATTCCAGGCTTCGTAGTATTCTGAGATATCAAGATATTATCCGGTTGAATCCGGGCTTTATAGCTTGAATTTAAAACATACCACTATTTGGTTGATTCCAGGCTTCGTAGTATCTTGGAGACACCAAGATATTATTCGGTTGAATCCGGGCTTCATAGCTTGAATTTAAGATATACCACTATCTGGTCGATTCCAGGCTTCGTAGTATTTTGGAGAAATCAAGATATTATCCGGTTGAATTCGGGCTTCATAGCTTGAATTTAAGATATACCACTATCCGGTCGATTCCAGGCTTCATAGTATTTTGGAGAAATCAAGATATTATTCGGTCGAATCCGGGCTTCATAGATTGAATTTAAGATATACCACTATCTGGTCGCTTCCAGGTTTCATAGTATTTTGGAGAAATCAAGACCTTATCCGGTCGAATTCGGGCTTCATAGCTTGAATTGGAATAGAAATCTTAATGTCGATTTGACTGAACCAAAGAATACTTGTGAGAATTTGATTGTATCTTTCCCTGAAAGGTAAAGAGTTAGTCGTATGTAATGTCATGATGTATGACATGTATCGAGTAATGATGTTCTCAAAATAAATGAGATTGTGCTATATGATGCATATGCGTATGCCATGATGTATGGATATGCAATGTTCTAATGACATTCTCTAGCTGAGGAAAATGAATCTCGAACTGTTGCTGGAGAATACAAGGAGTTGAGTTCTTCGTTCTCGCTGGGGATAATGACCGAAGATGGTTAACTGGAGACTTGCGTCCATTCTGTTTGAGAATACTCCGCTGGGAGAGACTCTGCTGGAGAATAAATTGGTGAGAGAATGAATCTATGGGGAAGAGAGATACTCTGCTAGAAGATCTGCTGATTTGGTGAAATAACCTCAACTGGGGATGAATTACCGTTGCTGATGATAATGAACCCTGTCGGGGATTGAATTTCTGCCTGTGGGAGAAATAAACTCTGATGATGGTGAACTTCTATTGCTGGTGATAGATAAACTCTACTTGGGGAGAATTAACACCATTGTCTTTGGGTAATTCTTACTCTGCGGGGAGTGTATGTACCTTTAGCCATATTCTCAAGCTAGCTCTATCCCTGTATCTGGTGGGTAAAGCAACTGTAAGGTTTGGAGACTTCTTGTTTGCTTCTGTTCCTGGAATTATGAGTAATTGTATTTTGTTCCGCATGTAAATATTTATGAGCAGCGATTATTTTCAAATGCATATATCAAAAATGAATCATTGGACGTTCTTGCAAAACAAAATAGAAAAAGATAAAACAAATTGAAATTTCTGGTGAAGTTGAATTGTATTGATTTGAAGTTGGCCTGTAACAAGCGTTTTGTACAAGAGGCTGACGTCCTAGTAAGAGAACGCTGCCGAAGGAGTTATACAATTTGTAAAAAGAAAGAAAAACAGTTATGTGAACAATCCTATTGGGTTCCAACTCTGTTATTGCCTTTATGTCTTCGAGCGTCTCATCACTTTGCTACTTGGTCGAAGATAGATCCGATTGATTGGCGTCGTCTGAGCTTGATAGTCGCTACTGAAGTCTGGTTGCAAGATGATTCAATGAGACATAGTGTTATGCTTTGATCCCTAATATTTGCCTGAACCGCCCTTTCGGGTTTTCAGTCCACCGGGATACCCTTTTTGGCCCAAGCCTCCTTTTCAGGTTTTCGGCTTGCCGGGTGTACAGTTTTTTTTTTTTCATCCCTTATTTTTGCCCGAACCCTTTTGGTTCGCTGGGAAGCTCTTATTTTTGCCTAGGCCAGTCAACCTAGCGGGTCTTTGATTATGCGTAGTATTTTTTCACTATGTCTTCATTAACGAGGCGAGGAAGGTCGTCACCATCCATCGTGGTTAGAATCATAGCTCCTCCCGAGAAAATATTCTTAACCACAAATGGCCCTTCGTACGTGGGGGTCCATTTGCCCCTGGGATCACCTTGCGGCAGTATGATGCATTTAATCACTAGATCTCCAACCTGATATTCTTGACGTCTGACTTTCTTATTAAAAGCCTTGATCATTCGCTTTTGGTACGTCTGACCATGACAGATAGCAGTAAGTCTCTTCTTGTTGATTAGGTTCAGCTGGTCCAGTCAGGTCTGGATCCAATCGTCCTCACTCAAACCTGCATCCTTCATAATCCGTAGAGAGGGTATCTGGACCTCAATGGGTAGGACTGCCTCCATTCCATACACCAGGGAATAGGGTGTTTCCCCTGTTGAAGTCTGTGCTGAGGTACGGTACCCATGAAGAGCGAATGGTAATATCTCATGCCAATCTTTGTATGTTACCGTCATCTTCTGCACAATCATCTTGATATTCTTGTTAGCCGCTTCAACAACCCCATTCATCTTCGGCCGGTAAGGAGAAGAGTTGTGATGTTGTATCTTAAACTATTTGCAGAGCTCGGTGATCATTGTATTGTTGAGATTTGTACCATTGTCAGTAATGATCCTCTCGGGTACACCATATCGACAGATCAGATTGTGTCGGATAAACCGCGCCACGACGTTCTTGGTTACTGTAGCAAAGGAAGCTACCTCAACCCACTTCGTAAAATAATCAATTGCTACCAGAATTAAACGATGCTCGTTAGACGCAGTAGGTCTGATCTCTCCGATCATATCAATGCCCCATATTGCAAAATGCCAAGGAGCTGTCAAAACATTCAGCGGAATCGGAGGTACGTGCACCTTATCAGCATAAACTTGGCACTTATGACAGGTCCGAGAGTGCTGATAACAATCGGCTTCCATAGTAGACCAATAATATCTAGCCCGTAGGATTTTCTTTTCCATGGTGTGTCCATTGGAATGAGTTCCGAAAGTACCTTCATGTAACTCGACCATGATCCTTTCCGCCTCGCATTTGTTCACACATCGCAATAAGGTCGAATCATGGTTACGCTTATAAAGAATCCTATTACTGATGAAGAACTTCGCAGCGAACCTTATCAAAAACTTCTTATCATTAACAGATGCACCCTCGGGGTACTCTTGAGCCTCAAGATACCTCTTCACCTCGTGGAACCAGGGTTTATCTGTTACCTCTTCAGTCTTGATGTCACAGCAATGTGCGGGTTCATCCAACCTCTCCATGGTAATCTATGGAGCTTCATTGTCCCACCTGACTTTGAACATAGAAGACATGGTAGCTAGCGCGTTCGCTAACTGATTCTCTTCTCTCGGGAAGTGCTCAAAGGTTATCTCCTCAAAGTGCGGAAGTAATGTCAGTACATACTCTTTGTAAGGAATAAGATTTGGGTGCTTCGTATCCCACTCGCCTTTGATCTGACTGATCACTAGAGCAGAATCTCCGAATACACTTGAGAACTTAATCCTCAGGTCAATAGCAGCTCGAAGACCCATGATACACGCTTCATACTCCGCCATATTGTTGGTGCAGTTAAAACATAATCGGACGGTGAACAGAGTATGACACCCTTTAGGAGATATAATCAAAGCGCCAATGCCATTACCCAACGCGTTTGAGGCTCCGTCAAAATACATAGACCATCGAGATCCCTCCTCAGGTCCTTCATCCAGTCCAGGTTCTTCAAAGTCGGTCACCAACATGATGTTCTCATCCAAGAACTCGAAATTCATGGATTGGTAGTCATCCAATGCCTTATGCGCCAAATGATCCACCAATGCACTCCCCTCGATTTCTTTTTGGGTTGTGTATTGGATGTCGTACTCAGTTAGGATCATCTGCCATCTTGCTATTCTTCCGGACAAGGCAGGCTTCTCGAAGATATACTTGATTGGATCCATCTTTGATATCAATAGGGTAGTGTGAGTCAGCATATATTGTCTCAGTCGACGAGCAGCCCATGCCAAAGCGCAGCAAGTTTTCTCGAGCAGTGAGTATCGGGTCTCACAGCCGGTAAATTTTTTGCTAAGGTAATAAATAGAGTGCTCTTTTTGGCCAGACTCGTTATGCTGCCCCAACACACACCCCATTGAATTATCCAGTACTGTCAAGTATAAGATCAAAGGTCTTCCTTCAATTGGAGGCATCAGAATTGGCGGTTCTTGAAGATATTCTTTGATCCTTTCGAAGGTGGTCTGACATTCATCGTTCCATTTTACCACTTGATCTTTCTTCAGCAGCTTAAAGATTAGCTCACAAGTAGCAGTCAGATGTGAAATGAATCAAGTGATGTAGTTCAGACGTCCCAAAAAGCCTCTAACTTCCTTTTCTGTGTGGGGAGCCGACATCTCTTGTATAGCCTTCACCTTTGCAGGATCCACCTGAATACCTTTATCACTAATAACGAAACCCAACAGCTTACCAGACCTTACCCCGAAGGTGCACTTGTTCGGGTTTAACCTCAACTTATACATCTTCAACCTGTCGAAAAGTTTCTGGAGATGGTCAAGGTGTTCTTCTTCAGTTTGGGACCTTGCGATCATGTCATCAACGTAAACCGCAATCTCATGGTGAATCATGTCGTGGAACAAAGCGACCAGGGCACGCTGATAAGTTGCCCCAGCATTCTTCAACCCGAAAGGCATTACCTTGTAACAGAAGGTGCCCCACTGTGTAACGAAGGTTGTCTTCTCCATGTCCTCGGGAGCCATCTTAATTTGATTGTAACTAGAAAAACCATCCATAAAGGAGAAGATCTTATGTTGCACGGTGTAGTCGACCAGAACATTGATGTGAGGAAGTGGGAAGTCATCTTTGGGGCTCGCCCTGTTCAGATCTCTATAGTCCACACACATCCGTACCTTACCATCCTTCTTAGGCACCGGAACAACGTTGGCAACTCACTGCGGGTAAGAAGTGACAACTAGGAATCCGACGTCAAATTGTTTCATGACCACAATTTTGATTTTCTCAGATATATCAGGGCGCATACGGCGGACCTTCTGCTTTACCGGAGGACAATCTTCTTTGGTTGGCAGGCGGTGAACCACAATATCAGTGTCCAAACCAGGCATATCTTCATAAGACCAAGCGAAGATCTCAACATAGTTGTGTAGCATCTGTATCAACCGTTGCTTGACACTAAGCTCCAAATTCGCACCTATCTTGACTTCTTTCCTGTCTTCCCTGTACCCAAATTCATTAATTCAACTGGCTCTTCATGAGGCTGTATGGCCCTTTCCTCCTGCAGTAACAGTCTAGCAAGTTCCCTGGGCACCTCACAATCATCCTCACCTTCGTCCTCGGCTTGGTTGATCGGATTTTCGAAGTCATAACTAGCAATAGCAAAGTCGTTATCAATGGGATCCAGAGTGGATGTGGATCTGCATTATGATACGTGAGTGTGTGTAAGAGAGTAGCTGTTTTGATAAAGCGAGAGACAGAAAAGAAAAGACAAAAGAGCGCAAAATTTGTAATGCAAGAAACGTCCAATGCTTTATTGATGATATATGAAAATGACAAATAATAAGCCCTCACAAGCAAAGCCAAGGTGCCTCGGGCAAGGCACCGAGCCGTAAAGTTTCAAACTGTCTATTACAACTGTTAAAACAAAAGTCAATTACTGTGGAATAAAAGAAACAGGTATGAAGTCATTCGTCGTCCAGTTGTTCAATCCACCATTGGTTGTAGGGTAGATCCATCTGTTGATATCTGAATCTTCTTCATCATCCTCAATTACATTCACTCCCTGATTACTGATGTATAGAGGAGGTCTTCCAATCCGTGCGCGCCTAACAGCCCTTTGAGCCCCTGTAGTAAAGCCCAAACCAAACTTGTCAGTTTTGTGTGTGAAATCAGGAAGCTGACCCCAATTTGCACACCCACCTTTTTCAATTACAGCCCTGGCATCCTTGAGGGAAGCCATCTTCATCAGAGGTTGGTTAACAACAACTTCAGTCGACGCCAAAGTCTGGGGGACCTCTTCAAAGTTCTGACAAGGGGTTTCAATGAACTCCCCGTCCATCTCCATATAGCGAAAGGAATTGAGATGACTCACCATGTACTCCTCTTCACCTTGTACCGTGACAATCTTCCCCTTCACTAGATATTTCAACATTTGGTGGAGCGTGGAAGTCACTGCCCCAGCCTTATGAATCCAAGGGCGAGCCAACAAGCAAGAATATGATGGTCTGATATCCATCACGTAGAAAGTAGATGCAAAAGTCTGAGAGCCAACTTTAACAGGGATGTCCACCTCCCCGTGCACCATCCTTTTTGACCCGTCGAAAGCCCTGACCATAATATTGCTCGACTTTAGAATCAAACCTTCACAGTCCAGGCGGTCTAATTCTTTCTTGGGCAAAACATTAATGAGGACCCAGTATCCACCAGTACATGGGCCATAGTAGTTCCCCTGCACTCGATCGAGACGTGCAACGCATCATTGTGATTTCTTCCTTTAGTAGTCAGATCTGCATCTGAGAATCCCAACCCATTGTTGGCAGTCAAACTAGCTACACAATCTTTGAATTGATCGGCAGAAGTTTCCTGCGGCACATGCACAGTTTTGAGGAATAATTAAAGCCTTTGCATGGGATTCAGAATACAATAACAAGTATAACATGGAGATTTTTGACGGGGTATGCCCCAGCTACTCAACTACATTGTAGTCGCTCTTCTTGATAATCTTCAGAATTTCCTCTATTTCCTGCTTAGAGGTTTCTACAATGATCTTCTTAGGCGCCTCCATCCGGGCAGGCTCACCTATGATTTCTTTGCCCCGAGTCCCAGATGGCTCGACGACAGGGGTGAAAACTGGAATAGTAACTGGGATAGTAGCTGATGTACTGGCAGATGGAATGACAACAGGTTTGTGAACAGTCGGAGGGGAAATCTCGGGAGAAAAGAGTCTTCCACTTCTGGTGACCTTGCTAGCCCCGACAATATTTCTGACATCATCATCAGCTTCCTCACTCTTTAAGTCTTATTTAAATCCATGGTAATACACATCAGTACCATAGTTCCAAGGGACAGCCTTATACGAAGTGTATGGGATAGGACCAGGGACAATAATGATTAACGGAGTGATTCTTGGAACGGTTGTAATCTTAACAGGCTTTCTCGAGGAAGCCTTGGAAGGATTGGCGGAAATGGTTATGATGGAAACATCTTCAACTAGAACTAACAGAATCATAGTCTTTTCGAATAGGATCTCTTTGTTATCTATCAGGCGTTTAACACCTGACTTCAATAAGTGGCAACCAGCAGGCAAAATTGAACACATGCGGCAACCTTCGCCACATCCCAGAAATAAACCGGCCAACAATAGATTATTCTTAACTGTCATCAAAGGAGTAGTAATTTCTTCCACGGAGGTTACATATAAATCATCGTCCACAACATTTACTCCATGACCATGCTTGGGCATGGGAGCAGTTATGAAGTTGGGCTTCTCCGGAGCGTCAAACTCAATCTCTTTGGCTTCGATCAAGTCTTGCACCTTGTTCTTTAAGGCCCAACAGTTGTTTGTATCATGATCTGGACTTTCAGAGTGATAGGCGCAGCGGGCATTTGGGTTATATTGAGGACAAGTGGTGTTGGGGTTCTTCGGGGCCTCCCTCAGAGTTACCAAATTAGTCTTCAATAGTTGTGGTAGAATTTGAGACAAGGTCATATTGAGTCGAGTGTACTGCCCCTGTGGTCTTTCCACCCTTTGTTGATTGTTGCGTTGTGGAGCAACGATGGGTCTTGATATCACTACCGCATTTACTGCTTGACAGTGTTCATGTCTGCTCTGGCCCCTCGGGCCGTAGACAACACTAGCTTCTTTCTTACCGGCGAAAGGCTTCTTCACTGCACTTGATGAAGTATCCTTCTGTATCTTACCACTTCGAATACCAGCTTCTACTTTCTCTCCAGTCAAAATCAATTCAGTAAACCTAAATGACAAACTGTCGATCAGATGATTGAAAAATGGACCAGACAACATCCCTAAAAACATGTCAACCAACTCCCTGTCAGACAAAGGGGGTTGGACTCTTCCCGCCAAATCTCTCCACTTTTGAGCATTGTCCTTAAAACCTTCGCTTGCACCCATTGACATACCCTGAAGCTGAGTACGAGTGGGAGTAAGGTCGGCGTTGTATTGATATTGCCTGTAAAAAGTAGCAGCAAGGTCTTCCCAGTTTCAAACATTGGCTCCTTCCAACTGATAAAACCATTCAAGCTGAGTCCCTGACAGACTATCTTGAAAGAAGTGCACCCACAAGTTTCTATCAGCAGTGTGGGGTTGTATTTTTCTGACGTACGAGCGGAGATGGAGTTTTGGACAGGATACCTCATCGTACTTGGCAAAAACAAGAGCTTTGAACTTATGAGGGATCACCACTTCCGATACCAGTCCCAGTTCTCCGAAATCCAAACCAGGGATCTTCTGAATCTCCATGGCACTGAGACGGTCTTCTAACTGTTTGTACCTATCCTCGGCAGGAGGATATTGCTCCTCATCATAATCCGTATCATTATCAGAAACTGCAGGACTGGGGCCCTTTTCTTCTTCTTGGTTCTCCCCTTCCTTGGATGAAAAGGACAGATCAGCTTGTTGTTTCAACCTATCCCCAAACCTTTTGCCCATACTCAGAAGAACGACCTTCTTCTTCTTCTTCTTCTTCTTTTTCTTCTTCTTCTTCTTCTTCTCTTTCTCTTTCAGAATGAGAGCTTTCAAATCCTCTTGCCCTTTAGCCAAGCGCAAGAACATCTCTTGGAATTGGGCATTTTGTGCTTGAAGATCTTTGATGGCTTGATCGGAAGACATTTATGTTGAAATAAACGGCGAAGAAGATGAGAAACCTGTAGTGGTACCTGTAATGGTGTGCATGATAATGGAATGCGTATGTAATGATTTCAAAGACTTTGGGAGATTTAAATTTGCAAACCAAAAATAAACAAACTTTATTAGATTAACTTGTAAAAAAGGTTCAACAATGCCTTTGAGGCGTTACAAAGAAGTAAATGGAAAACAAATTTAAACTAGAAAACAAAGAAAAATCAGAAATCCCATGGACGCTTCCCCTTCGTGTTGACGTAGTCATTGATCGTTCTTTCATTCTCGAGTTTCCTAGTGAGCTTCAAAATCATCCTTTCTTGCTCATGGTACTTCTCCCGGTAGGTATCCCTCTCCTCTTTCAGCTGAATCCAAGACCTCTTCAATGCCCCAGGATCAGTGGGCATGTAAGGATAAAGGACTGTATAAGGAATGCCCTATTCATTGGTGGGCTCCATAATCACTGGCAACACAACTTCATAGGGCATCCCAAGCTTCTGGGCATGGGCTCGGACCCACTGAAGATAAGGCTGCATAGGGAGAGAAGTCCTTGGTCCTAGTTCTTGAGGGTCAGATCTATTCACCATGCCCCAAGCTCGTATAAACCTCTGACGGTGCTCGTCAACGTCTTCCTTGTAGTCAAATGCGATATCCGTAAGAAGTAGCTCATGAGGGAATCTCTCCGAGCACGACCGAATTGTCGCAAAGCTAAACAAGGACTGTAGGTTATACCCCCTCTGATTCCAAGCAACGGGACATTAGGGTATCCCCCACAATGACCAATGACAACAGTGCTTTCCATAGCCTTGGAACTCCAAAGAATGTCTGTATGGGCAAGGGACATTATCCTGTAAGACCATCCTAAACCTTCTTCATTCTTCAACACAGACTTAGGGAGGTGCAAAATAAACCACCTCGATAGCAACGACATGCAACACATAAGGGTCTCTCTTCTATGCACAGTATGAGTGTATATGGCATGCAAGATATCACCCAGTAGAGTAGGCACGGGATTGCGAGACAGTAAGACTTTAACCGCATTCACATCTATAAAGGAATCTGGATTCGGGAAGAGAACCAAACCGTAGATAAGGAGATCCAAGATATCTTCAAAATCCTGAAAGTCCAAATTATCCCAAAATATTTGAGCTTGATCTATCAGAAACTTGGCTAAGAAACCTTCAACCCCGCTTCGTGTTTCCCAGTTGGATACTACATCAACCCGTTTCAGATGCATAGCTGAAGCAATGTCTTCTGGTCTAGGAGTCTCTTCCATACCTGTGAAGGGCATCTGCTCAAGGATGGATATGCCCAGTAAGTGAGAAAACTCTTCCAAAGTGGGAACCAGCTGATAATCTGGAAAGGTGAAGCAATGATGCACATGATCGAAGAACTGGAAAATCACACTCATCATCTGCTCATTAAACTTTGAGGTAACCAAGCTAAGAAGTTGACCATGTCTCTTAATGAAGGAAGAAGTATCAAAGACTCTCGAGGCTAAATCTTTGAGGTGAGCAGGTATTTGCACAAAGTTAACTCGGATGGTGTTTCTGCGCACGAAAGCCATAATCTGCAAAACAGAACAAAGATAAATCCCCTCGGTCTTTGAAATGGTTAGTATAATGAAGTATGCATGCTATGTTATGATGCATGATGTCATGATAAAACAAACAACAGGTATAGCAGATAACAGACATGGAAAAGGCAAACAAGTCACACAAAAGCCCTTAAGTTTAAGGCTTGCATGGGGTCTAAGGTATTACCCTCTTGAAGTTGAGTTGGTTTCAACCTGTCCTAGCAAAAGTAACCGGGTTATAGAGGTTCTCAATATCACTGACCATCCTCCATCGGTCATGGTTTCAACTCACGCAATCTTTTCTTGCAGCCGGAACTATCTCGGGAGTATGGTCTCAATGAGTGTAGTATCGAGTATTAACCAGTTCTCAGCTTTACACCGAGGCCGGCTATCTCACTACTTCCTAATGGCCAAGTTGGTCGATTAGAGGTTCTAAGGTCAGTTGATTCTTAACGACACACATAGCAGCCCCGTATTCTCCTCGTTTCTCCACAAGGGATACCGGTACCAACCAATGTGCCATATCAACGTAGCTACTTCTTCAATCGTATCGGTCTATGCTGTACAGTTCCCTCACAGTTTATTGCTACTTACCTAAAAGGCGTCCCCCAGATCCGGGTTAGGATCTATAGTAACTCCCAATACAAAACCCTTTAACAGTAAAGCAACCAAAACAAACAAGATAAGCAATTTATGATGAACTAATCCTAAGGTATACCCCACTTATTATTTTCCCCAGCAGAGTCGCCAGTTCTGTGATACTGTGGAAGAACCGACTGTTTTGGAAAATGCTGGTTTGTATTTTGTGTTTTATGTTTGCAAAATGTCACGGTAAGCAAGAGTCGCCACCGACTTTTATTTTATCCAACTGGAAAGGACAAAAGCACAGAAAAATTCCTTTTTAGAGATTTTGAGTGCGGGGGGTAGATTATAGAAAGGGAAGGTATTACCACCCTTTCTATCCGTGGTTTTCCACGGGCTCTTAGGTACTTGCTCATCATTTGAAAATTGCTTTTGTGTGTTTATTTTGAAAAGTTTTGTTTTACTTCGTTTTAACCCTTGCTTCTGTCTTCAAGAGTGTTACGAAGTTGTTTTTGAAAACTTTGTTTGAAAAGTGTTTGGTGTGAAAGAGTTTGATTTGAGCAAGTACCTACTAGAATTTACCTACTCGAAAAAGGATTATTTCTATTCTCATTTCCTTTAGACAACACTATCCTACTATTGAGAAATAGGTACCACGGTCGTTGGAGTTTATAAGGGTCAATTCGAAAGGGACATACGATCACTAAAGCAATGCTAGGACGTCTTAGTAATAACCCTAATGTCTTAAGATCATATTCGAGGCAACATTTCTAAGGCAACATTTTCGAACGGGACTTTTGATCTTTGTTTAGACAGGAGGGCGACCACTAAGACACCCTATACTTAATGACCATTTACCGAAGGCAACCGAAGTGAGAGTATACCCTAGGAGTGCGCATGTGCGAGTGATTTGATTTCAGGTATTATCTTTGCACATTAGGGTTTGCTAGCCATTTTAAATTAACATACAGTCTTGTCATACAATCCTATTATCATACATCTAACAATTAATATTTTGCGAGAATTAAAATGCGAGAAATAAAAAATACGCTATTACAAGGCTTCTGGGTAAGGGATTAATTGCATAGCCAAAAACCCGTAAAAATAAATAAAATCCTAATTAAACTATTACATACTTTGAGCAGTTACATTAATATTTGCAAAAATAATAAAGCGCACGCGATGAATCAAATGAAAAGGAATTAGGGTTTTGACCCCATCTAAACCTAATTGAAACTTAAAAAGAAAAATCATTTTTTGTGTTGTTTTTGATTATTTTGAGAAAATAAGGTTTTAATTGAATAAATACAAACCTAATTACTAATTAATTTAAATTTAAGAAAAATAATTAAATCAACCTATTTTTGTATTTTGTTGTTTTATTGAGAAAAGAAATAAAATTGAATCAAAAGCAACCCTAATTTTTCTAATTTGATTTTAATTATTTACAAAAAGTTAGAATTACCCTAAAATTAAATTTAACTAATATTAAATTAAATTTGATAAAATAAAAATAAAACCTAATTCTAAATTTGTGAAAAATTAATTTTTTGATTTTTTTATGAAAAAGAAATTAATTTTGTGGTTAGAAAATAATTAAACTAATTAAATTAAATAAAGGAAATTAGAAAAGAAATAGAATGGGCCTATTGGTATGCTAGCAAACAGGGGGGTGAGACTTACAATTCTGGGCTCAAAAGCGCCTGGCCCTGTTGAGTTTTCCTGATCTCATGCATGCACTTGACTGGGGTGTATTGTGGACTTCCATGTGAGAGGCATTAGATCTGGCATGCTGGGGATCTGGTGGTTGAAGGCTGATGGCGCATGGTGGTCTTGTGGGACGACTGTATACCTAATCATACAATGCAAAATAATATGGAATAATATGGGGACCTGGGGATCGAACCCAGACCCTTTGGCATTTTACCCTGCGCGCTTACCAGCTGAGATGGATTTGTTAATTGTATAATGAAAAACAAATAAATATTATATGGAAAAAAAATAAGATATTATAAAATGCACGAATTTTGAATTGGCCAGTCAGGAAAGGCCACGTTATCATCTTCCTCATCGTCTCCGTCGTTTTAGATCAAGATCTTTTACCTACGGACAAATGGGTGTAGGTATAACCCTTGTCCATTCCAAAATCTTATCCCTGCATGATAAATCAATACCAGTGGTACTAATAAACTCGTTGCAACCTCACGAGCATCATGATACCACTCTCCATGGCCAATTGTTACTGTGTGCAAAATCCCTAAAAACAAAGCTCGAACCCTAATCATGGCATCTTGGTATGCAGTCAATAGATTTGCAATTAAATACAACCATTAGCTTGCAAATGACTCAAGGATTAAGAATATGCAAATGAATCATGCTAAAAGTGCCAGAATTGTAATATTCGATTTCAAGAAAGTATGGAAATCGTGGGACACTTACAATGCGTTTCTGGACACGAGAATGCTTTCTAATGGCTGAAACACGTTCCTGGGATGTCCAGCAAACATTTGGGATGGCTAGAAGAATTTGAATTGGCCTGGAACGTGGGAATCAATTTGCCACTTTTCTTGAGTTTTTTGAAACTTGCTTTGTGTTTTACACGCCTCTAATCCCCTTGTTTTTGGTCTGCAATCGCCCCTTATGTACCCTAGAAGGAATTAGGTTACAAATTTGCTTCAAATCTTTTCCAATTAAGATTGTTGATTCATGATTTGATTATTGTGCCAAATCTTTATAAATCAAGCAAAACTCAATCTTTTTGTGTCCAAATGATCCTTTCACGATTTGATCCCATCTCCAGCTGTATAACAAACCTAAACATGCACGAAATCTCAAGCTTTGATTAGTTTGATATTTTCATGATTTTATTTTGATTTTATTTGATTTAATTGAAATAAAATCCAAATAAATGACAAAAATAAAATAATAACAAATGGGAAGGATAATGGGTCGTGGGTCATGTTACAAACTCAATGCAAGCATAAAAAGTTGGGCCCATTCGACAAAAATTGCAATTTGAGACACATTTGACTTTTGGCAATTTTGCAAAAAGGGTCAACTTTGCCAATGCATAACTCCCTCAATTTTGACCTAGAGATGTTTTCTTGTACTTTTTAGAAAGCTTAAGATGTCCTCTAAGCAACCCTTTTGGTCTCATCTCAATTGGGTCTTCCATGTTCATGTATGAAGCTTTGACAAAAAAGGTGTTTTTGTTGACTTTCCAAAATGACCTATAACGTCCAAATTTAAATCTTTTTGTGAGTGAATATTTTGAACTTTGGAGATGAAGATGAGTTGTAGGTAATTCCATCCTCTTCAAAATGAGCTTTGGATGGGTCATTTTTTATAAAGTATGAGAAAGTTATGCTTGGTCAAAATTAAGTTGACTTTTCTTGCAAAACCCTAATTTAGCAACTTTTGGGTTTTGATGAATTGTGAGAAATCCTTGAGGAATCATGATCAACCCATGATAAAATGATTAATAATACTTCAAAATGGGAATATTGACCAAAAATATTGAAGTTTGACTGTATGTGGGCCATTGTTGACTTTTGCCCTAACACAGCCGATTTTCAGGTCTTTGAGCAATTGACTGAGCAAACTTCCTCTGCAAGGCTTGAAACTTGACATGGATGATCTTGAGAACATATTAGGAAAATGGTGAGCATTTTGGATCCTTTGGACTCAAGTACCTTGGTGCAAAATGAAACCCTAATTTGAGGTAGACTGCCTTAGGAGAGAGTTTGTCTGGTCAACTCTTGTACTTCCTTGAGCAACTTGAGGACCTCACTTGAAATGTATTAAGAAATATGGGAGGGAAAATTTTGGGGTACAACACTATAGAAGATGTTTCTTATGTTTCAGTTGTAAGAAACTTGATTACTCCCCTGATAATTATTAAGAAGAATCTACTGCGAGCCGTTTTATTTCTGGGTTGCACTGAAAGGTGCTACTGCTGCGCATGCCAATTCAATGGTTGCATACTGCTGAGAGAAGGTATTCAACGTCTAATGGATAACCATATAATTTTAGTTGAGAATATTCCTTCTATGGAGAGTTTTTTTCATGACTTGGAGCTTGAAGACGTGTCTGTAATTTTTGGAACTCCTGTAAGGATCACTTCCAAGGGTTCCGTGAGGATTACTACCAAGCCTAGAGTGGCTCCTCTGATCATCACCGCACCCGGTCCAATCCTATATTCCTCAGACAAGGCTATGCCCTAAAATTATGGAGCTGATGTTTACTACTATGGTGCAAAGAAAGAACCATTGTTTGTCAAAAGTGAAGATACTGAAGTTATTGATCCCAATGTTGACAATATTGCTGGGACCAGTAAAATTACTAGAAGTGGAAAGGTTTTCTCTCCAGAAATTTCTCCAAAGCCTGTTGCTACACCAATTCATGTTACTGCTACTGAGCCAACTGCTGAGACTCATGGCAAAGAACATATGGCTGAGTCTGCCCAGAAAGGGGAGCTTAAAGAAGTTACCATTAAAGATACCTCCCAGCAAGAAATGGAGGAAGTATTAAAAATCATCCGAAAAGTGACTATAAGATTGTTGAACAGCTGGGGCAGACTCCCTCCAAGATATCTATGTTATCCCTGTTGTTGTGTTCTGAAGCCCATGCTCCGGCTTTGGGGAAGTTTTTAAAATATGCGCATGTACTACAAGAAGTCTCTGCTGATCAATTTGAAAATTATGTTTCAAGAAATCTCTGCTGATCAATTTGAAAATTATGTTTCTAGCCCGACCACCGTTAATGGACTAGGCTTTTATGATGCTGATTTGACTCCTGAAGGAAGGAACCATAACATGGCCATGTATGTCTCTATTGAGTGCAGGGGCACTACCTTAGCTCATGTGTTGGTTAATACGGGTTCCTCATTAAATGTTCTACCGAAGGGTGCTCTAGACAGACTTGCGATGAAGGGGTTGTATTGAAACCCTGTGACATTATGGTTAGAGCCTTTGATGGTTCGAAGAGGATGGTGCACAGAGAGGTGGATCTTCCAATCAAAGTAGGTTCGCAAGTCTTCGACTCTACCTTCTATGTGATGGACATTCGCTTGACTTATTCTTATTTACTTGGACGCCCTTGGATTCATGGGGTAGGCACCATTACTTCCACTTTACATCAAAAGCTGAAATATCCCATGAAAGGAAAGATTGTTACGGTATGTGGTGAAGAAGAATACATGGTGATTCACTTGAACTCCTTCAAGTATGTTGAGATGAAGACGAATTCATTGAAAATCCCTGCCAGACCTTTAAGGTTATTCCTTAGAAAACTACTATTACTGAAGACGTTTCTGCTATTCCCAAGGTTACCAGGGTTCCACCCATAATGGCTTCTCTAAAAGAAGCTAGAGTTGTGGTGGAAGAAGCCGGTTGCACTACTTTGGGTCAACTTCCCAACATTCCTTACAAATCTGATAAATTTGGTTTGGGTTTCACTACAGAGGATCAAAGGGTTGTTCGTCATACTCGTGCTGCAAGGCCAACATTCCGCATCAGCAACAATTGAGTCAATGCGGTAGAAGATGCTGATAGTGACTATAACCTAGACAGTTGGATCTTTCCTACCACTAGAAATGGGCTCAGCAATTGGAAGACTGAAGATGTTGTACCAATATCCTTTAGTCAGGAGTAAATACTATTTCCTGTTTTCTTGCTTTCAACTTTTGGTTATTTAATTTTAAACAACAACTTTAAGCCTTGTGCCTTACCCGGGGCACAACGACCCATTTGTTAGGGTTGTCATTTTTCATTCACATATTTTCATTCAACAAATAATTCGACGTTTGCATTCAAATTTTATGCTCTTTGTCTTTGTTTTACTTTATTGCTTTCAAAATAGCTATGTGTTCTTACACACACCCACATAACAAATTGCAGATACATATCCACCCTGGATCCCATTGATAAAAATTCTTCTATTTCCAATTATGACGTTGAAAATCCGATCTACCAAGCCGAGTACGAAGGTGAGGAAGATTGTGAAGTACCTGGAGAGCTTTATAGACCGTTAGATCAAGAAGAAAGAGCCATACAACTGTATGAAGAGCGAGTCGAGATTATGAATTTGGGTACTGAAAAGGACAAGAAATAAGTCAAGATAGGTGCCATAAGCTATCCATAGAAGGAGTCTTCTCAAATATAATTACACGGTCATCCATCAAACGTTGAATACCTTCTTTCAGCAGTACACAACCATTAAATTGGGACGCACAGTAGTAGCAGTTTTCAACACAACCCAGAAATAAACTAGTTTGCAACAGATTCTTCTTAAAAATCATCAGAGGAGTAGTCAAGTCACTCACAACAGAAACATAAGAAACATCATCAATAGCGTTATCGCCTTTGTCATTATTAGGCATAGGTGCATTGATTACATTAGGAGTCTCTGTAGGATCAAATTCAATCTCCTTAGATTCAATCATATCTTGAATCTTATTTTTTAGAGCCTAACAACCATTAGTGTCATGTCCAGGACTATTGGAGTGATATGCACACCTTGCATTGGGATTGTAACTGGGAGAAGAAGTATTGGGATTATGAGGAGGATTCTTCAATGTAATCTGCTTTGCCTTCAACGTGTGTTGCATTTCTTGAGACAACGACATGTTGATTTTTGTGAATTGTCTCCTGGGTGTAACTTGCCTACGCTGATTATTCTGTTGTTATTGTAGCACTGGAACAAGATTAGAGATCAGAACTATCCCCACAGATTGGTTACAGTCACTCTTATTATGACCCTTCTGGTCGTACACAGTATTAGATTCTTTCTTACCATTGTATGACTTCTTTGCAGTATTCGAAGATGTAGCCACCTGAATCTTACCACTTACAATTCCATTCTCAACATGTTCTCCTGTCAATATCAGTTCATTGAAACCGACTAAAGAACTTCCAAGTAGGTGATTTTAGAAAGGACCTGTTAGCATCGTCATGAGCATGTCAACCAATTCCCTATCAGCCAAAGGAGGTTAAACTCTGCCTGCAAGATCTCTCCATTTCTATGCGTACTCTTTAAAGCCTTCCTCGGAACCCATGGATATACTCTTTAGTTGCATGTGGGTTAGTGCCAAATCAGAATTATACTGATATTGTCTATAGAAAGCTGCATCCAAATATTCCCAGGTATGGATATTGGTACTTTCGAGTTGATAATACCATTCCAATTGTGTTCCAGACATACTCTCTTGAAAAAAAATGCAACCACAATTTCTTGTCACCAGTGTGTGGTTGAATTTTCCGAACATATGATCTCAAATGCAACTTCGGGAAAGAAATACCATCATACTTAGAAAAGGTAGGATTTTTGAACTTAGGAGGAATGACAAATCCTGAGACTAAACCCAATTCTTCAAAGTTCAAGCCAGGCACCTTCTGGATCTCCATGGATTTCAGACACTCTTCTAACATCTAATGCTTCTCGCAGAAGGGAGATTTGTTCATCCAAATAATCCTCCTCCTCTTTATTAGAACATTTGTCAGAACCATGATTGATTTTTTCCAGTTTTAACACTCTTACCATCTTTATCCCGTTCGTCATCCTCGTCCAATGGGATATCAAGATTATGAGCTCGCTTGACTAAGCCTCTGAACTTTCTCCCCATGTTAAGGTGCCAATTGGTTTATTTGTCTTCTTCTTCTTCCCGTTGTCGATGAGCACCTTCAGTTCATCTTTCCCCTTGGCTAAGCTTAGGAACATCTCTTGGAAATGAGCATTGTGACCCTATAGTTCTTTGACTGTCTATTCTAGAGCCAGTTTTGTTGAAATAAACAGCAAGAAGATGAGAAACCTGTCTTGGAAACCTGCTATGCAGTGATATGTATGGTTTGTAGATACATATGCAATATTTTAAAGGACCTCGTGAGATTTAAATTTGTTAATCAAAAGGGAACAGAAACAAAGACTCTTATTAGTAAGTTCAAATTATAAATGCCTATTAGGATTACAATGAAAACAAAAAGGGCTACAAGGAAATAAATTATGAACTCCTAAGACCTAAGACTCAATTCTCCCGTGGACGCTTCCTCTTTGTGTTGACATATGCATTAAGGCTCTGCTCTTCGTGAAGTCGTTTTATCAACTCCAACACTTTCTTCTCACTAGCATAGAACTGAGTCTCAAAGGTGTCCCTTTCTTCTTTCAATTGAATCCAGGACTTCTGTAGCTCTTCAAGGTCAGTAGGAATATCTAGATGAAAATGGTATGAGGAATATATCCTTTAACAACAGGATCCATAATTACTGGTAGGACAACAGAATATGGCATTATAAGATTTTGAGCACGAAATCGCACCCATCTGAGGTAGGGCTCCAAAGGGATGGAGTTTTTCTGTCCCAAATTGTTACTATCAATATTATTCACCATGCCCCAAGCATGTATAAACTTTTGACGGTAACCTTAAGGATCATTCTCGTAATTGAATATAATACCCTGGATTAGTATATCATGAGGATCGTCTCTTCGAGCATAACCAAATTGACATAGAGCTAGAGAAGGGTTGTAAGTAATACCCCCTTTATGCCAAGGAATGGCACATTAGGGAATTCCCCACAACAGTCAATAATAGTGATGTCCTCCCGGGATTGAAAACACCAATAGATATCTGAATGAGAGAGTGACGTCATCCTTCGAGACCACCTCAAACCTTGTTCATTCTTCATCACTGATCGGGGAAGGTGCAAAATAAACCACCTGGATAGTAAAGGTATGCAAAACATGAGAGTCCCTCGTTCTCTCATAGTACGAGTGTGAAGAGAGTGCAAAATATTTCCAAGCAAAGTAGGCATAGGATAATGAGTAAGAAATATTTTGATGGCGTTCACGTCTATGAGTTGGTATGGATTAGGGAATAGTACCAAACCATAGATCAACAGGGCCAAGATCTCCTCAAAAGCATGAAAAATCATAGCATCTAAAAACAACCGAGCCTTTCCTATCAAAAATTTAGCAAGAAGACCTTTAACTCCACTTCTTGTTTCCCAATTAGACACAATGTATGACCGCTTCAGATATAAGGCTGCTGCAGTAACTTCAGTTTTTAGAACTTTCTCTAAAACAGTGAAGGGTGTCTGATCAAGAATATGTACTCCAAGTAGCTTAGAAAACTCTTCCATTGAGGGTACCAACTGATAATCTGGGAAGGTAAAACAGTGATGCTTAGGATCAAAGAACTGGAACAAAATACTTATCATGTCTTCTTCGAAACCTGAGGTAACCAAACTGAGTAGATAAATATGCCTCTTGGTGAACTGAGAGTTTTCGGGAACCTTTGAGACTAACTCCTTAAGCATGGAAGGTACCCTTACAAAGTTGATCCTAATTGTATTTCTGCGAGCGGATGCCATAACCTCAACAAGGAACAAAGGTAAATCTCTAGGTTCTTGAAATGGTTAGTGAAAATTTTATGTTATGATGATATGATGTTATGATGTTATGTTCATGTTAAATAAGTAGCAAACACAAATAAGTAATACAAGAGCCTTAGGTTTAAAGGCTTGCATGAAGTCCATAGGTAAATACCCTTCCCCACTGCAATTAAGTTGGCTCAACCTATCCATGAATATTTCTTGCAGGCTTTATTTTAGCACAACAATCAGCTTGCCACCAAAACATCCCAAAATTCGAATCTCAATGAGCGTAGCTTCGAGTATCAACCAACTTTTGACTACACCAAAGCCGGCTATCTCACTACTTTATAATGGCCAAGATGGGTCAATTAAGGTTCTAAAAAGCAAGTTAGTGTTAACAACACCACACGAAAGCCTAATGTTATCCTCTACTTACTCAAGGAAGATTAGTATAAACCAAAGTGTCACACTAATTGTAGCTATCATGTTAACCATATTGGTATACACCTTACCGTCCTTATGATCTATTACTACTTACCTAAGGAATCACTAGATTCGGGTGTAGGATATTTCATATAAGAAATAATACCCAAACAAGCCCTTAAATTTAAAGCAAACAATTTAAACAATTAAAGCAAGTAAAAGTGATCTAAACTCTTAAGGTAACCCATCTTTTAGATTTGTCCCCAGCAGAGTCGCCAGTTCTGTAATACGGTATGAGAACTGACTTTTTTGGTTATCATAAATGTTGCGATTAGCAAGAGTCGCTGCCGACTTTTCTTTTATCCAACGATTAGGAAAGGTGAAAAGGACAAGAAAAATATTTGATAGATTTTGAGTTCAGGGGGTAAGTTATTAAATGGAAGGTGTTAGCATCTTTTTCATCCATAGTTATCTTTGGGCTCTTAATTGCTTAACTCACTTTTAAAAACATGCTTTGTGTGTGTATGATTTGCTTGAAAATATTTTGAAATGCCAATATAAGGCTAACTTTGTAATAATTCTTGTATCAGTCCTCAAGAATGTATACAAAGTATTTTTGAAAATATTTGTTTTGAAAGTGTAGTGTGAAAATGTATTTTTTTGTGAAAAAGGTTGTGTGAAAGCATTCAAGAGTTATTACCCACTAAGTATGGTCTTTCTAGTTATTTTCCTTTTCCTTTAGAGATAGTATTATCCATACCATTAGTTGGTAGGTAATTCTATCTATTGGATGTGAAGGGGCGGGCGTAAAGTCATGGTATGGTCATCGAAGGCAACATGTAAGGATACTTTAGCAATTGTATCGGAGGGACTATCATCATTTTGCTTGTAGGGTCATCGAGGGACTAGATCATTTTTGTAGGAAACTCGAAGGATCATCGATGGACTATGATCTTTATTTGAAAGGGACCATGATGATTTGTTAAATCGAGGGTCTTTTCACTAAAGTATCCCTACTTTCGAGGGGCATGACCAAGTATTATAAGGCAACAAGAGAGGTTACCCTAGAGGTGTGTTGTACCCCAAAATTTACCCTCTTTATTTCGACCTTTTTGGCTTACATTTCATCATTACATACACGCATATAATTGGTTCTATGGTTATGGGATCAAGGTATATTTAGTAAGCTTCATCAGGTTAGAAGTGACGTTTATTTCGCCAATGGATGTTCTCAGATTATTTTTTGTGCTGAAGATCGGTTCGTCGTTTCGCAGCGATTCGGGGTTCAAAGATTCACAAGTCCAACCCGGTACGTCATATTTAGGTGTTCTTTTGCCAAAAATATCCCTGATAACATATTCTCAAATTCAGGTTTGGCTCGAGAGCCAATTCTTTAAAGAAGGTCTCCGAATGTGTGAGTTTTCTCAAAGAAATGTGGTGAAAAAGTGTGCTGAAAGTGCAGTTTTTTCGCACTAAAAAATTCATAACTTGAAGATCGTGGCTCGTTTTTGAACCCGTTCCGATGGCCAAAATTCCGTCTTGGCGTAATCTATGTTTTCATCTCTCACGGCTGGAAGCCAATTTTGATCAGAAGGTCTTCAAAAATACGGATTTATCAAGTATTTTTATACAGAAAATTTGTGACAGAAGTTTATTTATGTCATGTTCAGAAAATCATAACTTGGTCGATTTTCATCGTATTGAGATGGTTCCGGCATAAAAATTTCAAAAATTGAGTTGACTACGCTTTCATAAGAGGTATCGAGTTCGAACAATATCCAAAAGGCCTTCGTTTTTTCCCTAGAATGCGCGTGACGCGCCGAAAATCCTGAATGCTGAATATTATTTCATCCTGGTCGAAACTTCGAAAATTCATAACTCGGTTAATTTTTATCAGATCGGGTCCATCTTTTTACACAAGGACACTGACTCAAAGATCTACAACTTTTCTTCCAAAGTCGGGACCGGGTTCTGCTCCGATCAATACCAGTATTTTATTGAAAAACGTGTCAGAGTTGACATTGGAGCCCAAAATAAGTTTGTTTGAGCCAAAACTTCAAAAATTCATAACTAATTTACCGTTTATCCGATTGAGCCCATTTTCGAATAGGAGTTAGTTCTCGATGTCGTCTGAATTTTGTTTTCATATTTCAACTTCAAAAATTGCACTTAAGCCCCTGTGATTTAGCCTGGAACGTGACGGACTCAAGTGAATAAAAATCTGCACTATTGTTTGTGGTTATTGGAGGCCCAATTGCATATTTAAAGCCCATTTTTTTTCTATAATTTCCATTATATAATCTCATTATTTTCATACAAACAGGACGAGAAAAAAAATATTTGCCACAACCCTGTCAAAATATCAAATTTCTTCAAGAACCCTAAAAACCTTAAAATCCTTGTTACAAACTCACATCTCACTACAAACAAGCCATCCTTATTACAAACCCTCATCTCACTACTTCTCCAGTAAAGGTAAGGTTGGTTTGATCTCCATGATGAAAAGGGTGTAGAAGCATTCATACATACCATATCGGTTTTAACATTATAAAATTTTATATATTTTTTCTTTGTATTTCATGGCATACTAATTTTCTTAATGTGTTCATGAGATTCAATATTACAGGTTTGGACCATCTAATGGTCCCATGCAGGTTTATTACAGAACGCTGAGGCCAAAACACTAAAACAGAACAACAACCATTGCATGACTCATGGCAAGACAGATATCTTGAGAAGGTTAAGGGCGTGGGTTCAACACCCACCCCTATTGGTTTTGGTTTTCTTCCTTTTTATTTATCCTTTTACCTATTTTCATTCTTTCTGTTTAAAACATTTTTCAAAAAACTTAACATTTTTCACAAACCTTTGATTTTTCCTAATAAACTCAAATAATTAATTTTAGGTTTTTAATTTAATTTTAGGTTTTAATTTAATTTTAGGTTCAACATCCACCCCGACATTTTCATTATTTGTTTTTGGTTTCTAACCAATTTGTCTTTTCCAATCTTAAATTCACTTAACCACAAAACTTTTTTCATAAACCATTTTTTTACAAAAAAAAACCTAATTTAATTTTTACGTTAATTAATTTTAGATGTTTTAACTTTTTTTTAAAAATTAACCTTTTTTTAAATTCAGATTAATTAGGTTTTAGGTATTTTAATTAACTTTTTTTAAAATTTACATTTTTTATTAATTATAATTAATTAAGCTTTTTAGGTTTATTTAATTAATTATCATAAATCATTTTTTTCATAAAAAATCACCAAAACATTTTCTTTACTATTTTTATCTTATTTTTATTTTCCTAGATAAAGTGTATAGAGTGCATTCAACTGTAATAGTGTAGCTTTATTTTTTCCGCTTTTTTTAATCATTATCATGTAATTGCTTCCGGGATGTAATAGTTTTAGGATTTCTTTTCCGCACTCTTCACTATTATGTAACTGCCCCAAAGCTCTGGAATAGCTTAGGTTTACATTTTCGCCTTTATCTCCTGCTACTATATTTTATGCAATGCTTAGATTAATAGGAGTATGGAAAGATAAAAATGAACGATAGAAAACCCTAATTGCAAGATAAATATAACTGAAAAAACAAGATGTTGCACACTTGCACCCCTAGGGTACTCCTCACTTGGTTGCCTCAGAAAATAATGGTCATGTCCCTCGAACGTAGGGATATCTTAGAAAAAGACTCTCAATCTAAAAGTCATCATAAAGATCATAGTCCCTTAACGTCCCTCGAGTTGCCTACGAGAAATTATCTTGTCCCTCGATGTTGCCTATATGATGACAGTCCCTTCGAGCTACTAAGGTATCCCTATATGTTGTCTTCTATGACCATAACGATGACCCGCGCTTGTCCCTCATACATCCAACGATAGGGCTACCTACTCACTAATAGTAGGATAACACTGTCTAAAGGTTGGAGGAAAAGAACGACCTTTTCGAGTATAAGTAGATACGTTCTTAGATGCTTGCTCAAAACAACTTTTTGCACCTACACAAAAATATTTCAAAACACTTTCAAAAACATTCGCCTTGTCAACACTCTTGAGGACTGATACAAGAGTTATCACAAAGCGAATCACCGTACTAAGGCATTTTCAAAACACACAAAGCACAAGCAATTTTCAAAACATGAGCCAAGCATCTAAGAGGCAGTGGAAAACCACAGATAGAAAGGGTGCTAACACCTTCCCTTATATGATCAGCCCCCCCCCCCCCCCCCCCCCCCGTACTCAAAAACATCTCGAAAAAGGTTTTTTCTGTTATTTTTCCTTTTCCTTGGTTGGATGAAATAAAAGTCGATGACGACTCTTGTTTACCGTAACATTTGCGAATACAAAATGCAAACCAGTAAAAACAGTCGGTTATGCCACCGTATCACAAGGTGCAAGTGTGAAGTGTATGCATTTCCAGTTATCTTATCTTGAAAATTAGGATTATCTATGTTTTCTTTAAGTCTTGCCATACAAATCCTATTTTACTAGCAGTTAAATATTTACACACAATTAAAGTGCGGAATGTAAAGTGCATAAATTTAAACCTAAACTATTACATCCTATGAGCAGTTACATAATTAGACAAAAAATACGAGAAACGGTAAATCTACGCTATCACATCGATAGTTGCAACCTATACAGTTTTCTAGGAAATTAAATAGCAAAAAGAAATAAGAAAATAAATGTTAGCAAAAAGTATTTTAATGTTTTTGTGTTTTTTGAAGAAAATAATTTAAGTTAATAAATAGTAAAACCTTAATTCTAACTAATTTTAATATTAAGAAAAGGCTAATTAATTAATAAATAGAAATATGTCAAAAATTAATTATTATTTAAAAACCCTAATCCTAATGTGATGCGGTGGGAGAAATGACTTGAGGTTTTGCGTTTGTGTTCGCAAATGTTTCAGTTTAGCAAGAGTCGCCATCGACTTTTTATTTTATCCTAAGAAAAGGTCAAAAAGCACAGGAAAGACCTTTGAGATTTTTTCTTGGGTTCGGGAAGTAGATTATGAAAAGGGAAGGTGCAAGCACCCTTTTCATCCATGGTTATCCATGGGCTCTTAGTTACTTGTTTAAATCACTTGCTTTGCTTTTCAATTGTTTGAAATGGTGCTTTTCAATTGTTTGAAATGGTGCTTTGTGTGTGGTTTTGAAAGATGTTTCGAAAAGAGGCCATCGTTGTAGAAACCTTTGTAATGATTCTTGTTTGAATGTATACAAAGGTGTTTTTGTCTTTTGAAAAGATTTCAATGTTTGAAAGTTTGATTTGGATAATGTTTTGAAATTGTGTTGTGAAGTGTGTTTGAAAATAGCAAGGATGTTTTTGCAAGCTTTTGATCAAGTAACTAAGAGCTATCTACCCTATTTTACTCAAAGATCTTTCTTATGTTTTTAACTCTTTTGACAGTGTTGTTTCACCATTGCATTTGGTGAACAACCTTGTGTTAGGATGTTAAACGGGACATGCGCGGGTCATCGTATAGACCATGATAGCACTTGTGTTAGGTATTTTTGGCAATTTCCTTGAGGGACTTGATCATTTTTGTTTAGGCAACCAAGATAGAGTCATCGAGGGACTATGATCTTTTGTTTTGTTTTTGTTTTGCCAAAATACCCAACATGCATACCATGGCCCATTTTTGAAGACAATAAGTGGATTATAACCCTAGGGGTGCAAGTGTGCATTATATTTGATTTTCATGCATTTTTGTCTTTGATTAGGTCAAGTTATTTGTTGATTTTGATTTTGCGTACAAACCCTAATTCTCTAATCATGGCATAATTGAAAGCGTAAAGTGCGAGAATTTAAATTCTAAACTATTACAACATGATAATGGGGATGGGGGTACAATTTTGAATGGGGGGTATTTAACAAGAATATAAACCTTAATTTACTATTACATCCCAATTGAATTTCGATATTTAAATGGATAATTATTTAAATAAACAACATAAATAAATATCAAATAAATATGAATTATGCAAAAAGGTTTTTTGTTTACCTATGTATGTAAAAGTATTTTCGATGTAAAAAAACTATAAAGAAATGAATATATAAAAAAAAGATTAATTTTATTAGTTTAAGGGTAAACCCTAATTTCTTTAAGAAAATAATATATTATATTATTTATATACAATAAAAATATATTAATACGTACAAAAATAAAATATACTTAAAAAAGGTATTTTTTAGTATAAATAATAATAAAAATAAAAATGTAATATTTTTATATTTTTATTTTAAGTATTTAATAAAATAAAAGTATATATATATATATATATATATATATATATATATATATATATATATATATATATATATATATATATATATATATATATATATATATATGTGTATATATATATATGTGTGTATATATATATATATATATATATATATATATATATATATA